>JBBPCX010000088.1:20226769-20277162 GCA_037974365.1 Hydrocynus forskahlii | reverse complement strand
TATATATATATATATATACATATTTGTAGTAATCATGTGTAGGTTATGATCAAAAACACGCTGGCTTGACGACTCAACAGTGATGATATCTAACAGGCTACCACACTACACTGTTTTTCGGTAAAGACTATTTTTCTTGCTTGGCCTTTGAAAAATAAAAACACCGACAGATTACTCAATTACTTGTCAACATTCTCTATATATTTCGCAACAGCTCATAGAATCTACAGTGGTAGATTCTACCAGTAAACCAGTTGCACGGGTATGTGGCCCACTATTATGTTCATTTTTATTTTTTATTTGAGGCAGATATAATAATTACATAGTGCAGTTGTTGAATTATAATCATATTATTACACAGTTTCCATACACAACAGCTGTGCCGGGAATGTACATGTTATCGGATGTTTATCAGCCTCTTTTCTGGACACACGAATATCAGATGCTTCATGCAAATCGTGATCAGGCAATCCTGAAAGACAGTTTGCTGCAGACTCATGGGCATGAGAACATACGTGCACATCCAGTTCTGTAGGTGAAGCGCTTCCCTTGAAAGGGTGTGCCTCACAAATGTGCAATAACATTAACCACAGGCAACTAGATTTCGGTCACAGATGCTGTTTACTTCCTGTCTCGTGAGCACACTAATGCAAATGATTTATACACAACACCAATAACGCCCAGGAAGGGCGGCACATAAAGAGCCCTGGGAGATAAAGTGAATCTCAGTGGGTCTCAGGCATTTGTACCTAGTGGCGTTGCACGTTACACTTTACACTTTCCTAGCACTTTCACAGCTTCATCTGCGGCTCCTTTTCAGCTGGTGTAAATCATCTGCTCTGACAGAATGGTCAAAAAACGCACGAGAAAGCGTGGGATCCTAAATTCCTTGACAAATGTCAAGCAAAATGAAAGCCACCAATTTAATGATGCATACATAATTTCAGCTGACAGGTTCATGACGCTCAGTGCCAGTGACACTTGAACACACCACGCATGTAGAAGTAGTCTTAGCAGTTTTGCCCTACGTGCAGAGATACAAAGGGGCTGTTTTGATGCTGCATGGCATGCACAAAACGAAACACGTGGCTTTGCAATGTGTGGTCTTGCGGCACATTCTCCCCCCACCAGCGTGTGCTTGAGCATTCTCCAGAACCCTACCTGCACGGGTACATGGCCTGGGAAGTCAGTGGGCGGTTTATGCTCATCTCTGCATGCGTGGAACGTGAGGACAGTTAAAAATTGTGAGAACATTAAGCAGGAATTCATCTATAAAATTCAAGCATGGCATTTCGGTCATCTGCCTGGTTGGGCTTCAGTCTGAGCTCCTCTGATCAACGGGTAGCCAGCATGCAATCCAGCAAATGGAAACTGAGATGGGCATCATGCAGACTTCACTGATATCATCTCTCACCACTTTCTCAGTTCACATGTTTGTACAAAACAAACGATTTAATAAGGTCTATAAGCTTAAGCCTAAATTTAAAAACAAGAACTGCTGCATCAGGGCCATTGTTTATGATCCACAGTGCTCAGGTTTCTGACTGGATATACACTATATGGACAAAAGTATTGGGACGACTGGCTGTTACACCAACTGGGACTTTAAAGACATTGCATTCAAATGCATAGATTTTAATATGGCGTTGGTCCACCTTCTCAGCAATAACAGCTTCCACTCTTCTTGGAAGGCTTTCAGCAAGATTTTGGAGTTTCTGTGGGAATTTGTGCCCATTCCTTCTGTAAAGCATTTATGAGGTCAGGCACTGATGTTGGGATGGATGAGAAGGCCTGGCTCACAATCTCTGTTCTAGTTCATCCCAAATGTGTTGGATGGGGTTGAGGCCAGGGCTCTGTGCAAGACAGTCAAGTTCTTCCACAACGAACTCACACAAACATGTTTTTATGAAGCATTAAGATTGTCCTTCCCTGGAAGTAAGGAGCCATCTGATTTCAATAATTCAGATGGGTGTCCCAATACTTTTGTCTATATAGTGTACTAGTGTGCAAGTCTATTGAGAGGCTGCAGGCAGTGCAGTCCATGTGAGGGATATAAAAATAAACCAAACGCAAGACAGCCAGAGGAACGAGGGACAAAAAGTCCTCTGCAAGCTGGTCAGTTAGAACATACAGGAGAACATGCAGAAGAAAGTGGTCATAACATCTGGACGTCCTGCAGTTACCGGACCACACATCCCCACATGGGTTTCTGCTCCGGAGCTTCACTGTAGAAGCTCCTCTCTGCTTGAAATATGGTCTGGAGACCACATTTATGCATTAAACATGTCTGGTTTAAAACGTGCGCAGGCTGTGTTCTATTCGAACTGCATTCGAATTCGGATTAGAACGTGCAATGCGATTCAAAGATGAAAGCGTGGAATGTCGAATTCTGGTTAATAATATTGAAAAAAGGGTTCATGCGCAAACCCTGTAAAGGCTCTCTTACCAATTTTTATCTTGACGCTCTGGAAAACTCGAAGACCTTCCTCTTCCACCGCCATGCTCGCAGACCTCGGGGGTCTTTTTTCCCTTTCAGGGTCCTTCAACAGCCTCTCGTTCTCTCCGTCTGGTCCAGAGAAGCTCTCCAGCGTGAGGGGTGTGATTTTTTTCTGTTCTGTGGCTTCGGGAGGAGCGAGCAGAGCTCGAACAAAAAAATCACACCCCTCACACTATTCGACTCTTTTGAATCGGTTTGAATCGCTGCCTCGCACTAGTCCACTACATGGACAAAAGTACCGGGACACCCCTCATAATCTTTGAATTTAAGTGGTCCCTTAACTTTCAGTGAAGGGCAATCTTAATGTACCAAGATATTTTGGACAACTTCATGCTTCCAACAGTGTGGACGCAGTGTGGGGATGATTTTTTTCTATTCCTGCATGACTGTGCCCCAGTTCACAAAGCAAGCTCCATTAAGACCTGGTTGGATGAGTTTTGTATGGACGAACTGAGCCCTGACCTCCACCACATCCAGCACCTCAGGCATTAACTGGAACAGAGATTGCCTGCTCGTCCCATATCAGTTCCTGTCCTCGTAAATGCGCTATAGAATGAATGGGGGGAAAATCCCCACAGAAACACTCTAAAATCTTTCAAGAGGAGTGGAAGCTGTTATATCTGTAAATGAGGAGCAACTCCATGTTAAGGTTTATGTATTTGAATGCAATGTCATTAAAGTCTGTTGGTGGAATGGTCAGGCGTCCCAATACTTTTGTCTCTGTAGTGTATGAACCTCCCTCTTTGAGTAATGTGTCTGTGCTCTCTCAGCTAATAAATAATAATTACAGCAGCTCGAAGGATGAACTAACGTTTTTTATACATTTGGGCAATAAGGAGAAAACTGAACTTAGACGTTGGAATCGGTGAGTCACTGAATCAGATTCTCGGGGCTTTGAAAAAGATTCTAAAGTCTCGGTTCCCTGGACTTGAATCTAGTCAAAACAGCTCTTGCTCATGGGCGGGGCTCCGGGGGCTGCTGACTGGTCGGCGTCATGATCTGGGCGGAGTCTCTTTGTCGTTGCTGAGACGCTGGTCAGCCCGTGCGCTTGTATGTAAATAACAAGGCTGTGATTGGATGAATTCGTTAATTAGTGCCTTTTCATTGGCTCGTTCCATGAAACCGTTTGTAGTGCGTTGGCAAAAAACGCACAGCAAACGGTCGATCATGTTTCACTGCTCTCTCCTGGTCCTGGGTAGAAATGCACTCCGCTTATTTAGTTATTAGGACAGTAAATTGTTTTTAATGTCATCGCTCTCTCTCTCTCTCTCTCTCTCTCTCTCTCTCTCTCTCTCTTTCTTTCACTCACTCACACACACACACACACACACACACACTCATATGCAGACATACACTAACACACATACACAATAATTCCAAAGGTTAAGATCACGTGCCCTATTAACCTACTGAGGGTGGATTTGAATATTACAGTCTATCTACAAAATGACATCCTTGGATGTTCAGTTCAATATTTAATTAATTCTGTGCCCAAGAACCCAAACAATTAATAGTATATTGTAACTGCATTAGTACTTCATCTCACCTTTTGAAACGTGAAGAATTCTAGATATGAATTTACATACTACTAAATTCTCAATGTTAAACAGCTTACTATGTCATTTTAGAACACATCAGTCTCTTTTCAACTATCTTAATCTTTTTATTAAACTCTTCCTAGACTGGACATGACTAACATTCATTCATTCATTCATTCATTCATTTATTCATTCAACTTGTCATTCATTCATTCATTCATTTATTCATTCAACTTGTCATTCATTCATTCATTCATTTATTTGTTTGTTTAGGATTTGACTGCAGTCAAATCGGTTTTATGTTGTTGAAAACATGTATAAACTAAGGTACTTAGTGAAAAATAGTGGGAGTTATAGATGTGTAACTCAGGGCAGAATACTATAGAATACCACAGCAGGTCTGGCTTGAAGTGATTCAAACTTATGTCCCACTGATGTCTTGTACATTGCTTGTGTATTTTACTGCAGTAGCTTGTCCTAAGTTTTCTTGTTAATTGTAAAGAGCTCTGAGATCAGGTCTGCAGAAAAAGTAAAGAGTGATTCATTTGACCCTGAACCTGAGCTTATCCTGGCGTTAGACATTGTGTGAGTATCGCATGACAGAACAAGCCTTTAAGAAGTTGATTGTCCCAGTTTAAGCTCGCTTTAAGCTCCCACAATACTCCCCGTTTCCCCCTCCTTCCCCCCTACATTCAACCTGTCTGTGCCAGCACCAACCAAAGGAAGTGCTGATGGCTGACAGTGGCGCTCTGGCTGCTCCTATTATCCACAGCAGCAGGGATTAGCACTTGACTCCTTTAAAATAGCACCCAAGCTAATTATACAGCTTCAGTCTTGCACGTCAGAACAGCACGCTGTAACCATGGACGCCTCAAAAAAGACTTCCAGAAAGCCTCCTCGGGCACAAGGCCTTCATTCATGTGCTTTATGGCTTCCTATTTGGGGTCATCGCTGTGCATAGTCAAAGTTATGGTGATGTCAAAGCCCTGATGAGGTCAGAGGTGCCATAAGCAGAAGCCGCAGGCAAATCTAGCTGAAAGTTTTAAACCTATGGTAGTAGGTGCCGGTGTTTTAGATTCGTCCCAAGCCCCACTTATGATGGAGGAAAGACAGCCATGGCTTTCATGATGTTATTTTAGTCAAAGCGGTGGAGGATACGCCCTGTGGTAAACCACCACGGGTGTGTGTCTGCATGACCACGTGGGTCTTCTCCTGCTAACTGAAGCAAGCAAGAGAAGCTTCAGAATGCTACCCTACGTGTATAAAAAGTATCCAGGCACTTCTTCTACATTCTACGGTAAAATCGGCCCTCATTGCAGACTCTAGTGTTCAGTAGAGCACATACAGTTTTTACAATTTTCATAATAAACTGGGCATGCTCAACGCCAAGTGTCAGTTAGGGGGGTTAAAAAGCCTGTGCAGCAGTTGGAGTGCATTCTCTGCAGCAATGGAGCTTGATCCAACACCTCTGGGATTAGCTGGAGAGGTGCCTGTGATCCAGAACTAATCATCCAACATCAGCACCTGACCTCACTAATGCTCCTGTGGCTGAATGAAATCAGCTCCTCACAGCAAAGTTTCAACATCTAGTGTACGGGCTTCCCAGAAGTGTGTGGAATGTTACTGCAGCGAAGAGGAACAAAGACTCTATTAATACCCAGAAACCCTTTTGGATGTAGTGTACAGTAGAGCCTCGCGTTTGGCTCGTGTCCTCTCTGGCTCAGTTCTGTGTGCTTTGTGTGCCAGAGAAGGCAGGGGTACAGATGTTCACCCTTAAAGCTGATTAATGGAGGGATGATCCTGCTGTTTTGATGCAACATACAAAGCAAATAGCGAGAGAAGCAGACGATGGGGGTGGGGGGTTGCGGGGTAAGGGCCTAAAATATCTTTCCATAAATGAAAATCCCTATGGAGTAACATTCATATTCAACATTTTATATACACTCATAGACACAATATCACTGAATGACCCTGGCTACCATGAATAATTAGATATAAAAATAAGTTAAATGGAGAGAGAAAGAGTGATAAAGAAGGAGAGAAAGAGAGAAAGAGGAAGAGAGAGTGAGAGAAGGAGAGAGAAACAGAGAGAGAGAGGAAGAGAGAGAGGGAGAGAGAATTCTGAATGGAGACCAGTATGTGAAAGATAAATTTACTTTGAGATAATTTCGATTACTGTACCAGCAGATTAGTATTCAAACTGACTAATGAAAGTGACGTGGTATTAATAATGTAATTAAAAATAAAAATGAAAAACAAATGTGAAAAATAGCCACAGATGATAAGGGATAACATTCAGACGATTCACAGGATAAACAGTTGAGTTATATATCAGAACTCTTACTGATACTAAACTCCATAACTAGGCCCAAAAATATAAAGACATTACATGAAAAGATGTGAAAAGGTTGTTTTATTATGCATTAACACATTATAACACAGATAACAGCACTGTCCAGGAGCTTATTCATAATTCAGTGTTGACCAGTCAGAAACAAGTTTAGTACCAGTTTAGTATCCATTTCTCTAATTTGAAACAGTATTTATCATGAGCGTTCTTGTCTGATAGATAGATAGATAGACAGACAGACAGATAGATAGATAGATAGACAGATACAGATATATGATAGATAGACAGATAGATAGATAGATAGATAGATAGATAGATAGATAGATAGATAGATAGATAGATAGATCACGACAAAGAAAAATGCTTTTTTTGTGTTAACAGCACCATGTTTGCTAGTTAATAGTAATAGCCAAACGTAGCCAGACATTAAAAAATTAGCATAACTGAAGTCTTTTCGGTGGGGTGCTTGACATCTCAGTCAACATTTCAGTCAGGTTTTACCTTAGTTTTTAAAATAGTATTTTACTGAGAATGTTTGTTCCCAGGATTGACTGGTCCACATACACCAGCTAACAAACTAATCACTGAACTTAGAGTAGCCACATCCTATGTTTTTTTAGTAGTTTTTTTCTTTCCACTTATGAGTCTATACACCAAAACCAGATGTAATTCATTAATTCAGTAAAAAATGTATGAATTTTTTAATGACCACTTCCCAGGTCTATCTTCATCCATTAGAATTTAACAGGAAGCTTTTGTTACTGCAGCTGAGACTGAAACATGTAAATGACCTGTTCTCTGCTCTGTGTTGTGCCTCATTTAAAACGCAGAGGCCAAATCTCTCTTAATAAATTAAACATGACTGTGTGGTGTGAAACTGCTGAAGGCTGAATAAATGGTGCTGAAAGCTGAAAATTACACCCAACATGTAAATGTGTTTGTATCTGTGACATTACAAAAACATTACATTCAAAAACGTGACATTCTGTGCAGTTACGTTTTAGGTAATATACATGGTCTATATGGACTTGGCTGAGACTGGTATGTTTTAACATCCTCACATACTACACTTTTATTTTAAAAGGGGAGAATAATTCAGTTGTCTGCGACACAGGCCCTTTAAGCGTGCACAGGCTCAACTCAAAAACGTTTCTTCTTAACTCATTACCATCTTGAGCTGAGCTCATAGTGTGAATGCTAACTAACAAATTCAGGCCTACAGTACATCCCTGCACTTTGTGTAGCGTGATTTAATTCATAGTCCAATGACTTTTTAAAAAGGGGCCCTTCTTACTGTCCTACCAAAAAGATCCTAAACGAACACCGTTTCAGTGTTTACTACAGTCACTCAGCTACAGGTCGCATTTCAATTTCTTTGTTTTTCGTGAGCCGAGTGAAGATCAGCTTACAGCAGCAATTAAAGCCACACTAAATTTTTCAAGCTTTCTTTGTCTACACCAGCTCCATGGTATGCAAATAAGCGTGGACTCTTAAGCAGCTAAGCAGTTTGTGGTAAACGTCTTCTCAAATGTCATGGGCAGATGTGTATGAGGAGGTTTCCTTTAAACAGCGGTGACCCAAATGAACCGGCCAGATCTTCAGATCAGACCCGATTACTGGTTCTTGCAGACAGATCAGCCTGGACTGAGACAGGCAGCAGTCCCTTCTTTAACCATTTAAGAGGCAGGGGCGCCTCTTCTTGCTGGAATTTAGTTATTTGAAAGGTGAGTCATCATCCAGGTTTAGCTCCTCACACTAGCAGGCCAGCATTTAAGTGGTAAAAGCATTTAAGTGGTAAATGCATTGTGACCAGCAGCAGTTAAATTTTGGTCGATAGCTGGAGTTATTGCACCACCTGCAGGCCTGTGAAAATAATAGGTTGATTTCAGACTACACAATACAGAATAATAATAAATACATTTGAAAAACGAGAATTCTATTTAAGACTGTACAGTAAAAAAACTGCCGATGACTGGCTCGATTTTCCGTTCTCCAGTCCAAGTTAATTTTTTGTAGCATCCGGTCAATGTTTATAAGATCAAGACAACTCATAAATGCTCTACAGAATGAACGGGCGCAAAATCCCACAGAAACTTCAAAATCTTGCGGAAACCCTTCCAAGAAGAGTGAAAGCTTGTTATAGTTGCAAAGGAGGACCAACACCATATTAAAGTCAATGTATTTGAATGCAATCCCATTAAAGTCCCTGTTGGTGGAACGGTCAGAAGCAAATCTCATGGAGATGAGGCTAGGTCCTAACAGTTCTCTGCTTGCCTGCGTCCAATCAGCTTGCTTTATTGTGCGTGATCTGTAGCACACACCGCGACGCAGGTTTTGGCAAATGTGACTTACATGGTGATCCACACGAGTAACACATCTGGCAAAGTGAGGGCGAGCAGCTAGACGAAGAGGTTTCATTCAACTACTGTAACGCATCCTCTCAATGGATCTCTGAATCGGACGCTCCATTCATTGAAATTGAAAGCTTGAAGGAATCGGTTCCCATAATCAGACTCAGAAAACTTTACTGATCACGGAGAAAATTGTTAACGTTATGACTGTACAGACACAGAGACCAGAACAATATAAAACATACAACCCAAATTAATCCAATAAAAATCTAGTATAGTGAAAAGAACTAGTATAGTGTAGTATGAAATACTGGGTATACATTCTATAGATAAACAACTTATAGTTTTAATGATTACAAATACCGGTTAGGAGTATGTTATTGCACATAATAGAGATTAGTCGTATATAAGTAATACTGACATAAGTAGTGATATTCACGTGGTGGTATTGACAAGATATTGCACATAATTAATTGAATCAGCATGCATTCAGAAAACTTCATAAGATTCTGTACGTGGTACGACTACTGTACATAACAATAAGTGAACAGAAAGTAGGCACTAAAATAAATTAGAACATTTTTTAAAATATGGGTTCTAAAGCATCAGGGGTCTCTTTATTTCGTCTTTATTTATTGTACATACATTATACTATTCATGCAAACGCTGGTGTATTAATACTATTCACCATGGTGTATCAGCACTATAGGGGCAGCTTGGGGCAGCTGGTGGCCCACTGGTTCACTAGGTGAATGGGTTAAATGCAGAAAAAGAACTTGCACTCTGTTCACTTTGTGTGCTGTATTGTGACTATAAGGGGCCAGTTCACTTTACTTTACCTTATTTCAGGTAAGTCATTTACAGTTAAGTGAATACTTAATTACACAAACTGTTAGGAGTATGTCATTGCAAGTAGTAGAGATCAGTAGCATATAAATAATATTACTAATACTAGTGATATTCACATGGTAAGACTATGGAACATAAGATATTGGTCACAATTAAATGATTCAGCACCCATTTAGAAAACTTTACATGGTACTGTACATCGTAGGACTGTGGCACATATAATAAGTGAACAGAAATTCGTCACTGAAATAAAGAGCGTTTTATTTTTTAAGTACGTATTCTAAAGTTTTGGGGTTACTTTATATTAATTATTTTATGAAAAGCACAAAAAACTAGACATTTTCGGGGGGGATGCTCATGGCCTAGTGGTTAGGGAGTTGGGTTCAAATCCCAGGACTGCTAGTGGCACCACTAATGTACCCTTGAGCAAGGTACCACTCCCACACACGGCTCCCCAGGCACTGTGCTCCTGGCTGCCTGCTGCTTCACTTGGTGAATGGGTTAAACACAGAGGAGGAATTTCACCCTGTTCACACTGTGTGCTGTGGTGTGTTCATGAGGGGCCACTTTACTGCACTATAGATAAGTCGCTTACAGGTAAGTGAATTCCTAATGACACGAATACTGGTTAGGAGTATGTTGTTGCATGGAGTAGAAAGCGAGTAGGGGAGAGCGAGGTTGGTTGTCGCACGGGTAGGCTGTCACAGTCATCATATCTTAGCCATTAGAAGGCACTGATCAAAACTGTTGATACAGAAATGTTCGTAATTAGTGTCAGAGGTCATCTACGTTGACGGTGGAGGTGAAAGCAGCATAACCTTGAGGTGAGACAACTTTATTTATTTTTCATATGCAAAAGTACATTTTGAGGCTTCTCGTGTTTTTCTTCTAGCTCATTACACTATGGGTTGACAGTTAAATAATTATTACCATTTTAAGGTATAAAGAGAGAGCTACAATTTAGTTAGGTTTTTTTCTTAGCTAGGCTAATACATGTCTCCAAAAGAGCTAAAAATGTCAGTTGGGGTAGGTTGTCACATTTTTTTCCAGGTTGGTTGTGACACATGCTACAGTGCATCATGTGCAAGGGGTGGGCACATCTGGTCTGCCAGTTTATGTTTGTCAGAACTGTGATTCTGAGGTGGATAGTGATTAGTGAATGTTGATTATGAATCATCCTTTCTTTAGGTCTGTGTTATGAATTATATAGCGTAGATGCCCCTGTGCCCAGTATTTTTGTGTGAGTTATGCTGCTTGTTTGAACTTCAGTTTGAGGAGAAATCGAGGTTCTTCCGCTTTCATAGTAGTAGTAGTAGTTTTCATAACCTGTGGTGTTTTACATTTATGCATTTTACATTCACGTTTGAATCTAAAGAGTCTTAAATGGAACCA
This sequence comes from Hydrocynus forskahlii, assembly GCA_037974365.1. NCBI lineage: Eukaryota > Metazoa > Chordata > Actinopteri > Characiformes > Alestidae > Hydrocynus > Hydrocynus forskahlii. The sequence goes on along the minus strand of JBBPCX010000088.1, from coordinate 20,266,185 downwards.
ATGAAACTTTTTTGATGTTTTTATACACACGAGATGTGTTTCGTTTGATATTTCAGTGAAGATACAAATGTTGTGTCATTTAAAAAAATATTTTTCATTTTTTCCCATTAGAATAACACAGGGACAACCAACCCCATAGGGTGTGACAACCTACCCCGCTATGGGGTTGGTTGTCACATCTGCACAAGGTGTCTTTGACAGCTCATATCTTTTGAAGAGAATGGGCTCTACCAGAGCAAAGACTATCCATTTGTACCTGACACATTCAGCATTAATCGTGTACAGAAAGGGAATTCTTACTATACACTGTTTTTGCAGAAATTAAATTTAAGTAAAAAGTGTGACAACCGTCCCCGGTCTCCTCTATATGAGTAGTGTTGACGGAAGTAGTGATATTCACATGGTAAGACTAATACACATAATAAGATATTGTGCATAATGAAATGAATTAGAACCCATTCAGAAAACTTCACATGATACTGTACATGGTAGGACTACTGCACATAATATATTAGATATAAAAACAGAAAATCTAGACTTGTGGGTCAGCCGGCTGTCGCTTTAAGAGTCTTCCTGCAGCTCCGGTCCGTTGGGGAAATCCTAGACGGGTCTTCCTGCAGCCCCAATCCGGTGGGGGAAGGCCGGGCCGGGTCTTCCTGCAGCTCCACCCTGCTGCTGCTGTTTCTTATTGTTTTCCTCCTCAGCCCGGCTTGGGTCATGGCTACTCACTCCTCGGACGAATCTTTCCCTCTCCACGGGCTGCTCCCCAAGAAAGAGACCGGCGCCGCTTCCTTCCTGACCCGCTTCCCTGACTACGATGGCCGGGGGGTGCTCATCGCCGTCTTGGACACCGGCGTGGACCCAGGGGCGCCCGGCATGCAGGTAACATCGAGCTCGCGGTTGCATGAGAGAACAGGCCTCACGATTCATTTCAGCATCCCTCTTCTCTAACACTTCACACACATACTTCAGGTTCAAATATGAAACTCAGTCGCACTTCACCTATTATTTGTACTTGCTAAATTAAATAATTTCTTACATAAAAGCAGAAATGCCGGACATCCAGCTATGTCATTCTCACTATGCTAGGTGGCTTCTAGCTAGCTGAGAGAAAAAACGAGTTGTGACTAGAAAATTCTTTTGAAAAAGAACTTTAAAATCATCTTTTGATTTAAAGTGATGTAGCAGACGTTTCTTATTCAGAATCTCACTCTTGCTCTTTTGTCAAATACAGTTTTTGTGTGTGTGTGTGTGTGTGGTGGTGGTGGGGGGGTTGTTGTTTAGCCAGGTAGTTTGAGTGGCACAAAGCAGTGCATCCTCATTCATCTTGGTTCCCTTAGTTTTCCGTTTTCTCTCTGTCAAAGAATGAACTGACAAGCGAGTGTCCAGAACCACACACCACACTAATAAATGCCCTTTTAATAGAGGCGTGTTGTTTATTTTATACTGTGTGGTGGTGTGTTCTCCCAGACCCAGCTCAAACTTGCGCTTTACAGTCACGTTTCTTTCTCCTCACTAACACAGATATAACCCCAAACTAACATGGGGAGATTATTATGAGCCCCATTTCGAGGAACCATGAAACACCAGTGGTTGTCGCGCTTGAACTTTGCCAGCTTTGGCGCACACACAGCTGAAAGAGGATCAAGCACCTGTTGATGGATTTCACCCCAACTGTCAGGAGTCCTTGTCACGCTTTCCCTCATTCTCTTGGGTGGACAAACATGCCACTGCAGCCATGGACATTAAAGATCCTGGCCCTCGAAAGCCTCAGTTTATTTGTAGGCAGCTGAGAATGTTATACACCATATTGATAAAAGTATTGGGGCACTGTTTTCAAAGGTTTGGGCCAGGCCCCTTACTTCCAGTGAAGGACAATCCTAATGCTTCAGCAGGCTAAGACATTTTGGACAACACCATGCTTCCAACTTATCTACAACTGGATACAGTTTAGGGAAGAACCTTTTCTATTCCAGCACGACGGTGCCCCAGTGCACAAAGCGAGTGCCATAAAGACATGGTTGGATTAGTTCGGTGTGGAAGAACAAGACTGGCCCACACAGAACCCTGACCTCAACCCCATCCAACACCTTTGGGATGAACTGGAACAGAGATTGTGAGCCAGGTCTTCTCATCCAACATCAGTGCCTGACTTCATAAATGCTCTACAGAATGAATGGGCACAAATTCCCACAGAAACTGCAAAATGTTGTGGAAAGCCATCGTAGAAGAGTGGAAGCTGTTATAGCTGTAAAGAGGAACCAACTCCCTATTAAAATCTATGCATTTGAATGCAATGTCATTAAAATCCCTTTTGGTGGAATGCTCAGATGTCCCTGTACTTTTGTCCATATATTATATATCAAACCAGAGTTGGGGGAAAAATCATGTTGAACCTGGATGCAACAGAGATTCAAATGTAGACTCAAAGGGTTAAAGTGGTGCTCTGACTAAAATAAGAACTCTTTAAACTTGCTTTGGAAGATTTTGAAAACCATGTGATTTGGGGCACAGTGTTTGAATTTTTATTCTCACTATTTGCTCTTTCACTCATCACAATACTCTGTGTGCATTACAAAGTGTATTTAGTTTAAACCGATTTTGGAGTGTTTCTGGAGAGTTTTATTTTGACTCATTTTTTAATGTACTTGTCTCTGTGTGTGCAGACGTAGCATAAGCAGTTTCCTCTAGGATCGATAATGGTTTTCTGAACCTATAGTTTTATAACTAATGTTTCTGCTGTGCTTGTGTATGTGCCCTGTACGTGGGGTATTAACACCGATGAATGAGAAATTGAAAGGAATACAGAATTGTGAATTTTGTCAAAGGGATGTGCAACGTGTAGCGTATAGTATGTATATATACAAACACTATATATTCTAGGTTTAATCCTAGTCAACCTGTATGTAGGTAAATATTTGTATATTTCTGCATCTGCTTCATATTAACCATCCCAAACCCTGTCCTGTGTCCCCCCCCCCCCCCAGACCACAACAGAGGGGAAGCCTAAGATCGTGGACATCATTGATACAACTGGCAGCGGAGATGTCAATATGTCCACGGTGGTGGAGCCCAAGGATGGAGCAGTGACTGGGCTTTCTGGGCGCACCCTCAAGGTTGGAGTTGGATTCCTTCTACGCTCTGCGTCTCGCATTGCATCAGTGCAGTGCCGTAACTCAATCACTGTAGTATCATTCGGCTCATGCCACAAGAGCTAACATGTTGGCTTCGTTGTCATTCACAAGAACACTTTGGCAGCTTAACTTTCAAATATTCTGTATTTTCACAGATTCCTCCTGCCTGGGTGAATCCGTCTGAGAAATATCACATTGGGGTCAAAAATGGTTATGAGTTTTTCCCTAAGGCTCTCAAAGAGAGAATACAGGTAAGCCTATAGAGATGCCTGTGAACATTATTGAGATTGTTCCGTAAAGCTAAAAGCTATTAAATGACTTTTAGGCAGATAGAGAGAATTCAGATTGAATGACTGGTATTTGCTGAGCTTAGGTGTCATTAAGTAATTTTGTTGGAATTGACCTTATGGAAATGACTACATGGTAACAGAACCTTTTAATAGACTCCATGCTCTGGTATTGTTATTGAATGAGTCCTGTGGTGTACCACTGATGTGAACATCCAGGTGATAAACCTTTCAGTGTGGGCTGTCTGTGGTAATTTGGGGAAGTTACTTTGTTAATGAATCAGCCAGTCAAATTACATTACAGTAAAGTTGGCTGAATTTCAGGCCAGTTCGGCACCGCCAACAGCTCGTTGATTATCCTGTGTTGTTTGTGCATAATCCAGTCTGTACTCATCTGAGCTACTTGCGGTACAGTCATGGCCACTGGTTGTAATAACAGAATATTCAGTATTCACTGATCATCTTTTGACAATCAGAGGATGACTAATGCTTTTGTAAAATCCTGACCCGATCTTCAGTCATTTTTCAGCCATCGTGGCCCTCCAATGTACAAAATACTTACACAACAAGACACCACTTACTTTTAGTTTACGCTCACAAATGAGCTCAACTCTCTATACTGTGCCGACATTATGCATCTCTCTCGCGCATAAGTTCGGCACAGTATAGCAACTCCACACCCACGCCAGTACAGGATGTACTTGATGGATTCATTACAATTGTACATGTTTAATATTCATGATTCGAAATGGGGCAGGTCACAACCAGATTGGGGCCGTAAGCACTTGGAGGGTTAAAGGTTGGGTTATACTCACCTCATACCACATATTAATTTGGGAAGATGGTCGTTTAAGAGCTTCCTGGAATCAGGGCGCCTTTTCTAAGTGTCAGAGAGGATATATGGGCCTCAAAATTGGCCCAGGTATAGGGATAAAAAAAAAAAACTGGTATCTGTCATTGTGTGAGATCCTGGTTTAAACCTGTAGTAAGAGCCAGACATAGTATGCCTTAGTATGTTATTCTGTCATGCATTAAAATAAAAGGATTATAAGCCATGTGTTGTTTGTCTGTGTGTTTTTCTGTGTGTGTAAACCAGAAAGAGCGCAAGGAGAAGATGTGGGATCCAGCACACAGAGCTGTGTTAGCAGAGGCCAGCCGCAGGACAGAGGAGTTTGACCTGGGTCACCCTACCCCTTCACAGGTCAGTTTAGTCTCTCTGGAGCAGAAAGCAGGATTTCTTGATTACCCGGGGGATGTTAGGATAAGTTTGATCTAACTATTTCGGCTTCTTGATGGTGGATCACTTTATACTGTGTTCTATACTTCTGTGACATATCACCCCACCCTACATTGTTCCATGCATCCATCTTAAATCTGCCAATAATTGTCAGCTGCGTTAACTTATTAGCAATAGTTAAAACATGTGATTGTCATAATGTAAATTAACACTATAGTTGTGTTAGCTGTGGTTTAGCATTCTTATGTGGCAGTCTAATGGTATTTTAATTTCTGTAGACGTGTGAATAGGTTTCCAGGTTGAGCTGTTGGAATTTTTTTCACATGAAAGCGTTCTTTACAGAGTAAACTTTACTTCAAGTGAATTAACCAGTTGATGTCAGGCAAGTCAGTGGCAGCGTGTAACAGTGATCCAAGTTTTTATCAAGCGGTCACATGGTTCTTTTTACTGGACTACACATTCAGCTGGAACCAGATTTTAATGCTATGGTACTGATATTAGCTGTAATCATTGCATTTGGTCTGGCCTGTGTTTCAGTCGGAGAAGCTGCAGAAGGAGGAGTTGCAGAGCCACACAGAGCTCCTGAGCACTCTGGAGAAGAAATACAGCGACCCGGGTCCAGTTTACGACTGCATAGCCTGGCATGATGGCATCACTTGGAGGTCAGGAGACTTATTTAAGAATCTAGAACCAAAATGGTCACAGCACTGGGCACTTTGTAGTTGTCTCTTCTTAGTGCACAATGAAAGGCATTAAAAGTCATTTTTCATTGCAACAAACAAATTGTGTGAAATTGCAGATTTTAAAGAGCCCATATAATTTTTTTTCATTTCTGTCTCTTGTGTACTTTTATGACATTTATGTGGGTTTATATTAGAGATGGGCCCGATCCGATATGATATCGGTATCGGGTTCCGATATAGCCGTAAATCTGATATCGGTCGGACAGCCCCGATCTCTATATTCCAGTTTGTGGCTTGTGCGGAACCTTAAACTTGACGCTGTAATACGAGATGCGTCGGCAGCAGGCGCCCATTGACATTTTCCAAAAACGATTTTACAGCTGACAACACAAAAGCGAAAGGAATGTCAGAGAAGACTCTTAGCTCTCCCTCTATCCCTCTTTGGGGTTCTTTCAGGGGCTATTTTGTGGGCATCTCGTAACTCGGCCGGTCCACCTTAAATACAGAAGTGGTGAGAATACACTCTGCCCCTGCGAATTCACGTTATTTAAAATGTATTAGTTTTACACTTAACTTTTTTACACAGTTGTTGCTGCTAAAATGGACTTGAACTATTTAGATGACTGTCTAAGAACACGATGTTGGGCGTCTCGTAACTCGGCCGGTTCACCTTAAATACAGAAGTGGTGAGACTACACTCTGCCCATGTTGTGTCTCTGAATTCACGTGTCTCTGAATTTAAAATGTATTAGTTTTGCACTTTACACAGTTGTTGCTGTTAAAATGGACATAATACTTGAACTGTTTAAATGATTCAGCCAAGATTGTTGTGTTTTTGATTTTACAGCTGTTGCTGCTACCTTTTTCTGAAGTGTGATATAAATTCCTTTGGAATGCCTTTAAATTCAGTGTATATTGTGTATATTCTTTATGTACCACATTAACAACTGCTGTAAATAAATAAATGAATGGAATTAAGTTTTCCATGGTATGAACTCTTTCAATTGATACATTTGCATTCGATTTACATTTACAAAACACATCCTCTTCCATTTCCACGCAAAAATGTAACAAATTACATGCATAGCAGTCAGTATTTATGTAGATGTATTTCAGTGGTTGTGTAATTTAAATAGAAAGCACTGCATAGTGACAAACTCTAGACTTTGAAGGCTTAAGTTGTTCTTGAAATATAATTTCTTGGAATGAAATATAATTTCTTGGAATGAAATATAATTTCGTTCCATTATGTTGAATAGCCTAGTGTTCATCAGTGTGTTATACTTGAGTCTGAGGCTATCTGTATTTCTAAAATTGTGCCGCAGGGCAGTGGTGGATACGTCGGAGAGCGGAGACCTGGCGTCCTGTACCGTGCTGAGCTCGTACAGAGAGAGACAGGAGTACGCCACTCTAGGAGATGCTGAAATGCTCAATTTCTCCATCAACATCTACGATGAGGGAAACACACTCTGCATTGTTACAAGTGGAGGTATGGGGGTTCATCATAATCAGGGAAGTATGACTGAAGACTCCTGGACCGTTAAAGTTACTGAGCTACGTTTGCAGAAGAGCTTCAAAAACGAATCGATGACACCAGTTTTTAAGACTGTTGGCAGTAAATGGCAATTTCTAATAGTTTAGTTGCTGCCAGGTTAGTAATAGCGCTTCACTGAGAGGTGGTGGAAGCTTCAAGTTGTGTGGCACAGGAGCACAAAAGTACTATATAATTGCCTGAGGAAAAAATAGCTTGTAGGGAAAAAGGCTAAAGAGCCTTCCTTTCTTATTCCACAAGGATGACTGGTGGAAACTTTGAGCTCTTTGACTATAGTTAAGATGTTATGAAACCCTGTCTCCAGTACAGATTCCTGAACAAGACTACACTTACAAAGACAAAAATGAGTGTGTTCAGAAATGAGTGGCTGTTTACTGATTGCAGTGGCTTGCAGATAAATCAAGGAATACAAAATGTTTACATTCGTATGGAATGTTGCAGCCAATCAATAGTCTACATTTTCTAACAAGTATGTTTATTGGCTCATGGATACTGACTACTTAAGAATGTTTGGTATTGAAGGACTTTTTTATTTTATTTTATTTTATTTTTTAATACTTTGCTGTAATTTGGTTGATGCCCTAAAAATGAGGTTGCGTTTTGAGGGTGCGTTCTCTCAGCTGTAAAATATGCATATGCTTGAAAACGGTCCCAGTGTTCAGCATAGAAGATCTTGTGCTGTTCCATGCTCCATGCCATGGAATGAAATCACTTATTTTGGTGAAAGGCCACTCGAGCCAAATGTGGTCCGTCACATAGGTATTTGTATTTACGAGTTTTGATTACAAGAAGACCCGAAAGCATAATAAGCATGATTGTTGGGCTCATACATCACAATTTTGGACCTTCACAAAGGGTGATGAGTGGAATGTGAAGTGACGTGCTCTGTCTGGTGGTTGCTGTGTCTCACAGGTGCTCATGGAACTCACGTGGCCAGCATTGCGGCAGGGCATTTCCCAGAGGAGCCGGAAAGAAACGGCATCGCCCCCGGTGCTCAGATTCTGGCCCTGAAGATAGGAGACACTCGTCTGAGCACCATGGAAACGGGCACAGGCCTCATACGAGCGGTAGGAGCTCTCGGGGAAGGGGGGGGGGTCTTAATGGAAGTGTAATTTATTTAGACTTTCCTCATTTTTCAAATATGATCTATAGCATCACATGCAAATCTGTTGCTCTTTTCAGATGATTGAAGTCATAAACTACAAGTGTGACCTTGTGAACTACAGCTATGGGGAGGCGACACATTGGCCAAACTCAGGGTGAGACATAGAGAAACGGCTTCTGCTTTAACAATTCTTTCTGTAATTGATAATGCTGTTAAAGGAATAATTTGGTGCAAAAAATCTGTTTTAAATCATTTTCTACTTTCCCCAGATAAATTACATCATGCTTGGAGTACAATCTTCTGTATTTAGTTTATAGTTGGAGCTCTGAAAACACATTATCCAGGTCAATAGCGACCCGTACCATTGTTTCTGTAATAAAAAAAACCCCTCCTCAAACCATATCCAGCTCTTGGTTAAGTTGGCACAGGCTTGGATGTGGTTTAGGACAAAGTGTGACTTACTGTGAGCTACAACTAACGAAACCTCCATTTTAGTCATGTTAGACAACACCAGTACTGGTGATCACAAAGTAGTCATAAACAGGATCGATTTTGGATTAATTTCCTCCATAGTTATGACAGATCAGCACTTCTACTGAGGTTATTTGCGAACAGAGACCCTGTTGTCTAAAATGACTGCCCACAATAAATCATACAGTGGGCATGTATCTTTTTGGGTGATCTTTGCTCTTTCTTGCAGTGTATACTAAAAAGCCCTCCTTATTTCTAAATTATTAATAGACCCATGTCAGAAAACAATTTCCTCTCAGTGTAATATGAAATCAATTTGAAAGCTTCAAATTCTATGATTTACCCCCCACCCTCCTCCTGAAAAGTACTCTGTGATCAGTCGTGAAGGTTATGTTGATTTACTGAATGTCGTAACTGCCTTTAATGTAAACTGGATTGACGTGTGCATGTTTGCATTTTCAGGAGGATCTGTGAAGTGATCAGTGAGGCGGTGCAGAAGCATAATGTCGTTTTTGTGTCGAGTGCTGGAAACAATGGGCCGTGCCTCTCCACTGTGGGCTGTCCTGGAGGAACCACAAGCAGCGTCATAGGTCAGTTATCTGTGTCGATCGGGAAGGCAGGCAATTAAATATTAACATGCCGCTGTACAGTAATAGTGTCTGCAGGCTGGTAATTTAAGCAAAAGCAACACAAATAAAAAAAAAAAAAGGTACTGCTTTTTCTTCTTTAGTTTAGAACTGCTGCTGCAAAGGTAACATTGCTAAAAGAACACTAGAACATCCAAATAGCCCAAATCCTTTCTGTAAACATAAATCACCAAAACGTCTCTCAAACTACATCCAGATGTTTCCAGATGTTGACACCGAGTCTGTCTTTGCTGATCAGCCTCACCTGGGATTAGTGGAAATGTTTTTGTAAAAATGTGTAGGTGTCTTCTGAACTGTTCTTTCAAGTAATTTCAGACAGCCCTGCTTATGTCAGAAATCACACAGGTAAGTCTGTTTTGAGATTAATTACAGGAAGAGTTGGGCAGAAAAAATTATATTTGCACATTTGTCCTCTTACCCCAGGTGTAGCTTAAAAGGATCAATTAAAAACAGTTGAAGCTGTCCTCTTGAAGTCTGATTTTATTCCTTTATCTCCTGTTTTACTGTCTCCTGATCTGTCTTCAGGAGTTGGAGCGTATGTCACCCCTGACATGATGGTGGCTGAGTATTCTCTGAGGGAGAAACTGCCTCCAAACCAGTACACCTGGTCCTCGAGAGGCCCCAGTACAGATGGGGCACTGGGGGTCAGCATCAGCGCCCCTGGTGGCGCCATTGCATCTGTTCCTAACTGGACTCTTCGTGGCACGCAGTTAATGAATGGGACTTCTATGTCATCGCCCAACGCTTGTGGAGGCATTGCTCTCATACTCTCAGGTAGAAAATGGGACTGGAGGCTTGTCTTCCATGTATAAATAGAAATAGTGTAGTAATTGTGTCTGCATTTTGCATTTTGTCTGTAGCTGTGTTTTTCAGCCCTTTTCATGCACACATCTAGTGTGAACATTCCCAGAGAAGTAGAGACACTGGTGCCGCAGGAAAGGGGCACAAACTCCCCATTAATAACCTCAATTTCAGCTTCTAACTAACCTTGTCCTTAACCTTAAAACAGGTTCTAATTCGAACCCTCAGACTAATAATTAAATTAGTTTCCCCAGTTAGTTATTTGAGTATGTATAGATCTGGCGATCATCAACATGTCAGATTCAGGTTTTTTGTTTGTTTGTTTGTTTGTTTGTTTTTTTAATGTCTGGATATGCCTAATTTTATTTGATGAAGTGTTAATTAACAGTATAAACCTGTGTGTTTGTCAGGTCTGAAGCAGAACGGGGTGCGGCCCACTGTCGCGGCTGTGAGACGCGCTTTGGAAAACACAACCCTGAAAGTGGACGACATTGAAGTGTTCGCGCAGGGCCATGGCATTATTCAGGTACGTCATGGCTTAGTGTTTGTTCATGCATTTGTGTGTGTGATCACACGCATTGACTGTTTTCTTTCGACTGCAGGTGGACCGAGCGTTTGACTACCTCATGCAGCATGCCTCCTCCCCCACCAGTAACCTGGGCTTTACAGTTACTGTTGGGAATCACCGGGGCATCTACCTCAGGGACCCCATCCAAGTGTCTGCTCCCTCTGATCATGGAGTGGGCATTGAGCCGGTCTTCCCCGAAAACACTGGTTAGACACTCTACCTTTTTGTGTCCTTGTTTTTTTTGTTTTTGTTTGTTTGTTTTTGATAGCTGTGTGATGGCAGATAATGTAGTGCACGTGTGTAGTATATAGTGTGTGTGTGTGGTGTATTGTATACTAATTTATATTGCATTATATTTTTCATGCAATCAAATTTTCATTTTCCACTTTACCCCAAATGTAGCTTTGTAAAATTTGCCAAAGAATTGGCTTGGCTTAAAACAAGATAACAGGATTTCATGCAGGATGTCAGAAACCATAATTCAGTTGGGTAATTGTTTTAAACAGCCACCTTCTTTTAAACATCAGTGCGAAGTTGGTGTAAGGAAATCTATAACGCCTGGCAGAAACAAAAACTGGGTAAACAAATAAGTACACGCGGAAGTTGGTGGCTGTATTTGAGCTGATTTGCATACAGTCCATGTGACTAAAACTGGATGTACACTACACCCCTAAAACCATAACACTTTGAAAACAAAGAGCACTGCACACAACAAAAGTGCAGTTGATGGTAAAATAAAATGAGGCTGTCATACGCATGAGGAATTTCTCATTCACTCAGTCTCCCAGAAGAACATGAGACAAACAAATATAAACTTGACCAAACCTATTTTTTTGTGCTTTGTGATTATAAACACAAACTGGGAATAAAAATGGGCTTTAGAAACACAGTGAGAGCTGTAGAAATGTTTACTGTCCTCTGGTAGCTGTCTTGAAATTTCCATCTGGCAATTGTTCAAATTGTCCTGGCAAATGGCCAAACATTCTCATATCTTTTATCTCTTTCTCTGTCTCTCTTTCTCTTTGGTTGCTGCCGTATCCTAGTCTTTTTCTTCTGATTGGTTGCTTTTTGACCTGTGTTTGTGATTCATTATATGTGAAGTGTAAGAACTGTGATGTGTAAGAACTTGTCACATTGTGTTCTTGGTTGTTCCTGCACCCATAGTTCACTAGGGTTTCCGCATATCTGAGACTGATTGTTCATGTCTGCCTCTGTAGAGAACTCCATGCGGATCTCTCTGCAGCTTCACCTGGCCCTCACCTGCGGCGCGCCCTGGGTGCAGTGCCCCTCACATCTGGAGCTCATGAACCAGTGTCGTCACGTTAACATCCGCATCGACCCACAGGGACTGCGGGAGGGTCTGCATTTCACTGAGGTAATTTATAATTAGAGGCTCTTTATAATTTCACACTTTACATCTTTTTAAGGGCATCGATCCTAGCTTAGTGATTTTTCCCTGCCTGATTGTACTCCTTGCTTAGTTGTGGTATAGGTGTGTTAGAGCAGAGAAATCAGCCCTTTGTAGATAAGGTTACTTGTGTGATCACTTTGTCTCAAACAACTGAGCTCCTGCTTGGTTGGAAGGAATAACTGCAGTTACGTTGGTAGTTATCGTTAACATTTTTTTTTTTCTTTCTTTTTTGGGATATTAGGTGTGTGCCTATGATACTTCAGCTCCCAGTGCTGGCCCCCTCTTCAGAGTGCCCATAACGGTCATAATCCCTACAAAGTAAGTATATCAACAGGCTTTTGTCCTCCCCTCTCTGTTCATCTTGCCTTGTGTTTTTTTTTTTTTTTTAAGTATTTGAGACTAGTATGTGTTTCTCATGTAGGGTTACAGAGAGCCGGGATCAGGAGATCTGCTTCACAGACGTACACTTTAGACCAGGCCAGATACGGCGCCACTTTATCACCGTCCCTCAAGGGGCCTCCTGGGCAGGTATGAGAGTGAGGATGCATCTAATGTGGAAATCACGTATTGGGTAGATAGAAAGAATCTGTGTTTATCATTCACTATATCTCTCTCTCGCTCTTGCTCTCCCCACTCCGTCCTTCTTTTTTTTCCCCTTTGTTTTACTCTCTCGATCTCAGAGATCACGTTAACATCTCACTCCAGTGACGTGTCCTCAAAGTTTGTCCTCCATGCTGTGCACCTGGTAAAGCAGAGGGCTTACCGAGCGAACGAGTTCTACAAGTTCTCCTCTTTGCTGGAGAAAGGCTCTGTCACAGAGGCTTTTCCTGTGCTGGTACGAAAACTCTTCTGATTTGTTCTCAGGATCAGCATTAAAGCTGTAGTTCAGCTTTATAAAATGATCCCTCTTCAACTTGCTTTGGTGTGTTGAGATCTGGTTTGTATTTCTCAGCCTGGTCGGACGGTAGAGGTGTGTGTCGCTCGTTGGTGGGCCAGTCTTGGTGACGTTACTGTAGACTATACCGTTTCCTTCCATGGACTGCAAACATCTCCCTGTCCTATTCATATTGTAAGTATCAATAATTAAAATAACTACCATGTCTCCTGGTTATACTGTAAATATTAAGGTTAGGTGTGGGCATTCATATATGGATAGCTGAGGTTGTCTGTGTATTTGTTTTCTTAATCAGAGAGTCAAACAAGGCATGGACAGTTTGGAATAAAAGTTAACTTGATAGCTGCAATTGTGGTGTCATTTATCAAGCTGAATAGCAACATCTGTGGAAATATATCACAGAGAGTTTGTTCTGTGTACTGTAAACTAGTATGGAGTTACACATCTTAAACAGAAAGGTCTGTTATACACACAGGCTTGGATATTGTAATTATGAAACACTCCTGAACCTGTCATCAGCAGTCTATGGTTTGAACCAGGCACCATTTTTAAAATGTATCTGTTTGTTTATTTTTGAACCAGGCGCTGCTCTGGGCTCAGAGTGACATAGGGTGCGCCACATAGGTTCATAACTATGCACCCACTTCATATTGTACATTGTTAAAATATGCTTGAGCAATGGGATAGCTGTCAAGTTTGGGATATTCAGTTATTTTCATTTGAAAGAACATGTATTAATAAAGCCCAAATGGTTCAAATGCCTGTCTATACTGTCTGTTAGCTTTGTGATCTTATATAGAAGACTGGTGTTGCTTTATGACTTGTGTTTTTTTTTCCCAGCATGCTTCCGAGGGCATATCAAGTTTTGAGGTGTTATCTCCACTTAGGTATGAGGAAGTCTCTCCTACTATCACCCTGAAGAACTGGGTGCAGCCGCTCAGGTAACTTAGCCCCATATTCCAGTCTGAAAACTATGTTCAAAAGTTCTTCTGGACAAGGCTTACTGTCTTCAAAGAAACCATCCAAGCTGAAAATACATCTTAATGGGCTGAAACAGCCCTTTGAAGACTCTGTTGAAGACGCTGTTGTAAAGCATACTTGCAGATGAAGTGCTCTCCCCCTAGACACGTAAATGTGTCTCCAAAAAGCACTCTGGGGAGCACTTGAGAACAGATAGCTTCATCTGCTTTGTATATCCACATCAAATATTTATTGGTACTTTCTTTTTTTGTGTGTGGGTCTTTTTTTTTTCGCAGGCCAGTAAGTTCTAAAATGAAAGCACTTGGCCTCCGAGATGTCTTGCCCAATAACCGTCAGCTTTATGAAATTGTTCTTACGTATAATTTTCATCAGGTATGCAAACAGCACTTACGTCTCATACATACACTGTAGCCAGTTAGATACACCTACTTTATACTAGACACACCTCCCTCTTACCTGTGCACACTCTACATGTATTGGACACTTTATTTGAAACAGCTACCTTATGATACATCTTATACCTGACACAGTGCCTCTGAAGATTGTTTCAAGGTAGAGGCTGTAATAAAGTGGGTTAACAAGTTAATAATAAACTGCTCTGTTTCTGTACTGTTTTATGCTTCTAATGAAACAAATGTGTATGTTTGTGTACCAAAAATGCATGTTGGCCTATGAGACAAAAATGTGTATTGTTGCTTCTTGTCCTGCAGCCTAAAAGTGGAGAAGTGACTCCTAGCTGCCCACTGCTGTGTGAGCTGCTATATGAGTCTGAGTTTGACAGTCAGCTCTGGCTTCTCTTCGACCAGAACAAGAGGCTAATGGGCTCTGGAGATGCGTATCCACACCAGGTACAAAAGCATATGCTCTTCTGATTTTTTTAAATGTGTGTTACATAACATGGTTAAAGCTCGTATATAAGTAATTTCCCTTACATTTGATTTACATCAAGAGATTGGAAGTTTTTCTTCCTCTAAAACAAAAGTGTTATTTAACTATTACTTAATCCATAATCATGAAGAAGGATCTCCTATTAACACAAATCGATTTGAAATACGCTCAAAAAACAGATTTTTTTGTTTGTGAGAAATTATGTAAATTAAGGGTCTGGTAGAGGTCGACTCTCTAAAGTAGTGTAGGTAAATATGACTGACTATTTCGTAACTCGCCATGCTCACAGTACAGACACTTACCTTCATCTTCATCCCCCTCTAGTACTCTCTGAAGCTGGAGAAAGGGGACTACACCGTCCGCCTGCAGGTTCGGCATGAGCAGCAGAGTGAGCTGGAGCGGCTGAAGGACCTGCCCTTCATGGTGTCCCACCGTCTTTCCAACACGCTGAGCCTGGACGTCTACGAGACACACCGGTTGGCCATGCTAGCAAAGAAAAAGGCCAACTCCCTCACCCTTGCCCCTGGAACCTCCCAACCATTTTATATTACCTCTCTGCCGGACGACAAGTGAGTCAGCTCAAGGCATCTCTCTGATTTCGTTTTTGTAGTTTTTTTATAGATTTAATTTTTTGTAGTTTTTCCTTCATTAAGACTTGTGAAGATATAAGTATGCAATAATTCTTATGAATGCAATATGTAGGCTGGCTAACTATTTACCTTTGTGTGAGCATGTTGAATTATATGAGCTTGAAAACTAGAGAACTGGGTTTTTTAACTGAATTAGTGTCTGTACTAGACCTGTATTTGTAATGTATCTGAGTATGAGTTCGTATTTATCAAAGGTTAAATTCTTAATCGCAAAACAGAGCGTAGATTCTAGATTCAGGTGTTCTGCTTCTAAATGCTTTAACTCTTAAACACTATTTTTTCATATTCATTAATGCTGCTCTCTCCAAGTCAGCAGTTCAAGTAACTGGGTGTAACATTCTTGGTTGACTTAGTGTTCTGTCATTTGACTTTTTTAGTTTTTAATTTAATATTTTCAAGTAAATTATAGTTGGACCTAGACATTTTAGCAAATAAATATGGAAACATACATCCATCCGCCACAATATTAAGACCACTGACAGGTGAAGTGAGTAACATTTGATTGTCTTGTTACAGTGGCACCTGTCAGCATGTGGTTTATATTAGGCAGCAAATGAAGTCAGTACTTGATGTGTTGGGGAAGCATAAAAATCTGACAAAGTGGTCCATGGAAGGACACCAGGTGAACCATCGTCAGGGTCATGGGTGCCCAAGACTCACTGATGCATGTTGAGAGCGAAGGCCAGCCCGTATGTTCTCATTCTGCACAATACTGGACATGTGGCTTTAATGTTACAGCTGATCGGTGCATAGAGGCCTAAAAGTGAAGTAACAAAAATGTCGAGTGGATAGAGAAGTTGGAAAATGGAAATTAAGCTTTTGGTCAAGCAGGTAAATCCAAAGTTGGGGTGAGTCCTAATGCTTCTAATGTTTATTTTTCAGAATCCCTAAAGGTACAGGTCCTGGGTGCTACATGACGGGCTCCTTGGTCGTGCCCAAGAGTGAATACGGGAAAAAAGCAGTGAGTGGCCCTATTTGCCATCATCCTCCTTTACTCTGAGCTCTGTCCATTACATATGTGGACCAATCTGGAGTGTTGACACTGTCCTTGTTCTGCATGTTGCTTTGGCACTCACTCTGTCTTGTGAGAGTTGATGTTCATATATATATTTACAGGAGGATTGGGGTAAACGCATTGTACCTCCTGCCTTTATTTCTATTTTCCTGCCCAAATGTTGATATGCAATTTACAGATCTGACCAAGCCACAAGAATTTAGGTTTAGAAATGAGGCTTTTCATAGAAGCGTCTCCACATTGAGGGCCAAGTCCGATCTAGAAATTCTATATCTGTTCAGCACAGTTTACACCTGCCAAATTTAACACACTTTTTTAAACCTTTCTGTGTCTACTTTGTCAGTTTGTTGCATCCCTGGTATCCCTGCAATCAGTTAATGAATTTAGTATGAGGCCCCATTTCTCTTCTCAAAGTGTATCATGCAAGACGGTATCTCTTATTAGATGTAACTGGGGATACATGTATTATTGAATTAAAAAACTTGTCTATAAAGGAGACTGTTATAGGCACTTGTTTTTGCAATGTTAAGTCTTTGAAAGCACTATATACAAGTGTAAGTAATTAGCGCTTGCCACTAAAAATGGATAAAGCTAAAGAATAGACTAGGCAGAAAGAGGTAAAAAAAAAAAAAGGGAAAAGAGAGAGAGTATCCAAGTGTGTGCCTGTTTTCTCTTCTCTCCCTCATTGTGTGTTATTCTGACCACCAGGGCCAAGCCTCAGCCAAACGACAAGGAAAATTTAAAAAGGTACTGGATGGGCTAGAGTTCTGTAATTACAATACTCAAAGGTACCGAATGATTCAACATTTTCATAGGAGTTTGAATATCACGTTTGTTATACTGGCAGGTGAAGTTGTATGCTGCTTTATCAGTAAAAAAAGCTGAACACATGATGGTATTTTTATGAACACATTCCTGCCATGTATGTGACTCGTAACGTTCAAAGGTCAGACATCACATCTTGACCATATTTGTCACATCAAGCTGTTCGTCTTCTGGCTGTTAACTCCTCCCTCAAACATCTATCCTAGTATTCTGATTACCACACCATTATTTGTCAGTTATTCATGTAATGGTGGATTCAAATAATGGTATTTTGTGAGTTAATCAAAAGATTCAAATTTTTTTCGCTCATTATTGACCAGGAGGTCGTGGTGGACCTGAAGCTGCTGTAGGTCATGGGTTTAGTTTTAATGAAGTCTTTCATTAGCTCGGATGTCTCTTGTGCCTTCAGGATATTGTGCCAATCATCTACCACCTGATCGCTGCCCCCAACAAAACAAAGAATGGGGGGAAGGAGAAGGAGAAGGATGGAGAGAAGGAGAAGGATGTGAAGGATGAGTTCTCCGAAGCCCTCAGAGACTTGAAGATCCAGTGGATGACAAAGTAAGTCCAGAGGTTGTTTTGGCCTTCCTTTACTCGTTCAGTTCAGTTCAGTTTCTGGTCATTCACATGAAACCGACTCAAAGTATGTTTATAAATGGGACTTTTGTGATCAGAGAATGAGTACAGAATCTCTTCATTCAATGTTATCTTGTCAATTCTAACCTGAAGGTTAGAAAACATATTAATTTAAAATCAATATTATTAGGGTTACAGTATTGTAATGATTCAACTATGCATCATTGTTTGGATGTCCAAGCCATGACGCCTGGTGACGCAGTCATTTTAACCAAGCTGGGTCCCAATATTTGCCATGTTTGTGAAAATGACCCTTATGCTAATTAATCCTTTTTTTCCTCCTTGTTTTGTGATCTGTGTTGATCCCACACTTTGTGTTTCATCCCTCAGGTTGGACAATAATACTTTGTATGACGAACTGAAAGAGACCTTCGCAAATTATCTTCCTCTCCATGTGCAGCGACTGCATCAACTTGATTCAGAGAAGGTATAAATCTCTCTCTCTTCCTCAAACACGCGCACACACGTTCTGTTACCTAACCCTGTTGCTCATTCTGTTACCTAACCCTGTTGCGTCCCTTAAGCAGGAGCGGCTGAAGCGATTGGGAGACATAGTGGCAGCAGCAGACATTGTGATTTCTCACATCGACCAGACTGCTCTGGCAGTCTACCTCACCATGAAGACAGACCCTCGTCCAGATGCAGCCTCCATCAAGAGGTATAAAATAGATTCTTGTTACCAGTGCAGAGCGCCATATAGCCTTGGGTATGCACTAACCTACAGAAGTTTTGATTCACTTCATATGAGCCATATATGGATATAATCATGTTAAAAGTTTTTATTTAATTTTTACTTATAAATTAACATTTTATGCTTTAATGTATTAGGTTTCAGCATAAAACATTGAATTAGAAATAAATTAATGTTATTTGTACTTCAAGTTATTTGCTTCTACTTTGTATCACAGGTTTGCAAATGCATTCTGCATGTTAACTGTTGTAACTTCATTCTTGATATGCAGGTTTCTTGGTTACTGTATAATTGTCTACAGCTTTGTTCTTCATCCTAGTGACATCTAAATATTTTTACAGCTTCCTACAAGTTACTAGAAACATATGAGTTTGTGGAGTATTAGCCATACAGTTCGATTCATTCCACCCTGCTCTGTTTTTACAGTGATATGGAGAAGCAGAAGTCATCGCTGCTGGATGCTCTGTGCAGGAAGGGCTGCGCTCTGGCTGATCTGCTCATGCAGCCTCCAACCCAGGAGGGGGCAAGTGCAAGTGAAGTGGGCAGCTCTGATGAAGACCCTCAGGGTGTGACTAAAGCCTTGAATGACACTTTCTGGGAGGTGCAGAAGTGGGCTGAGCTCACCGACTCAAAGGTATTGCTGGTTCTCAAAGTACTGTGTAGCGTAGGGGAACCTTCAGAGCCCTCTAGGCCTAGTGATGTTTGGGAGTACATGAGAATCAAGCTTGTATTTAAATCCTGTATGTACTGTAGTCACACCTGGTTTCATTGGTAGTCACTCGTCTTCACAGGTTTCACAGGTTTTGGAAGGAACAGTTAACAAAAAATTGTCCAATTGGTTTCTAGGTAGACGTAGCTAATGGTGCTTTTCCACTGGCGCAATGAACCGTGCTGTACTGCAAAGAAATGTTTTTCTATTACAAATAAAGTGATCCATACCCAAACTGCTCCCATGCTGTCATGGCGCCGCTCAACGGCAGGGGCAAAAGTGGGCCACAGTCGAGCTGACAACTATGGAGATACAACAACTGAGAAGTCAATGAAGTGCAAGCACTACTGTTTGGGCCGAAGATACATTTCCGTGCGACTTTTCTATGACAAATTTATCTTTAATGTAAGAAATGCACAGTCTACCAGGCCGTTGCTAACAAGTTAGCTGGGTTAGGTTTTCATCAAACAATGGTCCAAAAAATGTTAAAAACTCAAACAAGACTATAATAAAAGACCACAATATCAAAAGCGGCTCTGACAGAAAAAGCTTTCCGCTGGTTTGACTTCATGGACGTGGTTTTGGGATGACGACCGGCCTTAAGCTGTGGGGGGGGACAACAATTGCACTGCTAAGGCGCCAGAAACTCATTTACCAGGCTGACGTGTGCTGCGAGTTCTAAACCGTCACAGAACTGAAGGCCTTAGAACTTAGATTAACCACCAGCATAACTCCAAATATAACATACCCATCAAATTTAATTTCCAACAGTCAGTACCAATTTTAAGAACTACAAGAGAATAAGTATTTCGAGAATGAACAAAGAGGATTTCCTTAAAAACAGAGAGTATCTTTGCTATGCATGTGATCTCCATGCAGTTACAGCAAGATACAAATTGAAGTGTTTAGCTTGTGCGAATCTTTTACAGATTTGTAGCTAGAGAGTAATGGTAATGCTTCCTTACATAGCAGTCTACCTAAAGGCACCTATTGTCCATAGTCATATGTATACCAACAAATTACTGTGGACAATATAAGATGGAGACAAACATGTATATTTTTTTATGTCCTTTTTCTGCTTTTACAGGTTCTGACATTTTCCTACAAACATGCCTTAGCAAATAAAATGTACGGAAGAGCCTTGAAATACGCATCTAAAATAGTAGAAGACAAGCCCAGTAAAGAAAACTGGAAGAACTGCATACAGGTGGGGCATTACTTGTCTCTGCAATTTTTGAATTATATTACTGTATCACTCATACCACGTCTTGCTAAATATTTAGAACACACATGTCTGTGAAAGTACAAACCTCAAGTAACATATGACCATTCTTTTCTCTGTGCTACAGCTGATGAAGTCTCTTGGCTGGATGCACTGCGTCTCCTACACTGAAAACTGGCTTCCCGTCATGTACCCCTCAGACTACACACCTTTTTAAAACGAAAAGGACCCAGATTCCCCTCCAGCACCCCCTTTTCCCCAGTGCACTCGGACACCTAATTTCACCAAACGGCAGGACACACGAATAAACACATGATTGTGTTTTATAGCTGCCTCTTTGCAAGTAACCACATCTCCTCACAGGGCCCGACACTGATCCCGCTATGCCTTTCTTTCTGCAGTGTCTCTCAGCACTGCATGTTACATTTTAGCTCTGTCAAGGACTGTGCTTAATGGCGCATTCTCTGAAAATTTCAGTACCATTTCGTAACTCTCCAATTTCAACTTAATACTCTACCACACATATCGACAGTTCTACATTCATTTGGTTACAGTCATGAGGAAGAGGAGCCTGATTCTGATTATACCAGATCTTTGCATCCTCAATGACACCGATGTTGCAATATGTTTTCAGAGGACGAGCTTTCTTGTCTTGGACCTTTTTTCCATTCTCAGCCATCACACAGAACCTTTAAACTAGATATGGTTCTGGAACTTCTCGGAGTCCTTTTTTGTGGTTTGGAGTGCCAATTGCATTGCTTTCCATTTGGAGACAAAGCAGGAATAGAATGTCTGAACTGTGTTGGAAATGTAGAAACAGGTATGATAACGCACACAGCTACACCAAGGCAATATACATATGTGTAAACCCAATTTCCCCCTCATACACTATATATGTACAATGTATGCATGTTTTATACAGCTTATAAGATTCGGCTCTGGCTGAAAAGCTTGTAGCTTTCAGTCATGTGTATCAAGAGTAAGTTGGACAGGACCTCAGTACCAGTGGATGGAGTCCATGTCTTGCCTTTTTAATTAGTGTACAATTACCTAGTTTATCAGTCTTTTGTGCAGGTTTGTTGTGTGTTTAGTGTCTGAGTGAGTGTGTCTTTGTGTAAACTGTAATTTTGTTAGGTTTTTTTTTTTTGTTTGTTTTTTTTTTTTTTTGTTATTTTGGGGCCTACAATGTTTGCTTAACATCTGTACTCTTGCTTTTACATTTTCCTTAGAGCCCCAATCAGGATTTCTTTTTAACAAATAACAGGCCGGAGTTGCGCCAACATAGACTTTTGAACATCACTTCTGGAGCGTAGTTTTTAAATATAATTAATGAACAAAATGCCTGTATATTCAACCAGGTGACCTCTTCAACCAGGTGATTCTCTTTTTTGGATACTGTGAAGCTGGATTGGGTAACAAGCATTTCATTTTGTTGGGCTGAATTGAGCTGGGTACAAAGATTAACATGAGACTACCTAAAACCTTGATACCAGATCACGTGTTAAGGCTAGTTGTCCATCACTGGTCAAGCCATACAGGGCCAGAGGTTTTAGACCAGTTCTTAGGTAGTTGTGATTCTTGGGAGCTGCGGCTAGTTAGCTTTCTAAACCAATATATCCGACTTGATTGTGTAGCCCTCAGGTTTCCCCAAGTTCTATACTGAGGCCATCTTTACTTAGCATAGCCTGACCCGTTGGAGTGGTCATTTGTTTTTGCTGCAAACTTGCATTTAGTCATTTTTTACCTCATTGCTTCTTTAATTAGAGCCCAAAGTTATTGTAAGCCATCAGTCTAGCTAGCTTCATGGTATCCAAAGCCTAGTTGTACAATCAGAGCTCAGTTTTTTGGGCAGCTGTTTGTTAATTGCTCATTGGGGCTTTAAGCAACACGGTTCCTTTCAAGGTATGTACGTTTACAAATTGTCCCCACATAAGTGGTGTTTGAACGAGAAAGACTGTTTTAAGCACGCAAGCCAGCAATATATATACCCACTCTTTTATGAAAACTACAAAGAGCAACACTGTTTTTAAAGCTGCTGATAAGAAAGTAATAGCTTGAAAGAGCTGGCATGAATGGAGTTAGGATGTTTAACGTTTGACTGTATTTTAGCCGTCAGCAGTGATCACATGAGGAAAGATTCCATGTGATCGTTTTACCTCTAAGAATCTTATATATTGGCTTCTGTGCTAAAGGCGTTCTTTCTGTGTGTGTCTCTCTTAGTCCATGTGTGCTGTCATTTTGGTTCGGGTTGACATTCAGGGTTCTGCAGCCAACAGCAGGTTCCTCAATAATGGCCTTAAAATGTAACAATCCGCAAATACCGTCCACCTCTGAGTGCAGTCAGGGGTCTCATATCGCTCGCTTGGTGTGTCAAAGATGTTTAGGATATATTTATGGATGTCCTGTATTTATAAAAATGAAAGGAAAAAACTAGGTAATGCCAATATTTTAAAAAGTCATTTTAATTTGAAGCCTATGGTATGTGCTAGTATTATTTTTTAACCAATATTCCTCAAGAGACATATGGAAAGTCATGACAGGTTATTTTGTTTTCATGGTAAATGTTGAGAATAATATGATGGAGATAATTCTGAATAAAACTATTTGAAACCGAAAGTGCCTTAATGGTGATGAGAATGAATGAATGAATGAGCAGGTACTTACTGGTTGTTGAAGTGTATTAATGTGGGTTTTTTTTGGGGGGTGTTGTAAAATTTTTATATTTATATATATTTTCTATATGTATATTAGGGTTCCAGTCAAAAATGAACTTCAGAATTTCTTCTGTGGTACCCTCTCAATTTATGTCCTATGACAGGAGCTCACAGTAATATTTTTTAAAATTTTTAATGCACATTTAAAGGTTGCTCAACATGTCTAAAGTTAACAGATTTATCGTCATACGGAAGGATTATGACGATAAATCAGTTATATAGGTATAATTACTATAGAGACAAATGGTAACAACAAACTGAAGCAACAATACTTTGAACAAGTTTGATAGGAAGACTGCCTTAATGAAGTCTATGGACACTCAGTTCCAAACTATAATGCATAATCTCCAGCACCAACAAGCCGCGACTTCCTGGCTTTTGGAAATTTGTCCCTGTGGCTCAAGACAACCTGCAGCAAATACTGTTTCTGCTCTTTGTTGTAATGGAACAGTTGAAATCCCGCACTGCTCTCTCATTTACCACTGCTAGACTGCTGATGTATGCTTTAGGTTGTTGATATAGTTATTAAGCAATAATCATGACATACTAGTTAAATGCAGTATAAAGAATAGCTAAATTAAGGAATGGCTGTCCGCTGTAGTGTTGGACTGTATCCATGGTGTGACGTAGTACTTTATTCTATTTTTATTTTATTCTATTCTATTGTTTTTCTTAATTTTGCTGCTCTTAACTTTGTACTGTCCACTTTCTGCCGTTACTAAGCAAATTTCACAATTGTGGCACTAATAAAGGTTTATCTTATCTTATGTGCCAGCCAGCACCACCTAAATCAAGCTGAAATTTGTCTTTTGTAGGTATGGAACAAATCTTGCATTAAACATCTCTTTAAAACAATTTGAACTATATAGCATGCATTGCAGCAGCTGCTGCAATGCTGCATGCAAGATTACAAATAAAATACAGTTCAGAATGCTTACGTTTTGGCCGCACATTACAATCGACAGTTACATACCACAATATACACCGCTTGTAAGCAATTTTATTATAATAAAAGATTGAACTCAAGTATTTGTTTGCATTTGTTTTCTTTTAAAATATGGCATACAAAGAATACTTACACAGATCTTGTAATTTATTAAGTAAGTAACAGAACAGATGTAATTGCTTACCATAGCACAGGAAAAACGAAGATATAGTAGAAACTTGTGATGAGCAACCAGTAAATGTTGACCTAAAATTCTGAAACTTTGCAGTTTTTACTTACAGAACAAGGGTAACAACTTGAGGGCGTACCACACTGAAAAATCTGAAGTTACATTTTTTTTTTCAGTAGATTGCCGGGCACCCTAATGTACATAATATACACACACACACAGTGCCACCAGAAAGTATTCACACCCCTTCCCTTCTTCCACGTTTCGTGTTAGACTTTTTCTAAACTAGATTTGAGCATAATTTTTCCTCAAAGAACTACACACCGTACCCCATAATGACAAGGCAAAAACAACTTTTTAGAAAGATGTGCAAATTTGCCAAAAGCTTGTTAATCCAGTGTTTCATAAGTGTTCACACCCATGGTTTAATATTTTGTTGAAGCACCTTTGGCAGTAATCACAGTCTCGAGTCTTCTTGGGTATGCCCCTACAAGTTTGGCACACCTGTTTTTGGGGACAGCCATTTGTAGGTTTTCCAGACATTGTCGTGTTGGAAGATGAATCGTTGTCCTAGTCTGAGTTCCAGAGCATTCTGGAGCAGGTTTTTTTTTTTTTCTTTTTAATCTATTTTTGGCTGCTGTCATCTTACCCTCTATGCGGACTGGTCGCCCAGTTCCCCACAGCTGCCACCACCATGCTTCACAGTAGGGATGGTGTTAGCCAGGTGATGACCGGTGCCTGTTTTTCTCCGGACATGATACTTTAAGTTTAGGCCAAAAAATTCTGTTTTGGTTTCATTAGACCAGAAGATTTTACTTCTTACAGTCTATGAATCCTTCATGAGCTTTTTGGCAAAATCCAAGCAGGCTGCCATGTGCCTTTTAGTGAGGAGTAGCTTCCGTCTGGCCACTCTACCATTAAGGCTGAATTGGTGCGTTAGCTATGGTTGACCTTCTGGATGGTTCTCCTATCTCCACAAGAATCACTGGAGCGCCGCCTTAGTGTCCATTGGGTTCTTGGTCTCCCCTCTGACCAAGGCCCTTCTTCCCTGATTACTCAGTTTGGTCGGGTGGCCAGATCTAGGGCGGGTCCCGGTGGTTCCAAGCTTCTTCTGTTTCTGATTAATGGAGACCACAGTGCTGCCTAAATCTTTTGTATCCTTCCCCAGTTTTGTGACGCGACACAATCCAGTCTTGGAGGTCTACAGTCAATTCCCTGGACTTCATTCTTTGGTTTCTGCTCTGATGGGCACTTTCAACTGTCAGACCTTATATAGACAAGTGTGTGTCATTCCAAATCATGTTCAATCAACTGAATTTACCCCAGGTGGACTCCAGTCAATCTGTAGAAGAATCTCAAGGATGATCAGTGGGAATCGGATGCACCTGAGCTCAATTCTGAGTGTTAAAGCAACGGGTGTGAATACTTATGTACCTATTGTGTTTAAATGTTTACATTATGTACGCAAAATATAATATGCAAAATTATTTTAAACAGGAGATTTAGAGGGAAAGGATGTTCGCTAAGGGCATCAAAGTATAGTGTACACTAAGTCTATCGCTGTCTGTGAGTCTTTGCCATATAGATCTTGACCTCCCCCATCTCTGCCAGCAGCGTAGCTGCAAAAGCTCTTCGGAAACGTTCAGAGAAGGTGGTCTCTGTCTGGGTCCTTATTGTGTTGGCCCAGATCAAGGTTGTGCCAGGCTGGCAGAAATGGCGCATGGTGACAAGCAGCTCATCCAAAAGGTCATGCTGGTAAACCACGTCTGCCGCCAGCACAATATCGTAGCGATAAGTTGTACGTGGGAAGGACCGGGAAAGATTATCTTTCCAGGACAGAGCTTCCACTTGTGGTGTGTGCTTGCTGAGGCCTCTCGTGTTGCGAGACAGGTTGCTGGACAGGTTGTCGAGGACGACTGCCTTGTCTGTTGCGGTCACCCAGGCTCCTGTTGGCAAGATCATTTTTAATCTAATAGTTTGGCAAAAAAATCTCATGCGGTCGATCAGCCAATGAAAAGAAGGGTTCTTTGAGTAATGCTATAGAAAATTTTAAAAACCACCTCCTTATAGTCACCTGTGAACACAGCACACAGGGGGTGGGGGGGCAGTGTGGGGACAGTACCTTGCTCAAGGGAACCTCAGAGGTGGCACTAGCAGTCCTGGGATTTAAACCCACAAACTTCTAATCACAGGGGCCACTCCCTAACCACCTGGACACCAGTTGCCAACATAAAGGTTCTTCCTACAGTTTTTCAAACTCTTCTCATTTGCAAAAATGGTTCTTTAAAAGATTGGCATGAAATTTAAGAACCATTTGATGCTGAGTGATGTGATTATAAACTTCCAATACGTCTTAGCTACATTAAGCTCATGGCTCTGGTGTAAAACATATTTTTTGTTGTTTTTGCCTAACTTCCGCTTAAAAAACATAAAAGTCCACATTGTAATCGTTTCTTATAATGACTTCTGTATGAAATAAATAACTTACCCAAGAGACTGGCCACGACAGACACCAAACCGGTTCCTGCCCCAAGTTCTAACACAGCTTTACTTTTCAGATTTATCCGCTGTGTGTTGGTCTCCAGGAATTTACAGAGAGCCACAGCCTGAAGTCAGATAATTTGTTGTAGTTAGAGAACACTTTTAATATCACATTTCACAAACTAGTGCTGTGAAAACTCACTGCTGGCCGAGCGGTGGGTCCATAGGGCTCAATGCTGTCAGTGATTCGTATTTCATGGCCTGCAAAGAAGTGCCTCTCTTCACAGAGCTTTCTGTCTGTCGCCGAGGAGGCCTCCTTGTAGCCTGAGCTCTTTCCACCTCTGCTGCCTGACAAGTGCAAAAGAAAAGATTTCATTCATTAACAGTATGTATTTTGATCATAAAGTGATGGCAAATTCTAAAGCAGGGTTGTTCTAATCTGGTCCTGGAGGGCCGGTGTCAGCACAGGGTGGTGATTTTCTGTACTCAAAACCACCTGATTCACTTCATCTGACAAGTGCCAGGTTTAGTGGGTGTGTTTGAGCAGAGAAATCCTCACACTGAGCTGGACATTACATCACATTTCATTCATTTGCCAGATGCTTTTATCCATAATGATTAACAAATTAAGGAAATACTCATGTTTTGGGACAGTGTGAGAATCAGAGGAGAGTTCGAAGTGCTAAATCTTTAAATAGGATGAAGTGCATCAGGACAGGAAATGTTCTCTGAATAGATGAGTCTTCAGGAGGTTTTTGAAGACAGAGCTGGACATTGGCCCTCCATGGCCACTGGTGAACGCCCCTACTCTAAAGCCTTGCAAGAATGAGTATGCATGCAAGATATATTCAACTCTCACTCTTTATATCATCTTTTACTTCAGTTTTCCAAAGTGTCTCTTCCTCATCTTCTTCATCTTCATCTGTCATTCCTTCCTCAAACTCTGTATGGCCACTCTTCTGCTTTCCCACTTTTTTCTGAGTTTCTGAGCTACCATTTCTCACTTCAGTTTCTTCAGGTTGTCCCTCAGCCTTAATTTCACCTCCATGGTACTTCATTATGTTGACTTCATGCTGAACATCATCTTTCCTTTCTTCAGGTTTTCGTGCCATCTCAGTGTCCGCTGAAGAATGAGGTTTCTCAAGGTTCTCTTCTTTACGAATTCCCTCATCAGAGTCTTTAAACAAAGTTGTATGAAAATTTGATTTCTTGATTGCTTCCTCAGAAACAGACTCTACCAGGTCTTTCCTGTTTCCACACTCTTTGGTGGTTGCTGAGTATATTTTTACCTGATCCAGCTCCACTACCAGTGTGGCGTGGAAGGCCTTTTTGAAGTTCTCAGTGAAGTCCAGGTCAGACAAGTTACGGACCTCATTAGCCCAGATCAAGGTTGTGCCCGGTTGACAGAAATAATGCATGGTAACCAGTAGCTCATCCAGGAAATCATGATTATAGACCACGTCAGCTGCAAGCACATAGTCAAAATGAAACTCTGAGTGAGGGAAGGTGCATTCAAGATCCTGACCCCAGGACAGCGGGGCCACTTGAGGTTCGTACCTCCGGCTGTGTCTGGTGTTCTGATTCAGGTTATGCCTCAGACCACCCAAGATTTCTGGCATATCTGTAGCTGTTACTTTGGCACCTACAAATTAATTACACTAATTACACACTGTGCTTTATGATGAAGCCACTTCCAACACATTGTGACCATGTCGAAGCTCACCCAGTAAAGTTGCTACAGTTGAAACAATGCCATGTCCTGCTCCAAGCTCCAAAACTGACTTATTGAGAAGCTTGAACTTCTGGTGGCCAGCTGTTGTATCCAAAAATTTACAAAGACCCAGTGCCTGCGAGAAGCAAAATCACTCACTGCAAACAATATCTAGGCAATGAAAACATCTTACATTTCCACTATAAGTATTCTTGTAACATTTCCACTATTTCTCATTAAGTTGTTAGAACGTTCTAATATAACAGATTTTAAGTCAGTTTCTCTAGAAACACACAACAAAAATAAGACCATGAATCTACGTCCAATGACTTTATATGCCTAGAAATCCGTTAATTAATCTTATGATATTCTTACAACAATCTCAGAACAAGAAACATTTTATTTTAAGGTTGGTGTAACAATTAATAAAATATTAGTAAGCAATTAATGAGTTAATAATGTGCTATTGTCTTGAAGAATTGGCGTAAGAGTAAAAAAAAAAGTCTGGAACTTTTTCAAAAAATCAAACAGAGTCAGAGAAGTGAGGCGTTGCTGTTTATTGAAGCATTCAGGCTTGCAGTCCAGCGGAGGATCCTCTCTCCAACTGGACTTGAGTTGGATATATATACCCTAAGAAAGCACTGACCAAACCCACCTAACAGTATTACACCAATAAGGTCTGATTTCCCAAATATCTGCATATTCATTGTTCTGCCCTCTCATTTTTCTACCAATAAGTAAAAGTACTTGTACTTGTCTTCAAGGATGCATACAGTGCCGCAGATTGCTGACCTCTCTGTAACTTTCCAAGCACAGGTGTTGTGCCTCAGACTGGGTGCTTTTTAAGAGCATGTTCTTTGGGCATTTCAAGCCCAGCTCGAAGAACCTGATTT
The DNA here is from genome assembly GCA_037974365.1 of Hydrocynus forskahlii. Taxonomy (NCBI): domain Eukaryota; kingdom Metazoa; phylum Chordata; class Actinopteri; order Characiformes; family Alestidae; genus Hydrocynus; species Hydrocynus forskahlii. The sequence continues at coordinate 20,236,863 of JBBPCX010000088.1, read as the reverse complement.
CATCCAGTTCGAGCAAACAGGGCTGAGGGAAATTGAGAATTTTGTAGTGTTTAATTCTCCATTGTATGAACATTCACATACTTTAAAATGATGTATTTCTATACTATCTACCATCCCAATCACCATCACTATTAAGTACAGACATCATTTGTAAACAAACAAACAAATGTGTTGTTAATATCCTGTATTTATTAATGTCTTATTATTATCCCTTATTCTCGTTTAATAAGGATCAATAAGGTCATTAACTCATTTGCGGAAGACTGCTTCATCACAAATACATTATTTCTTAGCTTGCTCACAAAGGTGTCTCTATTTAGTAGCACACTATTAATTCATTATTAATTGCTTACCAATAGTTTAATGACTGTTACAACACTGATTTTAAAATGAACAGATATATTTACTAGATTTGAATGTTTTCATTCAATCCAGATATTAATTACGGTGCTGAGACAGTATTTATAGTTGTTGTTATAATTAAAACTATAATACATATATTTTCCTTTACTTCTTCAGAGTCTTAAATATTCATTTTTTAAGGGACTTAACAAAAGTTTGTCTTTACATACTTTTACATAACAAAGTTTGTCAGTTATATCCTAATGAAAACCTACTGCTGGTCTTCCCAGACCCCCATGGAAATCACTGGATTCCTCAATGCTGATTTCATGACCTACAAAGTAGTAAGTCTCTTTGCTCAGCTGCTCACCTGTACAGACTTGAGAAATGTTGACTGTCAAGAAAACCACACAATGCTGTCATGAATAAAATGTAAATTATTTCAACACTGAAACACTAACATTGACTATAATGACTATAATGCAACACCTGTTGAAGGTTGCTGTCCACCACGGTCTTGAGGTTCCCCATGATGGTCTTCTTCTGCGTCCTGCTCCATCATGTAAGGTTCATTCTTATCTTCTTTCTCATCCTCCTCTTCCCCCTTCTCTTCCTCTTCATCCCCCTCCTCTTCTTCCTGGTTTAATACATTACTTTCCACTACACACTTATGTGTGCCCCTATAAATCCTTACCTCATCCAGCTCTGCTATCAGTGTAGCATGGAACACTTTCTTGAAGTTTTCAATGAAGACCAGATCAGACGGGTACCGGACTTTGTTGGCCCAAATCAGATTTGTGCCTGGCTGACAGAAATGCTGCATGGTGACCAGAAGTTCATCTAAGAAGCTGTGGTGATAGACCACATCAGCTGCTAATACATAGTCATAGTGATGTGTGGAATGTGGAAAGGTTTCTTCTAACTTGTGACCCCATGACAGCGCCTTTATTTGAGGTTCGTGTCTCCGGAGCCTCCTTGTGTTCCGATTCAGATTATACCTCAGATTACTCAAGATTTCTGGCAGATCTGTGGCTGTTAATTTGGCACCTAAAGACCAGTTATACAATTAATACTGATTACATTAGGCATCATGCAGAATGAACAACTAACTACTGGTTAGACCTACCAAGCAACGTGGCCACAATTGACAGTAGTCCAGTGCCTGCTCCGATCTCCAGAACCGATTTATCGAGAAGATTAATCTGCTGTAGACTTGCTGGAGTTTCCAGGAATTTACAAAGAGCTACCGCCTGTAAAAAACAAACATCTTGAAGTCTGGAGTCATAAACAATTCTATGGGGAAAGACAACCTTTCTCTCTGAGGAATTAACAAATGAATGCTGAGTAAATAGTAATTGAATCACAGTCCAAATGTCTGCTCCCATTTTCTCAATAAAAACTCACCGCTGGCCAGATCATGGCGCCGTAAGAATCAAATGATTCCTCTATGGTGATTTTTTCACCCAAGAAGTAGTGAATCTCTTTTCCAGGCATGAAGTAGACATTGGGTTCCCAAGCCTTCCGATAAACTGACTCATTGGTCTCTAAGCGATCTGCATCAAAAGATAAACATAAGATAAACATAAGAAATGGCAACATCATGAGTATCTTTTTTCATGTAACAGTACTGACCTGATCTTTCCTCTGTATGAGCAAGACATGTTTCATTACAAGCCTGGGATTCCTCTTCTTTCCCAGCATCTTCAGTATTTCTTTCTATAGTATTCTCCTCTTGATCATCCTCTTCTTTCTGAGGCTCATGTTCCCCATCCTGTGTGAAAGCTTCATTTTGTCTCTTTTTTGAGTCAATTTGTATGCCAACATGGATGCAACTATTATCTTTTTCAGTTTGTTTATTCTCTCCTGTTGGGTAATCTGCATAGTTCTGTAGACTCTCGCTCTCTTCCTTTGCTTCATTGTGTTTGTGTCTTTTCAGCTCCTCCTTCTCATTTCTCTTTTCATTGTTCCAGTCATTGTTCTCTTCTTCCATCTCTTCCTCTTGGTTTATGCTTTTCATGGGATGTTCTTCCTCACCTGGTGCTCTGTAGGTTCCCAAGTAAATCCTCACATCATCCAGCTCTGCTATCAGTGTAGCATGGAAAGTTTTCTTGAAGTTTTCAATGAAGACCCAATCAGACGGGTAACGGATTTTGTTGGCCCAGATTAGATTTGTACCTGGTTGACATAAATAGTGCATGGTGACCAGCAGCTCATCCAGAAAGTTATGATGGTAGACCACATCAGCTGCTAATACATAGTCAAAATGAAACTCTGAGAGAGGGAAGGTTTGCTCAAGTTCATGGCCCCATGAAAGTGCTGCCACCTGAGGTTCATGTCTTCGATGACCTCTCGTGTTCCGATTCAGGTTATATCTCAGGTTACTCAAGAGTTCTGGCAGATCTGTAGCTGTTAATTTGGCACCTACAAACGAATGACACTACTTAGTATTGTTTACAATATAGTTGTATTCTTAAATGATCAAATATATGATGAGACCTACCCAACAATACAGCCGCCACTGACAGCAGACCAGTGCCTGCACCAAGTTCTAGTGTTTCTTTGTCCATTAATTTGATCTGCTCTCGACCTGCTGCCGTTTCTAGGAATTTGCACAGAGCCACTGCCTAGACAAAAAGATCACTGTAATCATTTCACTCATTTTGTCAAGTTAGATTTCAATTTATTTTGGAAACAGAAACTTCACAATAATAATTAAGATAAAAGACAATATGATTTTTGGTGCCAAATCAAGTGTAGTCAATCACCCAAATAAAGTCAGAAGCTTGCTTTAGTTTGCTTGAGTCTAATGTGCCCAAACTTTTAGCCCACCAGTTACCACTGTGGTAGGAAGATTGTAAGTTACTACTGTTTTCTGCTATGGAATAAATTTGGCCCATTTTTATATACAACAGTGTGTCGTGCAATGTTAGATGGTTAAGATTCTTAACCAACTTGACACAGTTTGAAGCTTCTATATTCTTGCAGCTCTATTGCAAAACTGAAGAGCTTCTGACACAAGCTTTTGGAGTTTTGGCTGGTAGACTCCATTTGGGCGATAATACATTTGACGTTTTGCTGAATGAGATATTTCAGAGATGAGCTCACCGCTGGCCATATCATGCCACCGTAGGAATCAATGGTTTCTTGAATAGTAATCGTGTGGCCCATGAAGTAGTGAATCTCTTTATCTAGTCTATAGTAGACACTTGGTTCCCAGGATCTCTGAGGTGCTAATTGTGCATTGCAGTCATGGGATTCTGTTGAAAAAACAATATTTTCAAGTTCAGTGAGGAATGTATGTAATGAGAGTTCGTCATAAAATATCATTTGCCCCAAACTATGTACTGACCAGGCTTCTCGTCCTTTTCTGATTCAAGGGAAGACCCCTCATCTTCATCCTTTGGTTCAACTTGACAGTTCTTATCATTTCTTCCAACTGTTCCTTCAGTGTCTATATTTCCTCTCATTATTTGTTCTTGGTCTTTATTATTTTTTCCAGTAATTGAATTTTCTGTAACAGATGTACATGTATCTAATTCCTGCCTTTCACATTTTTTTCCGTGTTTGTTTCTCCTGGAAACATCCCTAAGGTTTTCTTCAGTATTTTCCTCCTCCTCCTCCTTCTCCTTCTTCTCCTCCTTCTCTACTGCATCTTCTGACAAAGTCACTGACAATTTCCTTTTGAACTCTTTCGAGGTGGCTGAGTAAATTTTGATCTCTCCCAAGTCTACAAGCAATGTGGTGTTGAAAACCTCCTTAAAGTTCTCTAAAAAGGCCAGAGCAGATGCAAAGACTTTATTGGACCAGATCAGGGTCGTGCCCGGTTGACAAAAATGGCACATGGTCTCTAACAGCTCTGCTAAGAAGTTGTGGTTGTAAACCACATCAGCAGCCAGAACATAGTCATATCGATAAATGGAGCGTGGAAAGATATGTTTCAATTTGTAGCCCCAAGTGAGCTCCGCGACTTGGGGTGTATATCTGCAGTGACCCCTTGTGTTTCTGGACAGGTTGCCTCTCAGGTTTCCGAGGACTTCGGGAAGGTCACTAGCTGTGACCCAGGCACCTGTAGAGAGCCCACATGGTATCATCGTTTTGAGGCATAGCAAACACAGGTGATTACTGTGATTATGAATCACAGATGTAAATTTTGTCACTCACCAAGCAGGCTAGCCACAATGGACACTAGGCCGGTGCCTGCTCCAATTTCTAACACAGCTTTGTCCAGCAGATTAACTACCCTTTGGTTTGTGTCCAGATACTGACAGAGCGCCAGTGCCTATAAGTAATTTGAAAAGAACCATAATTGTAAATGATGTCTGTTTGGTTGCCAAGTTTCTGCCACTGTTCTTTATCTACGTTGCCAGGAATTTAGAAAGACGGCATCACCCATCATATTCTAGGGATATATTTGTTCCTGCACCGCTTAACAGGTTTTTGTTAAACCCTTCATGAGCTGAGTCACATTTGTCAAATCCTAAACACTGGAGGTTGTGCTTTTTTTTCAGATAAAAAATATGTAGAAATTGTCCAAGTCAGCCTTCATGTTTAGTGTTGCAGTTTATGGATTCATGTGATCAGCAACTTTAGTTTAGGCTTGTTTTGGTGACCTCCCCGTTGTTTATGCCTCACACACTTAAACCTTACAGTGTTTATTTGTAACTTTATGCCCTGTGCAGTTGTTATGCATGTAATGGGTTCCAGAGAAGGGAATTCAATATTGCATCCTCCAGGCCATTTAGAAATCTTGGGTAAATCTGACCCTCCTGCTCTAAAACACTGGCCCACAGTGCTGACACCGTGTTGGAGATGTTTTGCATATTCAGTGTGATGCATTACCGCTGGCCATACGGTGGCACTACAGGGGTCAGTGGATTTCCAGATGCTGATTTCATGACCAGCATAGTAGTGAATCTCCTTGTCAACTTTAATATAGGAACCTGGTCGGCAGGCTTCCTGAGTTGCATCTGAAAAGAGAGCAAAACACTTTCATAAGCACTGGCATGAATGTTTGTACAATTGTATGCTGTTTAGAGCTCCCATTCCAAAATGTAAAAGCCAACCTTCTTGCGATTCATGTTCTTCCTCTTTTTCGTCATCTGTTATGCCTTCCTCTCTCACAGTGAAACGTTCAGCCTTCTCTGTGCCTTTGGCTCTGCACACTTTTTCCATACAAATGTCTCTGCACTGGTATTGCATAATAATAAGACAGATACCAATTAGTGAGTGATCTGTCAAAAGATTTACCCCACAGATTATAATGGGGAAATAGACATAGTGCATGCAAGTAAAAACATTTAATATACGAAATATTTGGAGCTGCAAATGACTGTTTAATCTGTTATTAACAAAGACCATAAGAGTACTAGAAGGATTTGAAGAGCTATACTGCATATAGGATACAAAAAATATCTTAGAAGAAACTCATCCATGTTAAAATGTCACATTTACCACAAGCGCACTAAGACTGACAACAGGACTGAAACTTACCTCCATATTTTGCCTCAGAAATCCCTTTAGAAACACGGTTTTATTGACACCACTACTGACAAGGTTCCATCCTGAGCCTGGCAGATTCCTGTCCTCCAAAGGGAGGGGTAAGGGGATCCCACAAATGCAAATGCAAGCAATGCACACACCTTCGGTCAAGGGTTCTCCAGAGGTATCCAGGTAATGCTGCACCAACTGCATCTTCAGGCTTCTCCCAGGCAAGGTTATAGGGGAACAGCATCATGCTAGACACTCCCAACATCACTCGGTTTATATTTAGAAATGGATACATGAAACAGGCATGCATGTGGACATCCACACAAATGGAGATAAAGAGAGAGTGGAGAGAAGACTGGTAGCTCCAGAGGGGGCTTCTATTTGAGGAAAGTGTGTCATGCTGGCACTTTAACAGGTATCATGACCAGCGTTATTCACAACGAAGCAGGATGGCAAATCAACATCATAGAAAAGACTGTGGCATGTATTTTGCAGCTTTACTGATCGGTTTACATCAAGGTGTGCATTGTCATTTGAACCATATACACAGCACACAGTGAAATGCAGTGACGATCCTCCAGGACCATGATGCAGCACAAAGAACAAAAACAAAAACAACACAAAAATGCACAAGTGGGGGCAGGAGAGGACTACACAGAGTGCAAAGAAAGAGAGAGAGAAGGAGGGAGAGAGAGAGAGAGAGTGTAGGAAAAACACAAGAGCAACACAGGACTAGATAACAGAGAGTGCAGCCAAAAAGAGCCATCACAATACTAGTTGGAATAAAACAGTGTTCTAGCAGCAGACATTAAGTGTGAAGAAATGCATGGATTGAAGCAGGAGTAGCAATAAGTGATTGTGCAAAATAGCCATGAATAGCAACAACAGAATATACAAAATAATGGCATTTAGAGTGAGGTTTTACTTTTTTCTTTTTTTTTTCTAGAACAAAAATATGCAAAATGGAGTCAAAGTCAGCTTGCATGTTTCATGCTGCACCGGCTCATCTTCGTTTGGATTCATGCGATCAGCAACTTTAGTTTAGGCTTGCTTTGGTGACCTCTCCTTTGTTTATGCCTCACGCAAATAAAAAGAAAGCCTCACAGTGTTTATTTGTAACTTGGTGCCCAGCGCGATTGTTATGCATTTAATGGGTTCCAGAGAAGGGAACTCAATATTGCATCCTCCAGGCCATTTAGAAATCTTGGGTAACCCTGACCCACCTGCTCTAAATTCTCCCTGCACATCTCATCTCTAGTGTCTCTCATGGCAAGCACGTCCCACAATCCTGGCAGCTGTGTTGACCACCCAGCCGTGTTAGGATGGGTGGTATGTGAGGGGCCTGGATGGGTGACATCATTTCCAGGCTTGCATGCCTCGCCCGGCATTCAGTTTTGGCAAGAGCAAAATTCTGGCTAAATCTCTTTTGTGTTTTGATACACTGATAAGAATGCTGAAGCGAATTAGTATCCTCCAAATGTAGCCGTTATGGAGACAAATTATGATTCCCCTCTGTCATTGCTGTGCATACGTTTGAACTTGCTGACATATTTGTGCATACGCGCAGTGCGTAGCCAAAAGCAGCATTCCGTTGCCTTAATGATTCTCATGATGTGGGTATCACATGCAACTTCATTAAATCTATTAAGCCTAACAGGTGCTGCAGCGATAAATGTGTTTTTTAACTATTAAACTGACATGTCATGAACCACAGCTCTAACTCGGCAATGCTGTTATAAATGAACATATATCATTATAACATATATAAATATATGTTATACATGTATTTTAAGGACTTTTATACTTGATATGCATGAATCTAGGCTAAATAGCATTACACATGCTAGTATAGCACGCAAAACAGCACACAGCCCACATTCCAGTGACATCTGGGGAGTTCATCAAGCTGTTTCATAACCAGTGTTGAGTACGTGTCAGACAGACTAACGGTTCACATACAAAAAAAGAAAGAACCATTACTGTCATGTCTGATTTTTATTATTCGTAAAAAGACAAAGAGTGAGCCCACCCAGCCCACTGGTAACCCTGAAATCCAAATATACCTTTTCTGCCTTGATAGTTGATGTCATATTGGTTGTACTGAGAACAGTTTACTGTATCTTTTAAAACTTCTCATTTTCCTGTAATCCTCCATCAAAATGTACCAACCTTTGCCTCTAAAGCACAACATTGTGCATCAGTTAGCAGGGAAAAATAATATTAACCAATAAATCATGTTTAACCTCCCCCTTCAATCACCAGCACCCAGCATGCTCAGCTTGATCAGAGACTCTTCCTGATGTCGTGCTTAACATCGGGGTATGGAAAGAAAATGCATGTTGTTTTACAGTTCTCGGTGACTTACAGCCCAAAAGGATCTAAAAATGACCTTTTCTGCACAGTGATGGGAAACATGAACTTAGATTCTCACTCTCGTTATTTCATCTACTTCTAGATCATACATCCACTTCCAATTTACACACAATGTCTTAAACTTTTTGATTTATTAAGAAAAAATACATAAAAAGAATGTGTTCATAGGCAAAAGCAGAGATTTGCTGAAAAAACAAAATAAAAATTGAATAAAGTGTCATGCTGCCAAGACTCCAGGGGAAGAGAGGGAGGCGCGGGCGCAGATATCCATTATACAGAACTTTTATGAACAAAACTCAGAGAAAGCACAGGGGCCAAAACACAAACCAAACCAAAACACAGGAGACTGGACGTTATGATCTCGAACATAAGATAGTGGACCAACCCAGGGGAAACCTAATTACAGACAGGACTAACTCAAGAACCAATAAGAATCAATAATCATATTCACTTAACCACCTGTGAAGACTCACCTTACCGGTGAACACACATCATTTCAAAATAAGAGTCCACAGCGGCCGCTGAGTCAGGACGTCACATAAAGGTATTCACCACAAATTAATACCACAGTACTTTACAAAGCTGTTGATTTAAATTACAGCTCAAGAACATCTACAGCAAGGGGTAAAGCAGCCTTTTGCAGGTTGTAATTGCACTTCTTCATGGTATATGCATATCTCTATTATTTTTTTAAAGAAACATATCTGTATTTCTGTTAGTAGTACATCTTTTTTATGATTTATTACCACAGAGCCAAAATACATTGTGTGTAAAATTGAAGAGGATGGATGCACTGGAAGTATATTGATTTATATTATATTATATTGTATTATATGAACAAGAATGACTACATGTTTCACCTGTATGTGTGTGTATATATATATATATATATATAGCGTATATCAAGTATGTACCAAAAGGAAATCTACTAGTTCTTTGACCCTCTTTTACTTTACGTTTAAATAATAGCTGCATTTTTTGACCGGCTCCCATTGCCCCAGTGTCACACGGTCCCCACAAACAGCTTAGCGACTGCACACACAAAATAAATCAGGGCAGTTTCTGTCCTCAATTCTACGCTGCAGACCCAGTCTGACCTTGCGAGGCCTTCTTTTGGGCCCTGTACAGTTTAATGTGCAGGCTTGGCAGATCATAGAGTTCCTCCAGGTGAAAGCGGGACTGAAATCTGTCCACAAAGCTGTTCTCGGGGTCCAGCCGGAACCTCATTGCCCACAGGATCACAGTGTCCCGTGAGCACAGGTGTTCAAACGTCTCCATCAGTTCACTGAGGTAGGGGTGGGCATACACCACGTCAGCTGCCATGATGTAGTCGTAGTGGCAGGAGGCGCGAGGGAATCGCTCTTCCAGCTGCTGCCCCCAGCTGAGCTCAGACACCTGGGGCTCGTAGCGACAGCGCCCCCTGGTGTTGCGGTTAACGTTGTACCGCAGGTTGCCTAGAACGTCAGGCAGGTCCGTGGAGGTCACCTTTGCACCTGTAGGTCACAAATTGTACACGGATTCACAGTTAATGACAAATGACATCAGTGCAGCACGGGATCAGTGCATAGACACGTCAAGCACTTCATACTCACCTAGCAGGCTGCACACTATAGTGACGAGGCCTGTTCCAGCACCAATCTCAATGACGTTCTTATCCACCAGGTTGTACTGTTCACGATGAGTGTCAAGGAAATGACATAACACCATGGCCTTAAATAAACAAATATAAATTCAAGGTGTTTCATTGATTATACACTTATGATGATTACACTGCGTTCCAAATTATTATGCAAATCATATTTTTCTTAGATTTTGCAAATTACCTATATGAATTGCAGTCATTGTAATTTTCCAGTCATCAACTATTAGAGTACAATTGAAAGGTTTTTGAA
>JBBPCX010000088.1:20172485-20201237 GCA_037974365.1 Hydrocynus forskahlii | reverse complement strand
TATATACAACTGTTATGTCCACTTTACTGCTGTAACAAAGCACATTTCCCACCCCTGGGACTAACAAAGTTTTATCTTATCTCTTTAACTCCCTTGTTTACCTGATTAGCTCACTTTTACATGATTAGTGCTGAGCTAGTAAAAGTTAACTCGACGCAGCCAAGCAGCTGTAGTTATTTATGTCGCACACAGGGCTATCGACACTTAAAATTAGTTATCTTAGTCTTTTAAAAGTGTATTTAATACCCAGAGAACTAAGTGTGGGGTTTAAGGTTTAAATTGATACTGCTGCCAGTTCTGGCTTTGTCTACCAAACAGCCCAGTTTTGCTTCTTCTACACACTTGTAGCATGTATTTTAAATGCACAATTCTTTGGATGCGCAAATTATTTTAGCTAAACTGAAGTCTTTTTGTTCTCTCAAGGTATAAAGAAATTCACACAGACCAACTTTTATGATACACTTTATTCTGCTGCCTCTGTAAGAATCCACTTCCAACCATGTCTGTTCAAGTAGCCATGAAAGGTAAGCAATCCTTCATACAATCTCTCTTTTTGCATACCTTTGAGAATGCACAGTCATAATACCCTCTCAGCCAACCAGACACACATGGAGATCCATTGGATTCAGAGTTGATCTTAAGGTTTTCCTCTCTCACTCTTTACTTCAGACTTGGCCATTGTGTCTGTGCGTGGCCCTGGTGATGGCATGGAGACAGATAAACCAGTGGTGGCCCCGGAGATCTTGGTGGAGCCCCCATGCTTGAAAGTAGTTTCACCAAAGCAGGTCCCTAAGAGTGCTCCAGCATCACCACACTCTCCAGGAGTGCTACACCTGGGAAAGGTAAACAGGGATGCCTGCACTGAGGTGGAGGCTGTGAGGATTGTGGTGCCCCGCGCTGCTATCAGCCGAAGCGGCCGAATCGTGACTCATGAGAGCAAAGGAGATGAAAAGGGCTTTTCCCGTCATGGTGAAGACCCTCCGTCCTCACCCTCCCCGGAGCCACAGGACTACAGGAGCGCCCTGGAGAAGCTCCAGAACTCGGAGCGCAGGCTGCTGCAGGACAAAGAAGGCCTCTCCAACCAGCTGCGTGTTCAGACAGAGGTGAGTGAACTCTGTTCTATTCCCAGTGAACACAAGTACTAACAGATTTCAGGCTTTGAGATAGAGGCTACTGCTCATTCTGGCTATGTAACAACAGCTTTTTACCATTTCACAGCTTTTGAAAGCCCACAAGCAATTATCTACGATCACTTTAAGCACTGATGTCCGTAGCCTTATGTTGTAGTACTATAAAATATTTTATATTGAAGCTGATTTTTTGCAAGTAATGAATCTTTTGCTTTCTACGCTGTGCGCATATCCATTGGAATGAGTTTTATTTAACTAACGATCAGCACCTCCTCGTTACTTTCATGAACAGGTAAACAGGGAGCTGAAGAAGCTGCTGGTGGCTTCGGTAGGCGATGACCTGCAGTACCATTTTGAGCGACTGGCTAGAGAGAAGAACCATCTGATTCTGGAGAATGAGGCACTGGGACGTAACCTCGCCCACACAGCTGAGCAGCTGGAGCGCATGAGTATTCAGTGCGATGTCTGGAGGAGCAAGTTTCTCGCTAGCCGGTGAGTGTTCAGTGGCAAATACATGCAGTGAATTTGATCACTGCAGCTGTGTTAAGCTGCTACATAGACATGTATAAATATACCTGGGTATTTGTTGTAGTAATACAAAGCTAGCTACTCTTATCTTTACTGTAGGTTACAAGTTGCTACTGCTATAGCTTCACTTTACATTATGTGGCACCACAAGCAATTCTGTTGCAACTGCCATATGTGCACATTAAATCTAGCGTCATGGCGGAGGAGTTGACAAATGCCAGAGCTGCTCTCCAGCGGCAGACCAGAGAAGCACAGTGTGCCATTCAGGACCTGCTGCTTGAGAGAGAAGAATTCTCCCGAGAGATGATGCACACACACAGGTAAGACTGAAGAGGCATGGACTTGGACAGAAACATGGTTAAGAAACAAAAAGGAAACATTTAAAGCAAAATACATGCAGGAGGTCCTCACGCTACAAGTCTCGACAAGTGACATTTCGAATTTACGACGCTCACTCCCATAACTAGTTTGGTTGCGCACGGCAGAAAATTACGCAGTGACGCGGTGTATGAGTGAGGAAGTTGGCGTCCACCAGTACGCTTACCTCCGACACTCTGGGCTGTTGTGTTTGTACACTCATTTTCTGTCATTTTTTGTGTTACTACAGAACAGTATATTTATGTCCTTTCCCTTTTTCTATGGGTTAGTTGCGTTTTCATGTTCTAGATTATGATTTTACAACTGTTAGGATAGGTAAGTGACTTAGGCTAGGGTGTGTTTGGGTTCGGGTTACATCACATTCGAAGGAACAAATCCGTGTCATAACTCGAGGACCCCCTGTTGTACCATTGTTTTTGAAAGTGATTTTGAGGCAAATAGAATTCAGCACAGATTATCAGATCTTGAATGTGTTTCTTGTCTTTGGACTTTGTGTGATGGGCAGGTCTTTGGAGCAACTGCTAGTTTCCCTGCAGTGGGGTAGACAGCAAACCTACTACCCCAGCGCCCAGCCTCTCAGCACCGGGGAACTGGCTGCAGCCAATCACAAGCTTGCTGATGCCATAAACTCCCACCTGTTAGGAAACGTGGGCGGCAGCACCACTGTGAAGAGCAGCCAGGGTTCGGAACTCTGCAACACACCAGCTGAGAAGATGGCAGAGAAGGTATGACACCGATCATCTACAACCATTCATATTTTCTTTTTTTTTTTTTTTTTTACAACAGGTGTTTTTTTTTTTTTGTCACCATGTTGGAGATGCAATGTTTTCTTACAACAGCAAACATGATACTTCAGGTCATGTTCAGATTTACTGAAGTGCTTCTTCTTAACGTTGGACCCATGTAGGTACTCAGGCATCTGGACCCCATAACCTGCAATGACAACAAAGATGACCTGGCAGCTTCTGACCCCACCACGTCTGCTTTTCTGCTCAACAAGAAAAGCATTGGACGTTTCCACCCATACACCCGGTACGAGAACATCACCTTCAACTGCTGCGAACGCTGCTCCGGGGAGCTTCTGGTGCTCTGAGATAAAATCTCAAATGCTTACACTTCCCGCCAGTACACAACAATATAGTCCCACCATTTCCATTTTTCTTTGCACCTACATTATGTCTAATGGACAGTTGAATAGGAGACATTATTTATTCAGTGAAGATCAGTGATGGTCATATCAGAAGGCAGGGACCACTACGACACTGTCATGAAAATAGGGCTGACCCTGTGCTGTTTTTTATAACTTGGTGGTCTTTACCAGTATAAATGACATCAAACATGAGTACCTTGAAATCTATTTTTGTGATACCAAAGAGAGAACACACACACACTCAACAACTTTGACCAGCAAAGAAACCTTTTTTGCTTTTCTTGAACTTCAAGCTGTTCTGTTTTCCAGCAAACTTATTGAATTGAATGTCAGTAATCTTGAGTTTCTTGTGATTCGCCTTGTCTTTGCACAGGTATTTGTATAGGAAATCCAGCATAGAGGAAAAAAAGATGCTGGATTCATCAGTTCAGTTTAAAAAGATCTGATTAATTCTAGCAGCTGCTGTGTATGCTTGACTATGCAGTGTGTGCAGTGCAATACCTGGTTTGAAGAGTCAGTCTTCAATTTACAGGAGTGTGAATTTTGTAACATTTTATGTACAATACAAACTTCTATGCTGCCGTTTTGATAGCAGGCAGCAGAGAACAGGCGTACCTTTATATATAACGGATCTTGTGTTATGTGGTATTTGCAAAAGTGGTGCATAGAAGTGTGAACGAGCTGAAACTCAAAAGAACAGATCCAGTGAGTGGAACTGCACATTATAATTATGTACTTCATATGCATCTGGGGTGGGTTTACCTTGGAAATGTATTATCGGCTTTATTGACCTAACTATGTTGCAATTATACTGTTGTTTTGTTTCATTTCTACTGAAATGGATTGTAGCGTGAAAAAATGTGTATGGACATTTCAAAACATTTTCTGTACAACTTAATTCTTTGCAGTGACCAAAATAAAATGTGAGTTGATCATGCTTGTTGGATTTTGTTGGGTCTTATACAAAAATGTTGCTTTACTGTAACAAACCTTCCTTACTAAAATTAGATACATAACTATACCACAAAATGGCCTATCACAGCTGACTCCTATGACTGGAGCAGTTTCCATCAAACCATTAAGTTCATAACCACTTAGTCATGCAGACATCTGCTTAATTTATAATTTAAACGGTGACCAAATAGCTTTGGCGACCAAATGTTTTGACATTAAGGCTTGTCTATAACTGGAAAGGCATTTTCGCTATTTATTGTAAATGACATTAATTTAACAACTCTTTGACATAAGCTTAAACTTCATAGTACAGCAAGTTGTTGAAATTATGTGCCGAAGTCATTAATCTTCCCACCATTTTTTTTTGCCCGTAACTCTACCGCGTTCTTCCATTTTGCTCTTCAGTGCAGTTTTTATTCTGGCCTGCCCGAAAATGTGGTTTGATCCGGCAGATGGTTTCTCTAGCCTTTGGTTTCTCGGTCTCTGTTTGCTCACAAATAGTCTGCCACTTTCTGTCTCTGGCTCTCTTTGTGTGGTTCTCACGGCTGTTGCACTTTCAACACAGTTCTCCCTTTTTTGCTGGTGAAAACCAACGTGCTTTCTCTTGGGCACAAACTCCAGAGCCTTCTCCCAGCTGTTGGTCTCCTTGACCGTCATCAGGATCCGGATCATCTGGTCCAGGGTCAGGTTCTTAGCGCCGCAGTCCCAGTGCAGGTACTCATCCAGAGGCAAACGGGCTGTAGCCACTTTGAGGCGCTTGGCGTTGGCCAGGGAAACTCCACACTGGATGGAGCGGTCCACCATGGCTCCGACAACATACACCTTACTATGGTCGAATTTGTGGAGAACATTTGGAGAATCAGCAGTGAGATAGACAAGGCTCTCGCGGGGGAACAGGTCTACTTGATGCTGGCTGGTGGAGGTGATCAGGAGACGCTCCCAGGTCTCTGGGCCGTAGCGCTTCAGAAGTTCTCGGTGGTATGTACTATTGGGCTGCAGGTTGCAGAAGTGCAAGTGGAAGGGGTCTACAGCCCGCCGGTTCCAGCCTTCACTCTCCAAGATCTGTGAAACGGTGTTTTCCATTTCTTGCCTCGACATGTTCTGCTCGTAACTCATGTCATAAACCAGCGGCTGGCCGAACTGCATGGCCTGCGCCGCCCTCCAGTTTAACACTCTGTCAAAAGAGCGAGACCAGAACTGCAGCAGAAATGAGTTTCTCAGTTTGGATTCTCCTCCCTCTTCTTCATCCATCCCCTCACACTCTCCTTGAGCTCGCTCAGCCTTTTCCTGCCTCACGGCCATTCTCTCAGCCCTCTTCTTCTCCTTCTTCTCTTTGTTGGCCTTCTTGTGGCTCTCCTTGATTGACAAGAACTTGAGGTACTTCTTCTTGGACGACTTGGTGGTGAGCTCGGCCAGCGTTGCCAGCTGCTCGTCCGTAATGTGTTCAGGAACAAGCTTGCCTGCCAGGCGCCACATCTCCACCAGCCTGAGGCTCGCCTCCAGAGGAGAGAGCGCTCCCTCCAGCTCGAGGGAGGACTCCTCCTCTCCTTCCTCTTCTTCCTCCTGCGGGGCTTGCGATCGCATCACCGACTTCCAGACGTCCAAGTCCAGCTGAGATCTTGAGTCCGGGTCCCTGGGCTGAGGAGCATCTTTCCTCCGGACCCAGCTGGAGCTCAGGGGTCGTGTGTGAGTGGAGGTCCAGCCAGATGTAGGCAGACTAACAGGACGAAATCTGAGCACTGTAGAGGCCAGAGGACAGCAGGAGAACCTCCTCAGTCCACCCACAACATACCACCTGAGAAACATCACAGCTCATGAACTTCACAGCGGAGAGGTGCAGCCCGCTAACATCACAGGATAACGATCAAATCGGAGAGTATAAAAGACCACTGTTGGCGAGATAAAACCGATCAAGACTGCTGACATAGTGCCATTAGTTCAGTTTGATTTCTTCATCACGTGTGAAATCCACAGCGTGCAGTCGAACCTCTCTTGCCTTGAGGTCACGTTGTCAGTGCGTCGTTTAGTAAAGTCCTACTGAAACACAATCCCACAAGCGTTCCGAGCGTACTTTTAGGAAAAGCGGTATAATTTCTTCTTTTCTCCCAAGAAATTATAATCAGAAGAAAACCTCATTCCTGTATTGTTTTCTTTCGAATTATTTATACAGCTGCTGTTCGGTTGTCTGCCTATAATACAGTAAGAAACACTCACTATATGGACACAAGTATTGGGACGCCTGACCATTCCACTAGAAGGGACTTTAATGACATGGCCGTCAAATACACAGACTTTAATATGGTCACCCGTAGCAGCTATAACAGCTCGCACTCTTCTAAAATACTGACTAAACATTAGCGTTGTCTAAAATATCTTGGTGTGATGAAGCATTAAGAATGTCCTTCACTGGAAGAAAGGGCCTAGCTCAAACCCTGAAAAATATTTTTCAGGGTTTGAGCTAGGCCATGCAGTGGGGACCTTTTCCGTACTGAAGGTGGCAGCAAAGCTGTCTGTTCATAACACAGCAAGAACAGAAGAAGAACTGTCTGTGAATTTGCGACACCATGAGTTTATTTCTCCCTAAATTGTCGAGTAAAAGAGATGTGGATGAAGCCATCAAAACGGTGGCGGAGAAGGTTCTGGTGCTCCGTTTCGGCAGGGATGAGGACTCCGTCTGCATGCAGTTGGACGAGATAGTAAGAGTTTCTCTGCTTTCTTTACTGAGCTTCTCTAGTGATGGATGATAAAGTAAAGTGGTCCTGTATAGTCACCTCAGCACACCGTGTGAAATTATTTTTCTGCATTTAACCCATTCACCAAGTGAGGCAGTGGGCATCCAGGAACACAGCACCCGTTGAGCAGTAGTGTGTGGGGACGGTACCTTGCTTCGGTGGTGCCACTGGCAGTCCTAAGATTCGAACCCACAACGTTCAGATCATATGGGCAGCTCCCTTTTTAAGTCCCTGGACTACCAGAGGCACCACTGTAGTACCTTTGAGCAAGGTACCGTCCCCACACACTGCACGGGCGCTGTGTTCTGGCTGGACACGGCTTCACTTGGTAAATTGATTAAATGCAGAGAACAGTTTTGTGCTGCTCACACTGTGTGCGGTTTTGTGCTCACGTATGACAAACGGACACTTTACGTTTTGATTTCAGGTGACTGATTTGGTGTCTTGATTATAAACGAATAGTTTTGCACATCATAACATCTCACTGTTTTATGGCAGCTGTCAAAAACCTCCCATGACCTGAAGAATATGACCTCAATCTATCTCGTGGACGTGGATAAAGTTCCAGTTTATAGCCGATACTTTGACATCAGTTATATTCCCTCAACTGTCTTCTTCTTCAACGGACAGCACATGAAGGTTGATTATGGGTGAGTGTGAAGTCTCATAGGTTTGATTGTCATTTCAACCTCATACACACAGTACACAGTGAAATAACATTCCTCCAGGACCATGGTGCAACACGATAAACAGAAACACCACAAGTGCAGACATGATAAAAGGGAGTGCAAGAAAATAAACACTAGAGCTACGTAACAACCAGACAAGACAACATTTAGTGCAGTCAACAATAGCTGCAATACTGGTCTGAATAAATACAGTATTATGACCTGCTGTATTTTTGCAGTGTGCAAAAATGTAGAATAAAGGTAGAACAGAAATAAATATGATTGTGTAAACATAGCAGCAGCAGGACAGAGAATGTGCAGTGTAATAAATAGGAGAATAAATACAGTGCCACCAGAAAGTATTCACACCCCTTCACTTCATTTGTTACATTACAGATGTATTCTAAAACTAGATTTGAGTGTAGTTTTCTTTTACAAAATCTGGGTGCGCAGAAGTCTGCGTCTTGGCCATGGTTGGGGGGGCAGGGGGGTTTATGTGTAGATGTCTCGGCCAAGAAAGACAGGCCGGGCGGCCGTACTGGACTTTTCCAGAACGCACAGGTTGCCAGTCTGCCCTTACTAAAAGGCACATGGCAGTCTGCTTGGAGTTTGCCAAAAAGCACATAAAGGATTTGCAGACTGTAAGAAGCAAAATCCTCTGGTCTAATGAAACCAAAATAGAACTTTTTAGCCTGAACTTAAAGCATCATGTCTGGAGAAAAACAGGCACCGCTCATCATCTGGCCAACACCATCCCTACTGTGAAGCATGGTGGTGGCAGCATTATGCTTTGGGGAACTGTGCAACCAGTCCACATAGAGAGTAAGATGACAGCAGCCAACTATAGAGATTCTTCGAGAAAACCTGCTCTAGAGTGCTCTGGATTCGGACGATTTACCCACACAGCAAATATATCAAAGGAGTGGTTTCAGGAGCCGTCTGTGAATGTACTTGAGTGGCCCAGCCAGAGTCTGGACTTGAATCCAATAGAACATCTCTGGAAAGACCTACAAATGGCTGTTTACCAGCACTGCCCATCCAACCTGACTGGGCTTGAGGTGGTCTGCTGGGAAAAATGGGAGAAAATTCCCAAAAACAGGTGTGCCAAACTTGCAGGGGCATACCCAAGAAGACTCGAGCCAAAGGTGCTTCAAAAAAATATTAAACCATGGGTGTGAATACTTATGAAACACTGGATTAACAAGCTTTTGGCGATAAAATTTTTTTACATCTTTCTAAAAAGTTGTTTTTGCCTTTGAAGAAAAACTATGCTCTAATCTATTTTAGAATAAGTCTGTAATGTAACAAAATCATACCCCTTCAGAAAATGTGGAACACTCTCTGGTGGCACTGTACAGCCATGGAAAAACAAAAGCAACCACTATTCCTGTTTTTTACTGTTTACTATTTGTACAATTTGAGACTGTGTGTGTGTAAAATGCACGTTACTATTCTTTTATGAACTATTGAAGTAAAAAATACAAAATGCCTCCATATGTGCTGTAAGTGCAGTAGTTCTTGTAGAGCAGTTTTTCTATGTGCTGTATTCCAGCAGCTTCACACATGCACACACTCTGCTCTTAACATCACGATTTTAATTGTTGAAACTGTAAACTAATGTAAATGTGTTGTGTAGTTTAACATTTCCAAGGTACAATAAATTATATGTATTATTTTGAATTTTTTTCCAAACATTTTTTTTTGTTTGGAATTTTGAATCAAGTGTGGTCAATAGTGTATAAAACAGTAGTGACATGCACATTTTACACATATAGTTTGACATATAGCAGACGCTCTTATCCAGAGTGATGTATATCAATGCTCGAGTAGTCCACATCTGTTCTTCATAACTGTAAAGCTACACTAAAATCAGCACCTGCTTTTAACCAATTTACTGCCAGCTACGTTACCTTAAACCCTGTCAAAAGAGAAAAGTCAGAGGTTAATTCACAAGACACATTCCCACAAATTACAAAAGCAAAATCCAGAAAAAAAATGATGAAATTCAAGTCTGAGTTATTTGAATTGATTAAGACAGAAAACAAACAACTGTTTGAAACCACTCAGCTCAAAAAAAGCTGGGTATGATGCATTAAATGTTGTCAGTCCTAAGAGTGAGTCAGCTTTATGGCTGAAAATGTTGTTTAAGATTTTGAGTGTTGGAGTTATTGTACATGTTTATGTTCCAGGTCTCCAGACCATACCAAGTTTGTTGGATGCTTTAAAACCAAACAGGACTTCATTGATCTGGTAGAAGTGATCTACCGCGGTGCCATGAGAGGGAAACTGATCGTGCAAAGCCCCATCGATCCAAGAAACATCCCCAAATATGATCTCCTCTACCATGACATTTAGCTATCTGATTGTCACCGCTTATTTGTTGGCTTTGGCTGATCAGTAGAAGGATGTCTGTGGAACTGCTTTTTAAGTGTTTTGAGGTGCCTGTATTTATGGAGCAAATAGAAAAGGATATTCAGCTTGTTTCCTGTGGAAATTACCGTGAAATGTTTTTCTTGTGAAAACAGCTTGCTTTTACTATAAAACCAGCTGTAATAAATGTTCATATTAATCATAGTCAGGGTGGCATCGGCAGGGCACTGATTGGGAGGCCAGCATGCCAGAATGGCCAGAAACAGTGTCATTTTTGCATTGAGATGCCCTCTACTAAATCTTTGTATGAAATGAATTCATTGTATCTGTTTACTTATGTGTTTGAGGGTTTTATTTGTTTTTTATAAAACAATTTATCAAAGTCATGAATTTCCCCTTCTCTTTGATGTAGTTGATCAGAGACTTGTTTGGTCAGTTAGGATCAACTGCATGCCATAATCTTCACAAACCACATCTATTTGTAAATGGGAGATTCAGCAGTTGAGTCATTCAGTGACGATGTGTAATGGTTAATTGTAGAAAAACTTTTCAGATTTCTGTGGTGATAGGAATCAGGGTTTGCGGTGTCTCCAACACAAATTATTGACAGTCCACAATCCCTAATGAACCTACAGTTTTATATGTAACATTGACAATGGTGAAAATAGTGGTAAAACTGGAAAGAATTTTGGGTGCCAGCGATACCGCAGTCTTTGTGTATCTCTCCACCATGAATGAATAAAAACATGTTTCTGGCAAAAATGTATCTCCCATTAAACACTATCAGGAATTAGGCAGTGTATTCATATCTAAATTATTTCATAACTTACTGTCTTGAACATCTCTGGTTCCTATCACCACCGTTGTAAACAATTGTGTAACTATAATTCTGCATTCCACATCAAACCATTCTGTAGATCTATGCACATCTTTAATTATCCCAAAACTTTGACAAAAAATGTTGAAATCCCCCTTTAAGTAATGTCAAATAGCCTGGGAAATGTGGTCTCTGATAATGTATGACATCTCTTAAAATGGAGTGTGATGGATAAATAAAAAATTCTTTAGTCCTGACCTTTTTCCACAAATGGAATCATTTTAACCAACAAGTAAAATAGACCAAACAATATTGTACTTGTAGTACTTTATAGTACTTTATTAATCTCAGGACCACCAGACTATATCAACCACCTTCATTTTCCTGTCAATAAAGCATTACATTCTACTGGTCTCAGGACTGTAAGCGGACTCATTCAGGACGTACTGTTGTTGTTTCTGTCGTTTGTCTCGGTCAGTTTTCTTCCTCCGAAGCTTCTGCTCCTGGTAACGATGACCGCGGGTACAGCTTTGGGCATCATCAGTTTGGCAAAGAAACGGAACACGGCCTCCATGCAGACTGCGGGCGCCGTGTCGTGGCACTGCGTCCCTGCTGACATCAGTCGGCACCCTGCCTTATTAAAGGAGCCCACTTGGCGGTTTGTTGGCTTGGCGTTGAGGACCCATGTTCTAGAGTGACCCTTTAACCAATCACGTCCTGATGCTCCAAGTGGCTGGTGCCACAGGTTGTGGGAGGAGTCAATAAAGGCCACCGCCCACACTCTTTTTCGGATGTCTTCCAGTCGATGGCACAACAGATGAACGAAAGCCAAGCCTCCGTAGCCATGGGTCACCACAGTGATTCGCTCGGCTACACTCCTGGACACCAAGTGCTCCCAGACCAGGCGGACGTGTTCCTCCACCGACAGTCCTCCTTCGTTTGGGTTCATCAACAAAATGGCACAAGACTCCTCCAGAGCCCAGCGCACATATGGGATCTGACTGCCCATCTCCAAACCTTCATGGGCCACGGCTTTCCAGCTCCACACGCCGCAGTTCACTGTGCCTCGGTCCTGGATCAAAACCATCAAGGTCCCTTGATGACGAAGCGCCCCTGGGCTCATGTACACAAAACCAGCTTGGGTTCCTTTATCCAGGTGCACCTTGACCAGTTTAAACTTATTCTCAAGTATGCCACACACGTGCTGGGTGATGTAGCGGCAAAGGGCCAGATGTTCCCTCATGGTTCCATGGACGTCATCAAGTTTGAACAAGAACTTGTACGGCTTCAGTGTGTCCCTGTGGCGCAGCTGTCCATCCTCGGTGAAGAAATACGGAAAGTCTAATGGAGTCTGACTGCTTGGTTCAGGACCCGGCAACATTATGTACCACCTGAACAACACAGGGACATGTGGAGCAAGTCACACACGGCAATGAATACAATATTTCAGACATCATAAGTTCTGAACAGTAATATAGTAAAAGGTTTTTACATTTCAGTCCAGCACAATTCAAGTTTTTCAAGCGACAACATACTTATTTCAGGTCTTCAGTTTGTCAGATTTCTCTACAGCTGAGAAAACACTGAAGCTGAAATTGCATACTTCTTGCAAACTTTGGATGGAAGGTTAATGCCTCTGAAATCATAGAACTCATCAAACGCACCAACACTCTGTACTCCATCTGGTCCTAAACCAAATAATTCCTGTACTGTACATCAGACCAGGCCTCCTCTTCCATTGCTCCATGGTCCAGTTCTGATGCTCATGTGCCCACTGTAAGCACTTTTGGTGTGGACACATCAATGAGCCTTGGCTACCAGTTCAGTGGTTGTCCTTCTTTGGCCCACTTTTTGTATGTACTAACCCCTGCACACCAGGAAGACCCCCCCCCCAATATCAGGATGATCTTAAATTATCTTTCCAGATTATCCAGTGATATGATCCAATCTTTACTCTGCTGATTTACTCCCAGTCGAAATACAATACAATGTTGGCATCATGAATGAAAGACTGTAAACCAGTGAGGGCAGAGCAAACAGAGTAATTATCCCAAAACTTTGACAAGGGTGTATAACTTTGTAAGCATGCATAAAAAGTATTAAGTTTGGTGGCTAAATTGATAGCTAGATGGACCACAGAATAGGAGGATAAACTTGTCAATTTGTGTGTGTATGATGTTTTTTTTTTCCCTGGAAAAAGCACACACCACCACCATGGCAATCACCTTGGGATCTCTTGCCATGGTTATTTAGGTCTGAACCACTGGTTGGTACTCTTGTTTGTGAGCATAATCTCAAAGCATGTGGTGTTGCATTCACGGCAGACTGTTTAGTGTTGGGACTGACTAAGACCAAACAGGCACAACAACAACAACAAAAAAATCAATGAAAAATGTAATTTTGCGTGGGGTCTTATGATTCAAACAATTTGTATTTCTAAAATCCTGTAACATGGGCAAGACACAAGTCAGTCTAAGCTTATTTAAACATGTGGTCCAGGCCGATCCTAGTCAGAACTTACTGACACCAAAACAAACAGGTGGATGGGCTCAAATTCTGGTTGAGAGGATGAGTTAAATAAGACTGGATACTCAGTAGTGGAAAACTGACATGCATCATGAAGTGGGCATGCCAGTATAAAATCAGACTATGCTCCCTTTCATGTAAACATGTCTCTGAATGAACTAGTCTTTTATACAGCTCTCGTAAACATCTCGACTCAGTCCGGTTTCTTAGACTAACTCAGAAATGACTTGGCTTCTTATGTGCATGTGAATGTTTGCAATTGTTTTGAGATATGGTTTCATCTAGAATAGCTGAAAAAGCTAAAAAAAGCACCCAATTTACCATTATTTCTGGATGACAAAAAATAAGCTGTTATAGAATAGTTGTGTTCTAGACCATGTGACCCCTGGTTTCTATCACCACAACTGTAAAGAAATCGGAGTTGGTTCTTCTGCAGTTTCTCACATCAAACCACTCTGAATGACTTTGTTTACATCTCAGTGACTGTGAACTGTGCAGAAATTGTACAAAATTAGTGAAGTTTCCCTAACTTTCCTTGGGGCAGTCAAAATACATTTAGCGAGATCTCAATGACTGTTTTTGCACATTTGTGACTTTAGACACACTAAAGCACTGACAGGAAATTACTACACCAAACTACTAGTTTGAAATTTATGACACACTGATCCTCATAAGAATATTCCTCATAAACAAACATTGTGTTCATTGGCCAAAACTGAAAGCTGGTAGGTTGACTAGATGTTGCCAGTTTGTCCAAAATGCTTTACTTGTACCAAGTGTGCATACTTGCTTGCAGCCTAAAAAGGCCTAAACATAAAGCAATTCATGTGGCATGTTTCTCACCCTGTTGTGGAAGCTGTGTGATGAACTCGGTCTGTTATGGCTGCTCTGACCCACCACCGCACTAATGAACTGACAGCAGCTGTTTCTGATTGAATCAGGGTTTCTGTCTCAGGTTGCTTTAATTGACAGCAATATATTTCTCATCTGCTTTCATTTAGTTGCCTGTCGATAGACCCCCCCCCCCTCCCAGATCAGTCAAAATCAAGCGACGTTGATTAATCAAGCAAAGCAGGATTCTTTGAACTGTAGACCCTTGTTTCGCATTTCTGGTCTGTCTGGTTTTGTCCAGGGTGAAATCTGGCAACCACAACCCAGCTATGCATGGTTCACTTACACAGTCTTTAATAAAATCTAACTAGTTTCACATGAGAATAAATACACTGTTACACTGAAGTACACGTAATATGTTTGAAAGTCTGTAATGGAGAGTTTTATAAGTGAAACCGAAACGTGTCATAATCTCAGTGGCCCCGGTCAGAACTGTCTCTCTGACTGTGTGTTTCTGGGGGCTGTTTGAGGGACGTGCCGGATGTTTCTAGTGAACATGGTTCCGACCTTGTGGAGGCGTGTTGATGAAGAGACTGAATGAAAATGGACTTTTAATCCTGATGTCGGGCTTTTAGGATTAATCTGAAGATTAGAGAATGCTGTCCGCGATAAGGAGCGTGTTCCTGGGCTCGGCAGACTGCTCAGGTAAAGCCGTGTGTTTCTGAAGAGCCGTTTTACTCGCTCCCACAATAAAATAAGAATAATCTCCTTATTTACTCCTCAACTAATTCTGCTTCATCACAGTACTCTCACCATGTGCTCTTATTGTGCTCTGTGTGAACCTGCAGCTGTTCTGCAGAGGCGTCTGAAGGTCCTCTCTCTGTCTGCTGGACTCAAGACTTACAACCTGCCCCCAGACTACAGTGGTAATGATGAAACACATTAATCTGACAGATAGCCACTAAACACACGTGTCGGAATTCAATGTTTCAGTTCATTGAATATTAGTAAGAATTATGCATATCATTAGCCATTCCTACAACTAATGTCATTATTTTATGTTATATGTGTATAAATGTGTGTGTGTGTATGTATGTATGTGTGTGTGTGTGTATATATATATATATATATATATATATATATATATATTATGTATGTATAGATGGAATATTTTTCATCATACAAATACATATATAGTCATTTCAGTTTAATGTGTGTTAGTAATTACTCTACATATCCATAGCAATTCATATAATTATCGTTTTCATTCAATGGTCAGTGTAGATTAAAGCTGAAAACACCAAAATGATGAACGAACACATGGAATTGTGCAGTAAACAAAGTGTTAACAGTAAGTTTTATATTTTATTCGTCAAAGTAGCCGCTTTTGGGTTCGATGACAGCTTTTCACTCTCTTGGCAGTCTGGTAGCCATGGTGGTTAAGTGGGCCTTGAACTTCACCAACAGTGTCACCAGCAAAGCACCCCCACACCAACACAATTCCTCCTCCATGCTTCACGGTGGGAACCACACCTGTAGAAACCATCCACTCACCCTTTCTGCGTAAAATTAAATTTGGACTCATCAGACTAAAGAACAGATTTTCACTGGTCTAATTCTTTGTTTCTTGGCCCAAGCAATTCTCTTTTTATTGTTGTTGTTCGTCAGTAGTGGCTTCTTTGCAGCTGTTCGACCATGTATGCCTGTTTCACACAGTCTCCTCTGAACCTTTGGTGTTGAGATTTGTCTGCTACCTCTGTGAAGCATTTATGTGGGCTCTAATCTGAGGTGCTATTAATGTTCAGTCTCTGAGGCTGGTAACCCTAATGAACTTATCCTCTGCTGCCGAGGTAACTCTTGGTCTTCCTTTCCTGGGGTGGTCCTCATGAGAGTCAGTTTCATCAAAGTGTTCGATGATTTTCGTGACTGCACTTGAGTATACATTCAAAGTTCTTAAATTTGTCCAGATTGACTGACCATGTATTAAAGTAACGATGGACTATCCTTTCCTAGTGGTTAGGGTGTTCGCCCTGCGATCAGAAATTCATAGGTTCAAACCCCAAGACTGCTAGTGACACCTCTGAGGGACCCTTGAGTAAGGGTGTTCCCCGGGCGCTGTGTTCCTGGCTGCCCGCTGCTTCACTTGGTGAATGGGTTAAATGCAGAGAGAGAATTTCGTGCTGTTCACACTGTGTGCTGTAGTGTGTTCACGTACGACAGAATGGTCACTTTCACTTTCACTTAGGACTATTCACTGAGTACCAACTCTGCCTCTGCACAACACAACTGATGGTCTTAAAGACATTCAGAAATTCCACTAATGAACTCTTGACAGGGCACACCTGTTTTATTAAAAACTGTTCCTGGTCAATACCTCAGGAATCTGCTTGAAAGAATGCCAAGAGTGTTCAAAGATGTAATCGAAGCAAAAAGTGGCTACTTTGAATAATCTAAAATATAACACATGTTCTGGTTTTTAATTCTTTTTTTTGAT
Organism: Hydrocynus forskahlii; assembly: GCA_037974365.1. Taxonomy (NCBI): domain Eukaryota; kingdom Metazoa; phylum Chordata; class Actinopteri; order Characiformes; family Alestidae; genus Hydrocynus; species Hydrocynus forskahlii. Next base: position 20,184,659 of record JBBPCX010000088.1, on the reverse strand, counting down.
TACTGCATAATTCCATATGTGTTCCTTCAACATTGTGATGTTTTCAATATTATTCTACAATGTAGATTAAAGGAAAACCATTGAATGAGAAGGTGTGTCCAAGCTATTACCTGTGTGTGTGTAATCATTTTTAGAACTATTAACACTAATTTACTGATTTTAATTTCTCCTTTTGCTCCCTTCTTTTACAGATGTGGTTCTACCTGACAAGCCGAAGCTCGTTTTTTACAATAAAGTGCCTAATCTGAAAAAGGTCAAGAAGGAGATGAAGAAGCTGCGGGACATCCAGGGCCCGGCTAAAAGTGGCAACACATTTACGTCTGGACAGTATGCCATAGTGGTCGGTATTTCTTCTTTTCTTTACTTTGTCTAGTTAATTTTAGTTTTATGTCATCGATGTTGAGACAATGCATCAATTTATGTTTCTTTTTAAGTTCAGTTGATTTAATTTGTTTATTTAGTGAAAAATGGGGGTTGATTATTTTTAGTTTAACTTCCAAGACGACATGCAAAGGTGGCTTAGATCCAAATGATTTTTGTTTTGATGAGAGTGTATTAATCATCTTTTAAATTACAGATGAATTCCTGGGGCAGAAATGTTACAGGAGTTAACATCTGAATATTTTATATTCAGCATTTGTATTACATATTGTATCACACACAGTCACATGTTGTGCCATTAAGGCTGACTTAAACTCAATAACCAATACAGTGGTGGTGATGATCACTTATTCTCCTTGGTGATAGTTATGGCGCTTTTAGAAAGCAGCGTGTTTTTGAGAGTGTTCATCCATACAGTAATGTATTTGTTATGGTCAAAGTCATTTTGTCCTCAGAGGAATCTTTTACCTCAGAAGTTTCTCAGAAATGACTCAGCTCTAGACCAAATGTGGTTGTCATATTGTCAGGAGAAGAATCTTATACAATCACCTACCACATAAATCTCTGTAATCCAGCAATCATATCAGTTTAAAGCATTTGACTTCATTGCACAATGACTTAAATGTTGATACTGAAAACTGAGAAAGTGATTTGTGTGTTAAATTATGGGTCTTTTATCGGCCGTGGCAAGAATGAGGTTGTAATATCGGATCAGTCAGGATGAGGGCGCTGTTGCTTTGGGAGAGCAAATAACCATCTCGTGGCCTTACTTAAAAATTTCAGAGATTATTTTAAACTGAGTAAAATTATTCGGTTCTTTGAATACAGCTAGACAATAATTTACATTCAAACTTTACATTCAGAATTCCCTCAACATTTTTACACAATCCAGTCAATGATGGTCTTTCATTGTATTTCACCAGCTTGTATTCCTTAATGAAAGAGACTGGAACCAGAGGTTGTGATTCCTACAATTTGCTTTCTGAGATTTTATAGATAATGTTGACATTGTTAAAATAGCAGAATATCTGGAAACAATACTATTGTCATTTTCACTGGGTTTTAAATAAGGCCTTTTAGGTCAAAATCTTATGGGACAATTATTGTAAAATAACGATCCAAGCATGAAGCAGTGTACTCCTAACCAGTCATGTACTATGTTTTGTAAGGAACTTTTAGAAACCAGAAGTTTGATTCTTATCAACACCACTCTGAATAATTCTGACTTTCAAGTGTCTCTTGAACACAGCCTTTTACAGCCTCTGAACTACTTTGTTTGCATCTTAACCATTTAATTATCCAGACATCTTGAATGATTAGTGTAATTCTCTTTTAAATGCCCAAACTGTGCCTTTGACAGGGTGGTGTTGCTTCTGTGTCAGTAATTGCTAAAATCAAGAAATACGTGAACATTTGAAGGATGAGTTGAAATGCCACTTTGTCTTTGATGTTGGCTGAAATTTGATGTCTCATCATCTTTCCACTGATTCCATTGTGCTCATGATTTCTGGAGTTGACTCAGGGTAGATTTGTCAGCTAGCCAAAATAACGTAAGCCCCAAGTGGAAGATTGCACTTTGTTCTATGATGGACCCCAACAGTCCTGGAGACTTGCGCTTTGGACACAAGGACAGTTTAAATCGGAATAAACCTGCATGTAAATCGGGATCAGTGGACACAGTCAATTACAATGTGAATATTTCAAAGCTGAAGCAAGAAGAATCTGATCTGAATGTCAATTTCTATTAAATGTCTAGTCCTCTATTAAATGAGCGCTTTTTCTGATGTAGGCCCTGGGTGGAGGCTTTCTAAAGTGGGGCCATATGGAGATGATGAGGCTCACCATTAATCGGCATTTGGACCAGAATACCTCTTTCGCCAGTTGGCGCGTCAACGCTCCACATAAGCCCATTACCCGTAAGGGCCTTGGCCAGAGAATGGGCGGCGGCAAAGGTGCCGTCGACCACTATGTTACTCCAGTAAAAGCTGACCGATTAATAGTGGAGGTGGGAGGCCATATCGAACTTGGCGAAGTGGAATCAGTGCTTAAAATTGTTGCAAAGAAACTTCCTTTCCCAGCAAAGGTTTGCTTTTTACTTCTTTTTCTTTTCCTTTAACAGCTTTTTGTATCCTTTTTTTGTCCCCTCTGTAAAGGTTACAGATTTCCTGTGCTCAAGGTTGGGTTTAGCTTTTGAGTAATATCTAACCCATCAAAGAAGGCATTTCAATGGAAATGGGGTTTTTAGGTCACAACATTTGGTAGGGAATGCTGTGAAAAGCGTCACTAGCTCGACCGCTTGTGTTATTCTTAGTCCTTGGAGGACCACAACGGTGCACAGTTTAGTGAAGCGATTAAAACGCCTCAGTTTCACTGCTGAATTGGGAGTAGTTGTCTATATGAAAATGTCTGGCCAACAATGGTCGTGAGTTCAGAAACGGACCACGGATGAAGAGCTAGAGACATAATGAGGAGCATTAATGTTGAAAGGAGGTTCTTGAAGTCCTCTGAGACTATGTTAAGAGTCAGATGGAAAAAGCTACAGAGGCATAGCACAAACCTTAAACATCCCTTTCAGCACAGCTGGACTGATAACAGGCCAGTGAAAAGTTTAACCATCGGCTAATCATCCTCCCTGGATAGGCTCATAATGCAGGATTTCTCAAACTAATGATAAGGAAAGAAGGAGTGAAGCCATTAGTTGATCTGGGAGCAGCAAAACAACAATTATAGAATTAGAATAATAAGCAGTCAACTGCAACATGATCATTTGTTTCTACTTGTGTGGGTTCCTTGTAACTTTGGAGAATGAAGATGGTATTCGTCAAGTACCATTACAATGACTACTAATATTAATTTAAATATTTATTTTTATGAATACATACATTTCATTTATTAACAATTTAAAAACGTGTAAATTTGATATTCTGGAGTTAAATTATAAAAATAATTGTTTCCCCTCACTGTAGATACTGAAGATTTTTTTTTTCTTCTTAACTTCTAGGTCGTGAGCAGAGAGAGTCTTGCTGCCATGCATCAAGAGCAAGCTGAGAGAGAGGCCAACAACCAGAACCCCTGGACCTTCCAAAAAATAGTGCGGTCCAACATGCTGGGCATCCGCAAGGTCATCAGCCCTTTAGACCTCCACTACCATGGCCGCTACACCGGCAAGTTCTTTAACCCAAAAAGGGTCTGAGATGACGCCCAACCAGTTACAAACAATTTAGGAAATGTACGATCGTTTGCAGAAGCATATTTTTCTCATCCGTCCTCACAGGATGCAGAGTCTGAATGGTTAATGTGGTTTTGAATGTGTAAGATTGTTATCACGCCCTCTTTCACACTAATGGTTGCGTGATCTGTCAGACTTCTTGCTGTTTTTGAAGCAGTAGGCAAAGAGCGTTCCTTCAGTGTTGTGTAACATGCAGCCCTTTATTCAGTGGTGGAATGGTCAGAGAGGGAGATGAAGGTAGTTTTCAGTGTTTGGTTGTCATATTTCTAATACCTTAATAAAAATCATAAAACTGCTTCTGTTGTTAGTTGCTTTGACAAGGTGCAAAATGCCAGCGGTGGGTAAAATGGTTCAGCAGGTAGTTAGAAGAAACTAACTACCTTGGGGGGGGGGGGGTGTTTCCCCTTTGCTTCAGCAACAGCCTTTACACTAGATTGAACAGAAGCTTACATTTATAGTAGTGAGGTTAGGTATGGATGGCTGACACAAAATGCTCTAAAATGTATATTCAGCGTATCAAGCACACCACTGATGTTAAAGTGTACGTGGTCAGTTATATTTTTATCTTCACTGACATGAGTGCAGTAAACAAAGGCAGAGCCTCTCTGTTCTCACACAAAGGAAACTTCACTGAGATGAGCAAATGATGAGTGTCAGAGATCTGATTATCTCTGATCAAGTTCAATACAAGAACCAATGGTCTAACCACTCATGGGGCACGAAACTCGGGGAGGCTGTGGGAAATGTAGCTTCCCTTAAATCACGAGACTTCTCACAGGTTTGGGTGAGTTTGACAAGAACCAAATGATAGGGCCATCCTGGATCTGATCATATAATTTGCTGATTCAAAGAGTATTTAAACCAAGGAACTTTTCCCCTATGGTTTTAAATTAAAATGTTTAAGATGTCCAGTGTTTCAATGGAAGTTTGTAGAATGCGAGTCTCTTTGGTGGTATTGGTAAACGTCGTCTCTCTGAAAAGCTCCTCCATGGTTTCCTTCTTTTGTGGAGGAGATGCCTTGGATTCTGCTCCTGGCTGTTTTAGCTGTGTGGCTTGAGCCTGCAGAAAAATTCCTATTCATTGATGTAACGTCACAAAAGTAAAAAAAAAAAAAAATAAGATTTCTGCAGTTTCTGCGTTAGTGCGGGGGTTTCAGCGAACAAAAAATCCGCTTTGGACTGCTGATACGCGTTGCTTTGGACTGCAGATAGCTTGCTTTGCACACATTAGCATCCCAGAGGTAAATTTCAGTAAACCATTTGGACCACCTCTTTGGGAGGACTGGAAGGTTTGAAAGTTTGATGAAAATGGAATACAAATAACCTACATAGAAAAAAATATACATAAGTACTTTAAAGTGTAAGTGGAATATTTTGTAAGTGCACTGCAGTATATTTGGATTGTTGTTCACATTTATTTAGAAATATTGTGCAACGCTTATGTGGCAATCACATTTCTGCTGATGAAAGTTCTTCAGCTGTACATGTTTCATCCTCAGAAGCACCTCACTTCCACAGCTAAAGAAGAGCCAAAATGATGTTCTGCTTCCTCTTTCCTCTTTGCCACTGTATATTAATATTAAATAAAACTGCAATATACATACTGTATATTTACATTTAAATGACTGCAGTGTCAAATGACAAATTACTGGGCTGTGGCACGTTCACGCGTTATCGCGTTAACGCATAATTTACCTGATGCCAACAATTATTTTATCATGCGTTAATGCAGTTTTTTTTTAAAAATCCTTTTATTTTGAAAGATGGTTGCATTTTTGTGCTTGTGTGTGTGCACAGCACGCAGCTCTGCCTCTTTGCAGTTTTTCGGGGGGGTATCAGTCGTCCCATTACTTTTGTCCGTATGATATGGTCAAAAGTAATGGGACGCCTGACTCCCGCGAAAACCAGCCAACACATGGCGCGCTGCATGCTGCGCACATTTCTTTATATGGACAAAAGTAATGGCCATTACACCAACAGAGACTTTAATGACCCTGCATTCAGATACATAGACTTTCAAAGGGAGTTGGTCCCGCTTTGCAGCTGCTATAATGGTTCTGGCCCCCATGCTCTGGACTCTGAGGGGAACTTGTTTTTCTTTAACAAACTAGATAAAACGTGAATGCCCTGCAGTGGTAAATAGCTTTGGTTTTATATTTGATTTGATTACATTAATGTTTAATTTGAGATTTACAAGAAATATTTGAACTGCAGCTGTGTAAATGTGTTAAAGGGAACACTGCTGTTAAAAAGCTCCTTATTTGTTTAAAATGTTTGCAATCCAACTGTTCTTGCACTTTTGTTCATATAGCAGTACTTTAAAAATAAAAGTGCGCAATACGCTACTCTTGATTATTTAATTTTGTGTATAACAATGCGATAAATTGTGATTAATCGCAGAAAACCATGCAATTCATCACGATAAATTTTTTTTATTGTTGCCCAGCATTAGAAATTACATTCACTTTCCTGGGAAATGCTAAATTGCTCCTTGGTGTGATTGTGTGTGTGCAAGTAGATATATCTGAAACACATGAAAATATTGACATTTTGCTAGCAAAATATTTCTTGGGCCAACTTTGAACATTTACATATATATCAAAAGTGCACATCAAAATATTCCAAATATATTTTGTTTCCATGTGGGACATTTCCATATAACTGTAATTGTTGCAATTCAGGTAGATGGTTGAATGCAAATGTAATGGCTAATGCTAGTGGGTGCGGTGGCATGCCCCCAACATGATTAAGATGTAACAATAGAGAGTAAATTATGTAGTAAAAAGTGAAACAAAAGCATTGTGTAAAAAAGCATCTAAAAAGGTTCTTGAGTACTATTTGATTTCACTTCAGCATCAATGTGGCCCTTCTTAAAAAAAATCCAGCATGTATGAGGAAGCGAAATCTGAGCAGCGTTTTTCAATGTGTTTCGCAGTGTGTGGTTCCAGGAAAGTCTTTCTGTTCTGAATGAAGAAGTAGGAAATTACTCAACATCCAGACTTTACAAATCCTCAGAAAGCTTGCAGCCTATCTGTGACTGCTGTTACAAGCAATTGAATGTCAAGCTAATGCCTTGTATGCTGACAACAGTACTCAACAGAAAATTAACCATGGTCCCACAGAGCTTTCAGAAATCAGGTTTTCTCATAAACAGTGAAAAAAATCACATCTCTTCTATCACTGTACATGACCCATAATGTTGATTTCCATACATCAGGATGTTCAATAAAGATAAAAGCTCCTGGATTTCAAACAGTATTAGTACTTCAGTACCAAATCCCTTCCTTTTTTCTGGCTGTGGAGGGATTACTGAAGAGGCTTAAGTGAAGAGGCATGAGGAAGATGTATAGAATGTTGTCTGCTATTCCTTTTATGGTTTTGCTGTTATTGAATAAGATTGTTTTCTGTATTCACTGCAGACAAGATGAGAACAATAGAAAATATAGAAAGTCTCAGGAGAAAATACTCTGGACGAAACAAACAATGCTACATACACAAAATGCTGTGATCAGTAAGAGCAATGGATTTAAATACTATGGATAAATAAATTATAAAGGCATAGACAAATAAAGGAAAACAAAATAAAATGACCATCTCCCAGGTGGCACGGTGGTACAGTGGATGGTCCTGGTGCCTTGCAGTGAGATGGTCTCAGGCTTAATTCCTAGCTACGGTCTTCTCTATGTGTGTGTTTGGGATTCCAGCAGGGGCTCCATTTTCCTCCCACAGTCCAAAGTCATGCACATCAGGTGAGAATTGCCCCAAGATTTAATGTGTTTGTGTGGCTGCCCTATGACAGACTAGTGACCTTTCCAGGGTGTTGCTCTGCCTTTTGCCCTTAGAGCTCTAGGATAGTCTCCAGCACCCCCTGTCACACTGGTTAAGGAATAATGAGTGAATAACACCCTTGCCACTGGTCCACTTGTCCGCTTTTACAGGGTGAATTAGTGTCTCAGCATAACTGGTACATAGTAAACTCAGTTAAACAGGTTTGGTGTGTAAAAACATGGGTGGATAAGTTAGTGGCCATTTTGTCATGTATAGTACACATGCACAGCACACAGTGTAAACTTCCTTTTCTGCATTTAACCCATTCATCAAGTGAAGCAGTGGGCAGCTAGAGATGCAGTGTGTGGGGACAGTACCTTGCCCAAGGGCACCTCAGTGGTAACAATGGCAGTCCTGGCATTCGAACCCACAACCTTCTGGTCATGGGGGCAACTCGCTAAACACCAGAACATCTGCTGGAGGCCAAGGCAATTTCCAGCAAAGGAAGACGGATCTGCGAACAATGAGAAAAACAAAGGACATTTTTAAAATATAATCTCAGGATAGTTAGAGGCAATCAGGGATGGACCAGTGAGTGGACAGGGCGCAGCAACTGAACCTAGAACCTCTGAAAAAGTTTTTCTAAAGTCTTCTTCATTTTGAACATGAGCAGAAAGTTTGAGCTAGATGAGAGGGAGCAGAAGCACATCTATTACAGGTCACCGGTGCCAGGAAAGCATTTTGTTAGTCTGGTTTTAATTTAAGTGCATTCTGTGGAACACTTTTAATATATAGGAAGTGGGCAAGGGGCAAGTGAGCAAATGTCATTCTTAAGAAAGCTTTCAACTTGGAGATCCTGGAAAAAGCTATTTTGAGGCATGTCATATGTCCTGTTTCCCAAAAAAAGTCTGTTGTAAAACAGGGCTATTATTGTGGTACTGTGAGGATATGTGAGAGGAGAGTGTTTTAAGTTTACATCAGACCAGCTCCTCCTTGTGTAACCAGTATTTCTGTATATTTGTTGCCCAATAATAAAACATATTAAAATTTAGGTAGGCATAGTCCACCATCTCATCTTGCCATTTCATCCAGAGCACTTTTTCTTAATCTTGTCACCCTGTACACTCATATGAATGAACATAATTGTATCGAGCTGCTTGTCGGTTATCAGAATGTGAGTCCTCTTCTTGGTATATGGTTTGTTCTGTAAAGTAATCTATGGGTCATCTATGGGTCATACAGAAAAACATGTATTTCCTCAGCATATACTCCAGATGGCTGAAGGTTTAGTAGAATTGATTGCCAAATCAGTTTCCAAAAGGGAAACTAAATACCCCGTCTTTTGGTTCTTTCATCACTTGCAGACTCACCCCACACTAAACTGCCTAAGTCTCCAGCAGAATGCTCTTGTCTGTTATGTAGATCTGTAGTCCTTCATAAATGGTGTTAGTCTTGTGACCATCTTTGAGAGCACTGTTACACTGCCTTGGACAGCAGGACCCTAGAGCTGATACAAAGAAGATCGTTGATAACTTTCTCACGGACACTTAAACCACACACTGCACTGGAAAACCACCAGCGCTCTGGATGAAACCAACCCACCCCCCCACATCCTTTTCGAGTCAAGTACGTGTAAATGTCTTTTCAGCCATATACATAGTGCACAGTAAAATGAGACAAGGTTCCTCTAAGACCATGGCGTAACACAGAAAAACAGAACAACACAAAGAACAAAAACAGAATACCACAAAACTACACAAGTGCAAGCATGACAGGACTAAAGGGAGAGTACAAAAAACAACAACAATAAAACAGTCCAACAGTTAATGATGACAGCATACAGCACAGTTGTTAGGAGTACTATTGTGAGTGAAAACAGTGTTATAGCAGCAGAGTAATAAAGTATGCTGTGGTGGCGGTGGCCTCTGTGGGTAGGATATTTGCCTCTGGACCAAGAGGTCAGGGGTTTGAATCCAACCTTCAGCAGCCCACCCCTGGGTTCCTGAGGAAGACCCTTAACCCCAAGTTGCTCCAGGGAGACTGTCCCCTGCAGTTAGCGAATGGAAGTCGCTTTTGATAAAAGCATCTGCTAAATGCCATAAAAGTAAGTATGCAGGAATGCAAATATTGAGGTAGACAGCAATAATAGTAAGTAGCAGCATCAGGGTTAGCCAAAAAATGTAGAGTATATTAATAAAAAAAAGGTTCTTTACAGTTGCAGCTGAAGAGTAAGTTTTCTTTGTTTATGGTAGAACAATTTAGTATGTTTATGCAGCTCACAAGGTATGTATATGATTGACAGAAAAGAAGCAGTGTGTGTGTGTATGATGTACAGTTTGTTATTCAGTTCTGATTTAGGAATCTGATGGCCAGAGGGAGGAAACTGTTCCCCATCCTGATACCGAAGGCTCAGATACTGCGAAACCTTCTGCCAGATGGAAGAAGGGAAAAGAAGGTGTGCGGTGGGTTTGCGGGGTCTTCCACAATGCTGCCGGTTTTGTAGATGCAGCATGTGATGTAAATGTCTGCAAGAGAGGGGAGAGAGACCCTGATGATCTTCTCCTCTGTCCCCACTATCCTCTGTATGGTCTTGCTGAACTGCACATCTGAACTGCACAATTCCATTCCACACCAGGATGCAGCTACAGAGAATGCTCTCTACGGTCCCTGTGTAGAATGTTGTGAGAATTGGGGATACAGAGGTGCGGTCTCCTCAGTCTCCACAAGAGGTGGAGATACTGGTGGGCCTTCTTGGCAGTTGAACTGGTGTTGAGGGTCCTCATGAGGTTCTCCGCAAAGTGAACACTTGTTGCCTCTGGCCGATCTTCACTGAGGGGTCGTTGGTGCTCTAAGGAGAGTGTATGCAGTGTGTTCTTCTGAAGTATTTCCTGATGACTGGCGAAAAAGTTTGGTTGCATACAAACCTTCACGGCCAGGATGCGAAAAGTTTCCCCCAAGCCATCAGACTACTCACTGTACATGCACGCACGCTCCTGAACCAAACTACTTCCCCCTCCTAGACATCCTTCTCCTTTTATTTGTGTGTTGTTAGTTTTTTCATCCTGTTACAAATTTTATGGGTATTATTTTGCAGCTATTGCACAATAATTTGTTATTGTTGTTCCTAACCTCATATTATAATAACTCCGGATCGCCGGGGGCTATTATGTTAAATGAGGGGTTGTTGGAAAGATGTCACAGAGCCCTATCTAACTGTGAAGTTTCACATTTAGAGTGCGAGATATATTTTTTGTATTTAACATTAGATTTAAGATCATTTAAGGCAAATCCTCCATGTTGGTGAGGGAATATCACAGCACGTAGTCCAGCCCCCTGCTAAGTAACAGCCAATTGTAATCATGGGGCGTGGCCAATTAGCATATCTCTTTTAGATTTAGATTTAACATTTAGATTTAACATTTAGATATATATTTAACATTTGGATTTAGATTTAACATTTAAGATTTAAACTTTTGATTTAAAATTTAGATTTAACATTTAGATTTAAGATATAACATTTAGATTTAATATTTAGATTTAGATTTAACATTTAGATTTAAAATGTAACATTTAGATTTAGATTTCACATTTAGATTTAAGATTTAAGATTTAGATTTAAGATTTAGATTATCGTTTAGATTTAGATTTAACATTTAGATTTAGATTTAACATTTAAATCTAACATTTAACATTTATGCAGCAAGAAAATGTACCAGAACATAACTGTTTTTTTTAAAAAACATTTAGCTCTAAATGTGTAAAAAGTGTGTGTACATTGCACTAAATGATGAAAAAATAACACCTCTAAATTTGTTAAGCGGTTTTTACAAACGGCATCCCATAGTTTTAATGACTCAGAACACAGTATCTGTTTGACACAATATTGTATTCACTTTCACTCGGCCCTGCCTCTGAAATTGTTGGCTGCACCACTGTCCTGTGCTATGATATTGTTCACTGTTGTGTTCTGCACTTTCTTTTTGCACAAATTCCAGTTTAACATCTTGGGTCTACTACTAAATGTTTGATATAAATTGCTAATTTCACATGACTAGTAAACAAAATTCTGCCTTAAACAGCAGAGATATACTATTACTCTTAATTATTGAATTCATGTGGCCCTGATTTCCAGTGAAGGCTAATCTTGTTCTTCATACCAAGAACATTTTGGACAACGCCATGCTTTCAACTTTGTGGGCACTGTTTGGGGAAGAACCTTTTCTATTCCAGCACGACTGTGACAGAGTAAATAAAGCAAGGTCCATAAAGACATGGCTGGATGCGTTTGGTGTGGAAGAACTTGACTGGGCCGCACAGAACCCTGACCTCAACCCCATCCAACACCTTTGGGATGAACTAGAACGAAGATTGTGAGAAAGGCCTTCTCATCCAACATCAGTGCCTGACCTCATAAATGCTCCACAGAATGAATTCCCAAATAAAATCTCCAAAATCTTGTGGATAAATCTTGTGGAAGTCTATGTATTTGAATGCAATCGCATTAAAGTCCCTGTTGGTGTAAGGGCCAGGCGTCCCAATACTTTTGTCCATAATGTATAGCTAACTACATGTGAAGTGGTGACCTTCCAATCATGGCGTCCTCTCACGTACACTCACTCAAAGCGCATGCGCAATCTTCTCCTTTTCAACTTTTTGCCGCGAAGCTTGAAGAAGAGTTGGGTGAGTAGTGTGGTAAAAGCATACACATAAAACAAAATAAGGCCTCGTTTACACTGCAGGTCTTGATGCTCAATTCTGATTTGTTGCCTATATCCGATTTTTTGACCTTCTGTTTAC
>JBBPCX010000088.1:20156809-20172428 GCA_037974365.1 Hydrocynus forskahlii | reverse complement strand
CAGAAGGTAAAAAAAATCGGATATAGGCAACAAATCAGAATTGAGCATCAAGACCTGCAGTGTAAACGAGGCCAAAGAAGTGTAACTTAAAGAAATGGTTACCTGCATCAGGTTCTACATTTGTTCATGTTCAGTGAAGTTTGTCAGTGGTAACACTAAAAATCATGTGTTTGTGTATACACACACACAACCTATATACAGCTGGAGGAACCAAGGCTGAAAAGGGGAACCCAGGAATCCTCCTCTGGTTGACGCAGGATAGTGAAGGAGAATAAAAAAAACATTCCTATGGAGATGATTAACAATGAGAAGCCTTAGTGTACAGACTTAATCACTTCTGAGCAGTAAGCAGTCTATAGTTAGCAACGTAGGAACACAGTCTGTAGCCTGTAGTCCGTGTCTGTAGTCTGTTGTTGGTTGAGGGTGTAGGATCACATGTGAGTCAAACCATATCAGGACAGTCAATGGAGCCCAATGATGTGATGACCCAGAACCCAGATGATGGTCAAGATACCTCTTTTTGTATTTCCTAGAGACTTTATGTTGGATTCGGATTTGGAATACACCTTAGTATCACATCTCTTTGTTATAAGCTTTACCCAAGTACTAGTAGAAGCGTGGTGGTGGCATTAATTGGAAATATTGGACCATAAACGGAACCCAGAAGAGGGGGAATCTATTTCACAGTTGGTAGAAACACTGAAACACTTATCTGAACATTGGTCTACAACGTGAGCCTGTTTAGAAACTTACTAAACTTTGTAAACAGCCTCTACATGAGCTATGGAGCTGGACAGACCAGTGTGAGGCAGCTTTTGGAGAAGTCAAGCGAGCCCTCTCTAAATCAGAGGCCTCTACTCATTTCGACCCCAAACAAAAAATTAAGCTAGCTTGTGATGCCTTGCCATAAGGTGTGTCGCACATCTTGTCATCAGAAAAAAGACCAGTTGCCTTCTCTGCTGTTGTCCGCTCACTGGTATGACATCAGATTTAGGAAAGCAGACCGTCAAGGGAATGCCAAAGGCCTGTTGCCCGTCACACATGCTGAACTGACCCAAACTGAGATTTTCTACTTCAAGGAAGTGCCAGCTGCTCCAGAGACCTCGACTCATGTAAAGAAACGCACACATGCTGATCCAGTCATGTTTGACATCGTCCCCACCAAGAAACACTGTGACTGACAATGCTCCTGATTAGCTGACATTGTAGTCTCAAGACTAACCCACAGCATTGGGGCATAATAATCCCCAGGTTCATTCTGGGGGAAATGGTCCACCCTCTTACCCTTGTTCCCAAGTTCTATATTGTAGAAACATTCATTTGCTTAAAATAATTTTAAAAGGTAAGAATATCAAACTGTAGAGACTGTGACACTGAACTCAAGTTTGTTGCTGGTTACGTAAAGGGCAACTGATAACGTTGTGTGTTGGCCATTGGTTTGAATTCCGTTCGATTTTGCTTGTTCTGTACTGATGTTTCACACTTACAAAGTGGTAGAACTGTGGTCTGTGGTATCAAATAGAACCGAGTGGTCTGCAGTGTCAAATGAGAGCAAAACCAAGATGAAGCCTTTCTCAGCGGACAGTAAAAATATCCCTTTGCTAGGGCTGTTTCAGTGCTGTGATGAGGCCTGAATGCAGATTGGTATTGTTCATGAATTTTAGTAAGCAAATATGAACATAACTGTTGGGTGGATATTTCTCCAAAATCTTAGATATGAATAGTAGATTAGGAATAGGTCTGTAATTTGATAGTTTACGTGGATCAAGACAAGCTTTAAAGGGGACATATTATGCAAAACTCACTTTTTGTATCCTTTTGTATTTCCATTTGCGTCTCTACTGCTCCTATAAACACTTGAAGTGCAAAAAAAAAAAATCCATCCATTTTCTGTGAGTCATTTGAAAGATTTGGGTGTCAGGAATCATATGCTTCTATGAGCCGTTTAAACGGCTCCCTTATCCTGACATCAGGATAAGTGAATTTGCATAGAACCGCCCCTCATCTGTCGAGCCCCCACCCACTAGATTAGTTGAAGATCCGCCATTTTTGTCTGCTGGTTTTATGAGCACGCGTAAGACGCCGAGCGCTACGGCTACAGGGAAAGACAAGTCACTCATGAAGTGTTGAGTTCATCTCGCTCTGGATCCGACTCGGGGCCCAAACATATAGGGCTGGATTGCACCTCTGTTCTGTGCCATTTTCATGTGTGGTAAACATGCAGCGTAAGCATGGGATGGGTGGGGCGTGACCAGAAACAGCTTATTTGCCTAAAAGTGTCAGAGCCCCTAAAAGGCTCATTTTGAAAGGGACTGAAACGGTCAAGAGTAGAGCTGGTGATATCTCTTTATGTGAGAGTGATTTTGTGCAAAGAATTTCATGAACATGTTTTGCATAGCCCATAGACCTATCATAACTTGTTTAAAAAGAGGTATAATATGTCCCCTTTAAAAGCTTTTGGTACATAACTTATAAATTGTCTCCCAACAATTCTTATTTCCTTGCTAGGAAACCACAAAATTCTCATAAGATCTCGTAAAAGGCCCGGATGGCCTGTAGATAATAAAAGGTCTTGATTGTATCTGAATTAGTTATATAAAGAAATAGAATTTCAAAGTAAGTGAAGGTAAAACCTGTTTTTTGATTAATACCTAGTGGATTTCTGTGAATCGTTGCCATGCCTCTTACTCTACCATTTTGCTATGGTTGTGTACATGGTCTGTGAGGGTGGCCTCACATGCAGCAAACTCATCAGGTTTAATCCAGGTCTTTGATTGAAATAAGGGGTCAAAAGGACTGATGGGTTTATTTCATTGACATTGACTGATTTAGCATAGGGGTGGGGCTAGAGTGTATTACAGCACTGGACATTACCTGGGCCTATTCATGCGCCTATATAATTTTATTCTTAGTAGCCTCAGACTGCTGCAGACTAACTGTCCTAGCAAACCGGTGGCTGTTTAACAGCTTCAGGTTTCCTGTCCAGCGCCCTGGCTCCTGGTAAACAGTGGTTTTGACATTCGCTGTTTGGAGTTTACAACGCTCACTCCCCTGGAATACGTCATAGACACGGAATATGCAGTAACGCGGCATATGTGTGAGGGAGTTTCCGTCACCCAGTGTGCTTACCTTCGCTAATTTGGACTGTTAAAAGTGCAAGTGTTTTTACACTCATTATTTGTCATTTTTTCTTTTAGTACAGTACAGTATGTTTATGTTCTTTTCCTTTTTCTTTGGCTTAGTTGTGTTTTTATGTTCTAGATAATGTTTTAGGATATGTAAGTGACATAGGCTGGGGTGTGTTTCGACTCAAAATTCGGGTTACATCATTGTCGAAGGAACGGATCTGTGTTGTAACTCAAGGACCCTCTGTACATATTTCACTGATAGAAAGAGAGGAACATCAGGATCAGGAAACTACCTCAGAATAACTACATAGGACGTTGGCTCTGGTGGCTCCATGATGGTGTGGCCCCCGGTCAATCCCGCATCCCATTCTGATCTCTATCCATTCTGGCCGCAGTTTTCAGTGTCACTGGGTGAATCATACGTATCAGAGATGACAGTCAATGACTGTGGCAGAGCCTTAAAAGGCGTAGTGAACTTAAAATATACTCATAAAGAAATAAAAAAAGCATGTTTTAGGCCATAGATAGCTGTTATGTTTTGCATGGTGATTGAAACTTGCTAATTCCGAACCTTACAGAAAGCTTACAGTGTGACCTTCAAAGACTCTAGATTAATTACCCTGCAGGTATTAAAATACTGCTTATACAAATTTGTGTTGTACGCAATAACTGTCCCAGGATGCTTGGGAAGTGAAATTAGGAAGAGGATGAACATGTTTGATTTTGGTTATCGCTCCAACACCAGTTACTTGACTGTGGCGACTCAGATTTGAGTCTTTATTCTTTCAAGTGTCAGCTTAGCATCAGAGCCAAGCCTGCGCAGTGGTGTATGGGCTGCTAACTGAACTATTACCTTAGCAAATAGGTTCCAAACATCACAGAACAGGTTTGATTTTGCCTTTCTGGCATTCCAACACCAGTCATCCAACTTGGATCTCTCAGACATTTTTATTTTCATAGTTAAACCAGTTAATCATAGCCGAACCTGTACTGTGGCATGTGGAACTGTTTGTCTCTGTATCCTGCATGCAAAATAACATTATGTGAGCTGAACAGGCTGCAGATCTAAACAACACGTGGCAGGTTTGATTTTGCCTACTTCTATCTCCAGTTGCTCAGCTTAGTCATTAAGTTGAATCACCATCTTAAGTTAGCACCTCTTTTAGTTAGCAGCACCGTTTAACAGTTAGCAGATGTGGTTAGATGGATGGTTTTGACATTTATTCAATGATTGAAAATCGTGCAATAAGTTTGTTCATTTTGCAACTTTATAGACCTAAGTAAACTAAAAAGTTTGCCAAAAAAAATTAATAATGCAAGGCCAAACAGCACAAAAATGACATTCAAACCCAGTAATACTGTACCACACACACAAAAACTGCGTACTAGCCAAACCTAGCTGTGATATTTCTGTCAAGCTTCTCAATTAGTCTGATGAAAGGCATAAATAGTCTAACTGACCTGACTAATTATTTTGATTGCATGGAATTGATCCATTTTGGATAAATGACAACAAAAACATTTTCAGGTTTTTTTGGGTGCTTCTTTTGTGGTGTTATACAGTTAAGGGAAATTCCAAACAAAAGTCATATCTTTTTGTGTTTGTATTTAATCTTTCTGTGGGCTGTGGTCTTTCCTTGTGGGCCTTGGGTTGCAGGCTGGGAACCCCCCCTCTAAGGTTTTTAATATCTTTTTTTTTTTTTCCTTCTTTGTATAGTTTTCTCAGCTGTCTCAGCAAGCTGTGCTGCGCCTTCCTGCTTTACCAGCTTATCCTGATGATGAGCCCACGTTACAGGTACAGTGCAATTCCCAACATGTATGTTTCCTTAGTTTTGGATTTGTAGAGCCAGAGTTTGGCACAGATTGGTGTTTTTTTTTTGTTGCGTCAACACACACGAACTGAACTCAGTTAAACTTCCAGATTTGTGTGTGTGTGTGTGTGTGTCTGTGTGTGTGCGCGCGCGCTGTGAAAGCATTCAACTGTGCTGGACTTAATAACTCCAGTACCAAATTTGATGTTTAATTAAAATATGTTCAGCATCCACCCCATCATATTTTCTCTTCCCGCTGATTAACTAGCTACGAGTTCAGTTGTTAAGACATAGCCCACTTGTCTGCTCTGTACAAAATAAGACAACTCTTAAGTTCACCTCTGATTTCTAGGTGTACACTAGTATGAACAAAAAACTATAAAATGAGCAAGTTTTTGAATAGTTTTCAAGACGTATTTATAAGCATATGATGGAAGAACAAAACCTCTATTGGAAAACTAGAAGTTAGAACTGAATATGTGATTGATAACGTAAAGAGAGGGATAGAGTAAAAAGAAATGGGTTTTTTTTTATTGGTGGAAAAAGCTGTGCTTGCTTGGGCTTGTGGCTGCAATGACTAACAGTTTATATGGCTCCTAATTTTTCAGCTAGGAAAAATCTGATGATGTTGCATCAGATATTGTAAAAGCCACAAAAGCCAGCTACACCATGTGACATGCAGGTTCTTGACAGCCAGTTGTGCTGACCACTGTGGAAGCTTCCTGTTTTCACTAAGATCTAACTTGTTGCACAGAGGTTAACAAACAATGAGGCCAAACACAAGGGCATTATTACAAAACGGCGAAGAACCACTTTTTTACTTACATGTTTCACTTTATATTTTTATTTGTTCATACTTTAATCTTCATCCTAGTCACTTAAACATAAAAATTAGTTTGTAAATGCAGCATAGGATCATAGTCTGCAAATGAGTTAATGATGTGGATATTCTTTCTTGAAATTAATTTCTGCACTAGCCAGCATTCACATGGCAAACTTAACAGAGGCACTTTGGAGATTTGTCAACACTCATCTGTTTTTGTGAAAATGAATGGTCTTTCAAATCTTTCAAAAAAAAAAAAAAGGTTCCTCTTTTTGACATTGCATGTGCAATACACTGGCACGTCCTAGAATGCGTTATTCTTTTATTCATTGGATTTTTTTTAACCGCAGTTTCTGACTGGTATGTTGATAATAATACTGTCCGACATAGCACGTGCCAGTCATCTGCATTTTTCAATATGAGCATAAACATCATGTTGAGAATAACAAAGCCATGTAATGAAACACAAACACTGAAAAACTGAACAAGAACAATAATATAATGACACTGTAAGAAATATTTTAAATTAGAAACACACAAAAAAACAACATTTTAATTTTTAATTAGCTCTGACCATTGTCATTGTTTATATGGCTCAAGGTGACAAATGGCAGCTCTGTTGTCACATTATGATGTGAGTCATATTTAACAATTCAGTTACTCACCATTGTTAAAGTGTTAAACAACACTTAAGTATAAGTGTTAAATAACACTTAATTACTAGTGCCTGTGATATGAATCCTAGCCAATATATAATTTTATAGAGCACAAAAGGTTTTATGATGATGTAGTATTTTTTTTTTATTATTATCCATATTGTTTCAAAGTGTGGCCCATGAGTCAATAGTTTAACTTTTAACTAACATATGGTTGGTCCATTAGGAGCAGATGATGAAAATGGTGCACAGCCCAAAAGCCATCACAAAGTCTCTTCAGAGCAGCAAAGTAACAGGGCCTGTACTTGCCTTCCTGGAATTGGCACATAAGCAGGCAGATCAGCTGCTGACTCACCCTGTGACTACAGACAATGAAGACATGGTTCTCTGACTGGCCTATTGTTTAACTAAAATGAATGCTTAGTACAAGATGACATTTTGCTTTGATGTCAACATTTTCATGACTTGGTGTCTAAATAGATCGAATTGACAACAAAATACAAAATACCACATATTTTAACAAAAATAGTTGTATATTTATTTCAAAACCATGAAAAAAAAACAAGACTGACAAAGTAAAAAATCAATATTATACCATTATTTTAAACTGTATATTCCTGTAATCCACACTCTTGCTCATTTTTGCCTGCACCAAATGTACTATGGTTTTTCTGCTTGTTTACATTTGTTCAAGCTTTTCGTGTTGAAATAAAACACTGATCTGCTGTTGTGCATTGTACCACTAATGCATTGTTACATTTTAAACCTTTAATAAATATTGAGTTTGAATAACATCAATTTACAGTCCAATGTGCAGCCTTGATCTGTTGATCTAATGTGGTGAAATCGTCCAGTGTCCTACCATTGACATGTTTTGCTGAAGTCACCGAATAGAAATGAGGTACCCTGTTTTGTTTACGTTGGAGGAGAATGCGATTGTCTCTCTAACTTTCGGATTAATGCTGAAACTTCACTTATGAGTTGATTACCCGCCTCGGCAGAAACCACAATAGCTGTGTCAAACTCACTTCAGCCCACAGCCCTGAGCAGAATGCAGAATGACATGTTAGAATGTTTAGTGACAGAAAATGTCTTTTGTTCATTTTGTATTGCTTCTGTTTCTTTTTCTTTATAAACTTGTGCCATATACACACTGCAACAGCTGTCAAGAAGTCAAACATTAATGCCCTTACTGAGAAGTATGATGTATGTTTTCCATTCCCATGGGCAACAGATCTGTTTCAGCATTCCCTGCTTGAGACTCGCAGCAATACTCGCAGCAAAATAAATCAGTAACTTACAGCTTTGGAAAATAATGCAACATCTGTTTCTTTTACAGAGAATCTCATAACGCTGAGTTGAAAGAAAGGGAAAAAAATAAAGAAGATACTTGCCCCATGTTTGGTTTTGCAACACATTCAAGGTATACACTGCATTTGCAGTATGCATATTGCCTTAAGTAGGTATCGTTTTTCTTTATAAATGCCCCCTTTTTTGGTCATTTTTCCCACACATATAAACAAAATATATCAGTTTTGGACAGTGCATAGGAGTTACAAAGTAATGAAACAAAAAAATACATTCACATATTTACTAAACATGTTAATCAACTTTTATACTTTGGTTGAAGTACTTTTATGCTTTCCTTTGTGCATGGTGTTTTTTGTTTAGGTAAACGGTTTGCATGTCCTTGTTCACCAGTGATTAATTCTTCGGATTAATCATTTACTTCCTGGAGAAAGGATATCGGTTTCAAAGAAAGATGGAAAGTCATGGGAGGTGAAATGATCCTTAGTTCAAACTTGCATGTGGCCTGTACTTGCCCACTGTCTCTATCAGATTTTCCAGAAACTTCATTGTTAAGGGCCCACATGCCATGGCCTTGGATGGATTTGCTATCAAGAGCTGGTGTCCTTCCTCTTGGTTTTTATTGCATCAGACTCAAGGGCAGAAATATGAGTGGCTGTGGTTTTGTCCACTCTCCGCTCTTTCTTAGAACTGAGAGTCTCTTCGTCGTAAGGACTTCCTGCGCAGAGACTCTGACACATCCTCATTGAAGATTCGCTCAATCGTTGAAAACAATGAGTCACGGACCGTACGACGCAGTCCTCGAGCCACGAATGCATACAGGATTGGGTTGAGAGCGCATTTGATGTACACCAAGAACAGTGATGCATATGCACCCTCTATTGCCCCGTGATTGAGTCTTTTTAAATCGTCTCTCCCGGCCGTTAGTGCCTTCACAAAGCGACAGATGAAGTAGGGCACCCAGCAGGTGAGAAACAGGAGCATGGTCAGGAAGAGAATCCGGTACAGGCGGCTGAGCCTCGTTGACGTGTAAACAGATCCGGTGGGGGAAGTGGGGGAAGTGCTGGACATGGTGGGTGTCCCTGCCCCGCTCTCGGCCTTGCTCGCGCAGAGGATCACCGCGAGGTTGCAGAACACGAAAAGCACCAGTGGAAGCAGGAAACCTGCCGTAGTCTCCAGGACGACCAGGGTAGTCCCGGCTGTGGCGGCAATCTCCACGCACTGTGTCCGGTTGTGCCAAGACATAAGTCCGCTCTCTGTGATGTAGGGCACAGACAGGGCAGCAGCTATGAGCCACAGAACAGCGCAGACTAGGGGCACTACCCAGCGTGGACGCCTCAGTCGAGCCCAGACAGGCCGCAGCAAGCACAAGCACCGTTCCAGCGCTACGGCGCACAGCAGAAAGGCGGCTGCATACAGTCCCAGGCAGCGCAGGAACATGACCAGCTGGCATACATGCCTGCCAAAGGGCCAGCTGAAGTGGTGTGCCAGGTAGCCTAGCATGAGGGGTGTGCGCAGTAGGAGCACCAGGTCGGCCAGTGCTAAATTCACCACATACACCCGAAAGCTTCCTGCACCCTGAGTTTCGGCACCTACGGCTCCGCTCCGTAGTCTCCTGCGGAGTCCCAGCACCCAAACCACCAGGCCATTCAGAGTCACGCCCACCACGAAGATTAGCACAGTCGCCACCATCTGGCCCACTCGTGCCGCCTCACTTGGAAATGAAAAGGAGCTGTTGGAGCTGGGCTGTTCACCTGCCATTGAATCGCTGAAATTAACACAGCACAGATCAGTTTCCAGCTGAAAACATTTTCAGATTATTCTTCCGATTATGTACGATGATATAATCATTACAATTATAATGATAATTATGAAGTAAAGTGGGCCCCTTAGTCACATGTGAACATTGTGAAATTCTCTCTCTGCATTCAACCTATTCACCAAGTGGGACAGCGGGCCGCCAGAGACGCAGCATCCGAGGTGTGTGGGAACGGTACCTTGCTTGAGGGTACCTCAGTGGTGATTTTAAACCCACAGCCTTCTGATTGTAAGGGCATCTCCCTAACCACCAGGCCACCAGCTGCCTTTATAGCTTTCTCGTATTTTACTTTTTCCCCCTGAGGTTGCGCAGTGGTAATGCAAAAAAGAAATTCGACTGCTATCGGTACGTAAACCCTACAAAAATTATATGAACACTTAGATTTCGACAAGTTTTCAGCCTCTGTTCATTCCGTAGAATTAAATAGGCTGCTTTTGTTACGGTGCAACTGTAGCCTTCAAAAAGGTAATGCTGTTTGTCATTTGCATCTCTTAACTGCTCATGCTTTCTTCACCTCAGAGAGACTGATATAAATCTCAACGATAATAGATTAGTTATATATTCTCGATGAAGTGAAATTTCCTGGGAAACAGGAAGATATGCGGTGTGAAATAAAAGCAGCAGTGCAGCATCAGCCAATTTATAGAACTCTGTGGGTATACTTGTGACATTTGACCAGTAACCACAGAGAGGGGAAGTGTACCCAGAGCACATAACTACTGGGTTTTCTTTTTTTTAGTATTACATAAATTTTATATATTATACCTGGACCCTCTAGACCTTCCATCTAAAGTAAAACCTGTTTAAAAGATTGCTTTTGAAGAAAAGTCACATCTTGAAATGAGTGCAAATTATTATAAGTAATATGCAGAACAGCAGTCATTTTTCCCTTTAATTGTATAGCTGTGCTCCCTCAGTTTTCTCTTTACCATAATTGCGAGTTTGATAAAGCATTTCCTAAAGCAGAGGTGTCAGGTTAAAGGAATGCTTGCCCTCTTCGCCTCAGGCTCTAGCAGCTGCAGCGGAACGGACCCGCCATTCAAAGCCTGCCTACACCCATCTGAGACACATGCACGGTATGAGAACACACCTTAGCACCCTGCCCAGACACTTTTCACCTCATAATTCAACAAGCTAACTTTCCTAAAGATCTGGCAATTCCTTGACAAAATCTGATTTGTCACAGTGGGATTAGCAAAAGTGTTGCAGTCCTGTGTGATGCTTACCTGTTGCTGAGGAGGTCTACCTGCTGGCTTTGACATGTACCTGACGTGGGAGAGAAGTATCCAAGCTGTGTGTGTGGGGCAGCAGAGAATGAGAGCTGGTATTTGAAACGACGTGAGAGGGAGTGTTTCCTCTGGCCTTATCTGAATTTTGAGTGGGGGCGTGTTTAAGAAAGTGTGTACTCCTGCGTGTGTGGATGTTCTTTCCTTATTTGAAATGTTGCACTGTTTTAATTGCAACACAGAAGGACACACAGAGCTTTGCATTTGCCAGTAGTTTGAGTAATCACACTGATGAGCCACATTTGTTCAATGGGGGAGTGGAGATTTGCTTGAAGATAAGAGCTGTAAAGCAAACATGTGAACCCTTTTCTCATGCTGATATAAATATTGAGCTCTGTGATGATTGTCAGTCTGCTATTGAGAAAAAGCAGCCCAGGTGCAAACACTCTTTATAACTTTATTGTGAAAGGATGAGGCTAAACTGCTGTTGACAGACAAGGTCAACAGCGGATTGGCAAAATAAGCAAATAAGTTTTTTGTGATGTCACTTAGAAAATTGTCCCTGTCCAAAAAAAAAAAGGAATATCTCAAATGGTAACTTTACAGGAGAGGGCAAAAATATTCAGAAATTCAAATCTTAATGTAGCTCAATGTAGGAACCTAACCCTAACCTTTTTCCTAGTGAAGCATTTGTACTAGCCCACCATGTGTGAAGGGCAGGTGTGTACAACTGGAGAACCATGGTTTTCACTGAACAGTGAAATATGGACTGGACAGTGAAATACTGAAACAGTAACAGTGTTCATGTACTAAATTAAGCTCCTTTATTTCAGCGGCAAAAATGTAGTTTTCTGTGATAAGCTAACTTTAAGCATAGACCGAAATACCTACTATCTCATGATAGTAATGCTGAACAATATCTCTCAATCAGCATTTAGAGAAATGGCTGCACTAAGAATATTAAAAAAAAAAAAAAAAAAGCATTTGGCAAAGGTAACCAAATAATGATGTGGACTATCATTTGGATTTGCAAGGACTTGCAAGAGGTTGGTCTAATAATCGTTTTATCCCACCAATCACAGTGGACACTGTCCATCACATACCTCTGTCAAAGCAAGGGAACCATATCACATTTCTTTGATCTCCCAGCCCGTCTACATTGTAGAGACTCAACACAGTTGGAGGGGAATGATGACGGTATTTTGTCCTTCCTGTAAAAATGTGATCCCACTGGGTCTGGGAAGTGTCTGTGTTGGAAAAGTGGATTCTGTCAGCTCAGTTTTTACGTTTCTACACAATGTAATATGGACGTCATTGTGGGGAATGTTTGCCCAAGTTCTGTGCTGCTTGTTCACTTGTGGCAATACATAGGGTTCCTTATTTTAAAATGTTTTGCCTTTCTGCAAAGTGCACTGAGGCTGTTTTTCTCCCAATCAGGTCAGCTCAATATGATACAAAAGTTTTAAACGGCCAACAAAATGGTTTAAAACTGTTTATCTTGGCAGTAAATCTGTTTTTGCCAGTAGAAGAACTATATAACACTATAATGTACACAATAATAAAAAACTAAGCTTGCGTTTTGGTCAGATGATGGAAGAACACAGGTTTGGTTACTAACTTCAGAGGTTTTGAGATCATTGAACTGGTCTCCATGAGAACAAAATGCAGCTTCATTTGAAAAACACTTTAGATTGATAAAGGTTTGAGCAGGTGCAGGTAAATGCAAATCTTGCAAGTCATGGCAAATACAGTTTAGTGGAAACTGATGAAGACAACAGTAAAAGAGCTTAGGTCAGGCATGTTTTGGTAGGAAAT
Organism: Hydrocynus forskahlii; assembly: GCA_037974365.1. Taxonomy (NCBI): domain Eukaryota; kingdom Metazoa; phylum Chordata; class Actinopteri; order Characiformes; family Alestidae; genus Hydrocynus; species Hydrocynus forskahlii. The sequence goes on along the minus strand of JBBPCX010000088.1, from coordinate 20,159,842 downwards.
AATGCAAAAACCACATTACGTGGTCAGTTGTACAAAGCTCTGAAAGTTCTGAGGTGCTTTTTAATCATCATCAGTTAATGTGCAAACCAACCACAAGGCAGAGAAAGCCAACACAGGTATCCTGTTTGTGATTTTATCACCCATTTATCGTGATATCAAACTTTTTTTTTCTTTTTCTCACGTTACTGAGCCTTTTAGGTGCACAAGCAAACATAATTTGCACCTATGAGTGCAGAAATTACTCAATAAACTTCATTTTTCTAGTGTCTTTGACATTCACTTCCTTCTGCCACTCTGTTCTTGTTTCTTTCGTAACTTTGGCGCCACTGGGTTCCTCTGAGGCACAGCCACGGAGATGAAGGTATTCGGCAGTTTGAAGTAAACGTCCCACGTTGTTGGTAAAACCTAATGAAAGGATGATCTGAAGAATGAATGCTGAAATAGAGCAGAAATACATTCAACAAAATTCTAAATGCAGGGAAAACTGAAATGAAACATTCACTGCAAGTGGAATGTTTTGTAGCGAGTGTGTTCACGTGTTCACACCATTCACTATAAAACCAGACGCTTTAATTTTACCCCTTAAAGTTACCTTACTTTTGACCTTTATTTTCCATACTTGAAATAAAGGAAAATGATGGGAAACAGTTCACATATTAAGGGGTAAAACTAAAAAATTTTCCCCTTTTTCCAATTTGCCCGTTAAATAACAGAGCCTCCTGAATTAACGCTTTAAATTTAAGATTAAGGGGTTTCACACTCATGTCTTAAATCTAAATTTAAGGTAAAATTAAGGGGTTGGTTTCACAAATTAACGGCCACTTAATTCAAATTGAGGGGGTTGGTGTATTTTCAGGGGTAAATTAAGATCGGGTTAAGCATTTTAAATCAATTTTGTTTCGTAGTGTGATTGCCATCCATAACCAACACGTGGCCATGTTTCTCTTTGGGTTATTAAGTGTCTTCATAATTTGTTTTACCATTTTGAGATACGATGTATAACTGGCACTTTCACTTATATGAAAACAACGGTGTTTCTACACTTGTAAGTGAATAAGTAATGTGTAATGTATTGCTCTTGGTTGTGTTATCGATAAGTTGGGGCAGAGTGAGTGGGGACAGTGTGTTTTTCTACTGGGGCTGGTCAGTCAGCAGAGGGCGCCATTCTAAAAGAAATACTGGAAGAGACGGTCTTGCACATTGAAACAGATGGACCCGGCAGATGGCAAGTTCTTGCGGCTGAGAAAGACCATAATTCCAAATCTTCTAACGGAGAGCTTTTAAATCTCATTGAAAGATCTCTGTGATGTATGTTAAGGTTAAAAATGAGGTCGATCTAAAGGGCTTTATCGAAGTGGAACAAGGGACCAAACAGCAGTTGATTATTAATTGTAGTCAGATTCTGATTTCTTGACCCTGGGGAGAGAGCTAGACACTGAGGGAAGTTAAAACTGTTACGTGGAAAATAAGAATAATCGTAATTACACACGTATAATTTTATGATGATGTGTAGCAAGAAATTAAGGAATAACTTCAGTATATTCATAATGATCACATTATTTCTTTATTATCTGAGCCACTTGCCCTTACCAGGGTCATGCTGGAGCCTTTCCAAGGGCTCATAGGGTGAAACAGCCTGGACAGGTTGCAGTCCATCGCAGGACAAGCACACAAACAAACACACTCACACCTAGGGGCAATTTAGCATCTCTGATTCACCTGACACGCATGGTTTTGGAGCCAACATTTTCTGCTGAGAGGTGACTGTGTCAACCACGGTGCTGCCCTTCTGCTTATTTGTTTATGTATCTCACATTAGTCTTGTTTACCCAACTAGAACTTGATGAACATTTTTAAATTGTATTATACAGTTTTAAACTGCTCTTTTTTACCAGATACAGCGTCTTCAAAAATTCTCTGTCCAGCCCAAGAGAGAACAAGGGCCATCCAGCTGTTTCACATTTCAGACAATCATGTGAAATTGAAATAAAATTAACCATGCATGCAAATCTACGACATGTTTTATCACTAATCTGAGTTCTGGTAAACATTCTAAATGACGTTTTGTGCTTGTAGCAGTTGCAGTTTTAATGTAATGGTTGGTTAAGTGACTTTTTTTATTGATTTATGAGAATTTGCCCGTTAAATGTCAAACTGGAATCAGCTTTATGTGTCAGCTGCTTTTCAGACGAACTGGTTGCCAACACGTTCACGTGCCGTGTTCACTTTTTGTCGTGGGCGACTTTGATGTAGTGCTCACTGCTCAGTTATACAATCGTATTCACCGCTGCAGATATGTAACATGAGAGCAATGTTTGTGAAGGTGTGACGGTTCTGATGAGAGGGGCAGACCACAGTGCCGCAGTTCATGAACGCCTACAGGAACCAGTTAGTTTGGAAACCAGGTTGGACAGTTGGGAGTCCGCTGCCGACGCATATTAATAGGTGGTGAAAATGCCGTTTCTGTTACTGACTAAAGTCCTTTCAGAAAGATATACTGTCAGACTCTACTGGCAACATGACAAAGGCCCAAAAAGATGGGGGGTGTAGAGGCAATGAGGGGTCATCCAGCTGTTTTACATTTCAGGCACAGGCTTGGTAACAGAAATAAAACTAATCTAGACATCATGACCTGATAAGCACCAATCAAGTTAACTCAAGGCTTATTTAACTGCGTCTCTTAAATGGGAAGCATGGATGTCAGCTGAGAAAGTTAGTTAAATACAAAAAAATGAAAATGACAATGGCCATTGTTTTCTTGAATCAGTTGTGTTTCTATAGGCATCTTCCACATACTTGTTATTCCTACAAGCAGATCAGAGTTCAGAAGGTTGTTCAGAGTCATCCACAATGCAACAGTGCACTGAGATTAGACAGGAACTGTCTTTTTGAAGTAACTTAAGTAGTTTTAAAAGCAAGTAGTCTAGCACTTTAACTCAAATGCAAATATAACTGAACAACTTTCAATTGTCTTTGAGCAGGAGTGTCTATACTTTTCTTCAGTTAATGTAGTGAACTTTGTCGTCCCCCCCC
>JBBPCX010000088.1:20133020-20137751 GCA_037974365.1 Hydrocynus forskahlii | reverse complement strand
ATATTTTGCTGTAAGGCATTTTCAAAATATATATGCATAAACAACTGCATCAGTGATGTTTGCAATTATTGTAATATTAGTGGTGTTATTTTGAGACGATGGTGGACAACATTTTAATATGTTCTGATGACAGTGCGGCATTTGCTGCTGTCAACATGAGACCAAACCACTGTTTTGTGCTAACCAAATGTATTGGGTTGCAGAGCTAATTTGTTGAAAGTGGCCAGGGATCACATGACATGCTGCCCCTCTACATCTGTTTGGAGTTAAAGCTTTAATGGAATGTGTGGATGGGTGTGTGTGTGTTGTGTGAACGAGAGGCAGCATCGGTGGGGTGTGTCAGTGTACTGCATGTCTGGCCTTGCCTGGTCAGCTGGAGCTATGTGTGAGAAAGTGAGAGAGAGAGAGTGTGTGTGTAAGTCAAGTAAGCGGTCAGCACTTTGGTTGGCCTGAGACAATGGCAGCGTTGTTTGTGACCGCCAGGGTTGCAGCAACTGTGCTGTCTGTCATATGGGGGACAGGTGCAGGGAGCGCTGGGTGAGGATTTAAATGCCACTGCAGATGATAAGCTGTGACTCCACAATTACTTAATACACTTTAAAACCTTTAGCAGCTGTACTGTGTTTAAAAGGAAGAGTGATTCTTTTCCATGAAGACTTGCTGGTTTTATTCGACCATATCAGAGCCAAAGCAACACCAGGACTGCAGTGAAAGGCTGCATTCACCAGACATTTTGGTATCTGTCGAAAATACATTGATATGACTTGCTGGTGTGTTTGTGGGCAGAGATGAAAGCGCAGAAAACTCTTGCAAACTTCAAATCAATAATTGCCCGTTGCAGATTGTTTTCATCAAACAGAAGCAAAAAAAGAGATCGGTGCTGTCCTGTATTGTCAGATTTAGACTCTACTACTCTGGATGTCGACAAAAATCAGTTAACTTACCGAAGCCTTGTCCAACACCATCTCCTAGTGGCTGATGGCTATTTGACTGATTAAACAAAAACCTTGTGAATGCAGCCTAAGCCACAGTCAATAATTATGATTTTAGATTACAATCATACAGATAGTTGAGGTTGCCTGGGGGCCCATGGCCCTTGAGGCCCACAAGGTTATATCTGAGCTTTCCTGAATGCCAAAATGATTTCAGGTTTATCTAACCAGATGTAGACATTTTACACAATGTTAGAAATATTTCCAATTATCTTTGTTATGAATGTTCTGGAAAGACAGTCACACAATAAAGTGCAGCTCCTCCCATTCGCTGCCCTCCTCAAGTGGCAGATTCCTTTATGGATGTGCTAGCCCTGACTGGAGCTATGAGGCTAACACTGCTAACAAACACTGGGACTAAACTAGGCAGCTAGTGGACGAGTGGTTAGGGAGTTGCACCTGCGGTTAGAAGGTTGTGGGTTTGAATCCCAGAACTTCCAGTGGCACCACTGAGGTACTCTTGAACAAGGTGCCGTCCCCACACTCTGCTCCCTGGGTGCTGTGTTTCTGGCTGTCCGCTGCTTCACTTGGTGAATGGGTTAAATACAGATAAAGAATTTCACACTGTTCACGCTGTGGTGTGCTCATATTTGACAAAAATGGTCACTTTACTTAACAGTTACCCAATTTTTTATGCAAATCTAAACTAAAATAACAAGTCTTCACTGAACATCTAATGTAAGTTGAAAACCATTTCAATTAAATTTAAATTTTTCCACTAAGTTCAACGCATTTTACTTTGTCATCATGATATCTGGAAACACGAATATACAGGAATACGCTGTGTTTTACTTCCCGGTGAGTGTGAAAAAAGCATGCCGTGAAAAAGAACATTTGTGAAATCTGGAAGCAGAAATTAGGGAGGAAAAAATCGCATGTTTGGTGACTCCCCCTCCCCCTCATTTGGTTGACCTGTGTAACGCAGGCGTGCTCTTGTGGTTGGGTTCTAGAGCCCAGCTGCTGTTTGTGTGTAAAGAGACCTACCCTTACGCTCCTGAGGACAAATGGACGGCCTGCTGCTGCTTCTTATCGGGCCAGTGGAGATGTTTGAGACGGTGCCATCATGGACCACCAGTGTTTATCCAGCTCCCTGCCAAAAATGATCTCAGCAGGGCGAGCAGTACTCTGCGATCCATCTGTAGCAGTTATGCAGGGCATCCACTGATCTGGAGCAGAGCTCCTGTGCTTCCTTCAAAGGAGGCTCAGCTTAGTTTCTCATGTAAATAGATTCACATGTATGCACATACAGACACTTTCCAAAAAATTTGAATATCATCGAAAAGTTTATTTATTTCCATAATTCTATTCAAAACGTTAAACTTTCATTGATTATAGATTCAGGGCCCACAACTTAAACTTCGTTGTTTATTTGTACATTACTTGGGCTTCCAGCTCATAAAACCCACGGAAACAGGAATTCAAAACATTTGAATAAAGACATCAGCCCAAATTTTACAGAGCATGAATGTTTTAAACTGAGTGTCACACACAACTCATCTAATTCCCAGGTGTCATTAAATTGCTTCACTTTGGTTCAGTTGTCTCAGTTAGGTCCAATATGGTGGACTGCAGAGCATCATTGATACCCTCCAAAGGATGGGTAAGCCACAAAAGTCCATTGCTGAGGAGGCTGGCTGTTCACAGAGTGCTGTGCCCAAGCATATCAATGGAAAGTCTAGTGGAAGGGCAAAATGTGGCAGGAGAAGATGCACCAGCAGAAGAGATAACTGTGGCCTTCAGCGGATTATCAAACAGGGAATATTCAAGAATGTGGCAGAGATCCAGAAAGAGTGGAATAAGGCAGGAGTCACAGCTTCAAAAACCTCCACATGGGCTACAACTGTCGGGTTCCTCGGGTCAAACCACTTCTGAGCCTGAGCCAACGTCGGAAGCGTCTCAACTGGGCCAAGGAGAAGAAGGACTGGACTGTTGGCCAGTGGTCCAAGGTCTTCTTTTCTGATGAAAGTAAAGGGTGCCTTTCATTCGGGAATCAAGGTCTAAGGGTTTGGAGGAAGACTGGTGAGGAACAGAACCCAAGCTGCTTGAGGTAGTGATTAAGGCAAAAGGATTCCCAACCAAGGATTGAAGATTGACATATCGTTTTGAAAAATACCATATTTTGATTGATTTGATGTGATCCTAATTTCTTTCTTTTTTTTCTGCAAAAACTGAAGTAAATGGTGATGTCTTCACAGTATTCTAATTATTTGAATTCCTGTTTTCATGGATTTTATGAGCTGGAAGCCCAAATTATGTACAAATAAACAGCTAAGTACTTGAAATCATTTAAGTTGTGGGCCCTGAATCTATAATCTATGAAAGTTTAACGTTTTGAATGGAATTATGGAAAGAAAATAAACTTTTCCATGAAATTCTAATTTTTCGTAAAGGGTCTGTATATATTTTCACTTTTGAATATGTGAGGAGATCTGATGGAAACAGTTGCTCTCGGTTTGGAGGAACACGCGATTAAGATGTGTAGACCTTGTTCATTAATGTTTCTTCTGAAATCAAGAGTAACAACAGAAGAGTTTGTCTCTCTTTGCCACAGTAACAGCCTCTATTCTGGGAATTATTTGGATCAGTTTTGTGAGGATCTGACTGCATTCAGGCAACAGCATTAATGAGGCCAGATACTGGATTAGTTCTGGATCACAACCACCACTCTCAGCTCATCCCAAATATATTGGATGTACCTCCATCACTACAGAGAACACAGTTCCACAGCTCCACAACCCAGTGCTTGGTAGTTTTATTTCTCTCCGGCTGACACTTGCCACCGGGCATGGTGACTCTTGGCTTGGACATTTATTCACCACACTAATGCTAATGTGGCTTAGTAGTAAATAGCAGTTATCATTTCATCAGCAAAATAATAAATAGGGATTGAACAAAATTGAAATTTTTTGCCTCATTTTAACCAATCATTTTGCTTAGATCTGAGATCTATTTCACTTACACATCTGGAAGTCAGATATTGCTCAGATATCGTTGCCTTATGAAGTAGATAAAGGCCTGGTGGAGCACTCATGTGAACTGTTGTGCACGAGTAGTGCTTTTGATCTTGTATGCATAGATCAGATGCCACAAGTAGATCTAACACATGCACACACACACACGTCACAGGTGGATTATCTTGGGAATAGCATCGAGTTCAAGCCGTTCTCAACTCAACTGCAATCAAGACTTTCCCAGGAGTCTCATGCCGTTTGATCTGCTTCACAGTCGCTCAAGTTCCCATTAAAATTTAATATGTTTACGCATGCCAGTCGTCTGTCTCTTCAATGCATTTGCCTTATTATTCTTTCAGCCCACAAGCGAGGCACCTGAAGTGTCTGAAGTACTTGTTCATTATTTTTCCCACTAGGTTTCTGACAAACCACGCCTCCTGTGATGCGGTTGGCTGTTATTCTTGGAGTTTATGCATAAATTGTTGATTGAGATGTAAACAAAGTTATTCCGAGTGTTTTGATGTGAGATTGTGTGCATTGTGGGGTGTCTACAGCACAACACAAACATAGCCATTTTATTTATTGTCATTCTATAAATGCCCAGGTGATTAATATCATCTTCATTAGATTTTGTCAGTTGACCTTTTCAGCCCTCCTAATATCTTTACATTTTGCTTCCAATGCCCTGCATTGATGTACACCACATAGACAAAAAAGGGACACACTTGTTTTTCAAGGTTTGGGCCAGGCCCTTTACTTCAAGTGAAAGACAGTCTTAATGCTTCAGC
>JBBPCX010000088.1:20120520-20128020 GCA_037974365.1 Hydrocynus forskahlii | reverse complement strand
TTTGGCTGGTGGACTGTCACCTCCATGTTAGTGTCACTGTTGTGCTGAGAATGATCCACCACCCAAATAATACCTGCGGGTGGTCCTGTGGGGTCCTGACCACTGATGAACAGGTTAACAGGAGGCTAAGAAATGACACAGGGAAACAGATGGGCAACAGTCCGCAGTTGCTAACTAAAAGTGCACCTGTGTGGTCATTGCAGCCAATAAATGGATGATAAGTGTAGATACAAGGTAGTTGCATCTAGTAAGACTCTCAGTCTATATAATATCCATTGTCATTGTCACTCCTAGAGCATATATGTATTTATACATACATGCATACACACATATATTCTAGCCATCGGCGTGTATTCATAGGTCTGGAAGAATGCTTTAAAAGCTGTAACTGGGTGTCCTTACCCATCACTGTAAGTAATGCGTGTGTCTCTGTCTTGCTCTGAATCAGTGAGCGAGCATGTTTCCATGCTGACTCAGGTTCTTGGTGTGACAGGTGTGTGTATATATGTTTGTGTGTGTGTGTGTGTGTGTGTGTGTGCAGACTGTGGCAGTTTCTGCGGGGACACGGGCAGGAAGTGTGGGCAGTATGTCAGACTTGTCCTCTCTACTTTCTTATCTGAACGCAGCTACTCCTTTGGACGGCGTCCGTCAAAGTGGGCTCTCGCACAGTGGCACTTTCTTTTTCTCTCTCGCTCTCTTTATTTCTCCCCCCTCCTCCTCTCCCTTGTCCTTCTATTTTCTTGCAGCCAGGATATTACAATAGCCCTCAGAAGGACAGAGGAATGATAAGATGTTTCCAAGAAGGCCAGGCCTTTTACACAGCTGCATTGATAAAATTGCTGCTTTTTCTGTCCTGAGGCCAGTTTTAGGCTTTCTCATTTAATAGAAAATGCATCACACTAGGAACAGTAAACAGGCCCTGGGTCAGTTGTGCAAAGTGCAAAAGTGCAAAACCTCTAATTACAATGCAGGTGATAACGCTGCCAGAGAGTGGCAGTAACGCTTCCCGCTATGAGCAGTTCTGATTTGCCTTGTGTAGATTCTGGAGTGGAGCAGGGATCCTATGAAGGCTGCAGTGGTGGAGTCCCTCTGTAGTGACAGTTCAGGGCATTTGGTAAAGGTTGCAAAGTGAAAACAATGTCCATGGGTTCCATTTAATACATTTGGTTTCATTTCACTCTATTACTACTTATGTTAACCCCATTTTACAGGACAGTTTGGTTTATAGGGTAAATGTACTGATTCGAAAAATCAGTCCTCTACTAAGCAAGCTAGGTGCATTAGTGTCCATGAAAGACATGAAAAAAGAAAAACTGAGAAGAAATGAAGCTTTAAAGAAACCATCCTTTTCACTGAACAGAGAAATGGCCATACAATCAGAACAGATGTATCATCTGCCCAACCATGACATTTCTGAATAATTAAATAGTTAATTATTCTTTAAAAAGTCATTCAGACTGAATTAATGTAGAACGCTTCATTCAGAAGTGTTCACAGCAGTGGTGACAGGACCCAGATGTTGTTCCAGTGAAGTGTTTTTGGTTCTAAAACCCCCCACTCAGAAACATACCATGTGGAATATGAAATATGAAGATGTTTCCTAATCCATGAGACATTTTCCTTGGCAGTTCTGAGGGAAAGAATATTAACATTAAATAAATATGCACATTAAACATAAAAACACGAGATGTTTTTTTTGTAGGTTTACTGTACAGTAAATAAAATGGCTTACGGCTGGTTCTTATCATCACCTCTGTAACAAATTGCTACGGAGTATTTCTCAACAGTGCATTATTTTACACCAAGATTTGTTATAGTTTGGTTTAGTCATTAGGTTTTATCATGAAAAATCTAATTTGCTTAATTAACTTCAAATACAGTATTTCAGCTGAAACACTGATGTTGGGAATCTGTTTCTTTAGTTTTGTGCTGGGGCTACAAGGCTTATGTAGCTAAACAGATAACGGACACTAGTACCCTATTAATACATATGACAAATAGTTAAAAAACTATTTGTCATATGTATTAGTCTATTAAAAAAACATTGTTATTTTTATATGTAAAATTATAATATTGTGTGACTGAAACTACAGAGTATATCTGAGATGTCATCACAATGTAAAAGATTGAGGTTATTTAGGTGTGCATTTTGAATGATGATAAATGAAGTCATTATTATTCGTTGTTATTTCGTCGTTATTTTTTGCCGCATAGGGCAGCTGGTGTCCTGGTGGTTAGAGCGTTGCCCCTGCAATCAGAAGGTTGTGGGTTCGAATCCCAACATTGCTAATGTCATTACTGAGGTACTCTTGAGCAAGATACCGTTTCTACACACTGCTCTCCAGTCGCCCCTGTTAGCTAGTCACAGCTAGTTAACCGTACATAACTCCTCAGACAATAAATATGAATATATATATATTCTATATTCCATATAAATACCCATCTGTTTATGTGCCCTAATAATCAAAATATGGCACCCTATACTTTATCATACATATAAATACCATTGCACATGTCCAGTATACATTCAGATGGCTATTTTGCACAATTATGTCTATCTTGCACAATATGTCTATTTGCACAGTGTGCTCATTTCCGATGCACATTTGCCCAATATGGTCATTTCACTTCTCATCTACCTCACCCATGCTTTTTTATAAAATGTCTCTCTAAATATATTTCTTTTATTACACAGAATATTTTTATCTTATTTTATTTTTAGTCTGTTTCTTATTACTATCTTTTTTCCTATCTCTTTAAGTAATCTTTAGACTAGTTTATCTATTTTGAAATTTTGCACAGCCTTAGGTGTGGTTTGGGGTACATTTCACTGCACACTGTACTTGGATAACTGTATATGTGACAAATAATGAATCTTGGATCTTGCTTTGATTGATGAATTAGTTAAATGCAGAGAAAACATTTCAGAGAAATGTGCTGTGCTGTGGTGTGGTGTGTTGACATGTGACTGTAAGGCGCGACTTTACTGTAGCTCCAGCATAAAACTAAAGAACCAAACTTAAGACACTAGATGTGTGCACTAAGTGCAGAAAGTGGGTAATACGTTATTTCCCTGTAGATGCTTTGTTGATGCTTCTTGCATTACATTTAACCAAATATCTATTTAAACGCCTTGAACGTTCCCTAATCCTCACCTTAACTATAAACACAGAGCCTAAATCTACCCCTAACCCTAACACTGTTGTGAATCCCTCCCTCTGACAGTCTCAACTCCTAAACTTTCTCCGGACTGCACCTACAGTCTTTTCTCCTCTTTTATCCAGCTGAAGTAAGAAGTGAGAGGAAGTTAAAACCCCAAAATCAAAGCAAAGGGAGTGGAAGGAGAATGGTCCAATATTAAACAACTGAAATAAAACAGCTGAACAACTAGAAATGAAAACAACTGAAATAATGTCTTGTAGGTCTCACATAAATCCCCAAATTTGTTGTGTAGTAAGTACATTATGGGATGTGTTGGATGAAAGCTGAAGTCTATTGAAAAACCAAAGATCCATCCACAACTGGACTGTGTGAAAAAAGTTACAATCTGCTCTATACCAGTAAAAATATCTCTTAACAAACCTGTTTGTCTTCACTTTTTGTGTTCGGAAATATTAGTAAGAAGGAAGTGCCGCTGGGTCAGGGGCAGAAAACTTTACCAGAAAGAGATACAGGAAGTAACAAACCTTTCCTAACAGGAAACTCCTGAAATGGAATGAACAAGAACCAGCAGTCAGTGATGTGGTGAACTGTATTTTACATCTCTAATCTCTTTGGCTTGAGTGGATTTTCAGTGTTTATAAACAAGGGATCATGCCCTGTAGGGTCAGTTGGAGCAACTGTGGCTTAGCATGGTTGAGTCTCAATAACACTGTGTTAACAGGTGTCCTCCTGCACCCGAGAGTGACTCTTTTATTTTTGGGATTACCTTTCTCCTTCACTACGTTTCCCAGACTCCCCCGTGTTCGTGTGACTCCAGAGAAGGAAATGGTCACCTGTTTTATTTTGCTGCTGTTTAACATTACCTCTGTTGATTCAAGTTCAATTGTGACCAATCGGGTTTAATCTATAAAAATCATTTTTTTGTGTTTAGTTTCACATTCACATTTCACATTTGCTAGTTAAAAAACAGGAATGGCTGGTTGACTGGTTCACTGAGCTTAACCTGGTCAAGGCTGAGTGGGTGAAATGTGGCTGTAATGCACTTCCGATATGTTAAAGGCAAAAATGGCACATTAACAAAATGTATTAAAACAGGGCGAGAAATGCTGAAAGTGGAGGTGTCACTCTCCACACCAAAAGAGATTAAGACTGATTACAGTGTGTCACAATGCCATGATGGCATCACCAGAGAACTCAGGGTCTTGGACTGACATGCCACCAGTTGCCCCACTCGCAAGTCATTATTTTGGTTAATCTGCAGTGACTCAGTTCCGCTTAAAGTGAAGATTCTGTCATACGTGAACACACCACAGCACAAAATTCTTCCTCTGTATTTGACCTATTAACCAAGTGAAGCAGTGGGCAGCCAGGAACACAGCGCCCAGGGAGTAGTGTGTGGGGACGGTACCTGGCTGAAGGGTACCTCAGAGGTGCTTTGCAGTCTTGGGAATGGAACTCATGACTTCCTGATCACAGGGCGAATGCCCTAACCACTAGGCCACCAGCTGCTTAGAGACACAGCACGGCTCATTAATAACCACATGCATTTCTACTCTTTATCTGTCTGTCTTCCCCTCCACCACATTGGCAAGGCCACATTAACCAAAAACCATCCAATCTGCTTGGCCTTATCTGTCTCTCAAGGGAGCTGCAGTGTTGTAGCCCTCACCAAAGGCTGCTGTAAGAGTGCATAGAGGCACGCTTGTGAACACTTTGCCAAAAACAGAAATGAGATCTTATGGCCTCGCGGTCCAAGTCTGCACTCGTGGACTGTCAGTGCTCCATTAAGGCCAAGCCTCCAGTACATGGATGTTCAGGCTTTGAGTTTGAAACACAGAGTTGACTAATTGCAGCTTGATGATGTGATGCTGTGGCTTATGATGACTCAACTCTAGACAGAAACAGGATGGAAAACAATGGTTGTGATGCATAAACTAATCGGTTGGGAGGAAGGGCTGCACCTGTTTCCTGTTCCTGACAGGAAGCTGGAGTCTCAGTCCCCCTCTCAGGAAAGCTAATCTGGCTACTGTTTGCTTAGAGTATAGAGTTCATGTTTGAATAGCTACTATTTATACTTAAATTAAATATATATATACTTAGTTGCCTCACTCTCTAGGTAACAACAGTGCCTGAAGGTCCCTTTGGCGGCAGACTGACCCTTCTGTTTGAGGAAGCGGAGAAAGTTCCAAATACAAAGACTTTTCTTTCTTTGTGTAAAAAAAAAGAAAGAATTTACTGTACTGTATCAAGCTTGCGTGCCAAAATGAGCTGGACGCGGTCATTAGTGTGACTGAGACTCTGTTGATGATCTTCCCATCAGGTCTCCCTGTTGCTCCAGTGATGGTCAGCACCTCCAAGCCCAGAGTAGAAGTGCAAGAGAATTCAGGTGAGAGAGGTTTGAGGAGAAAGGAGCCAACATGAAATGCACCACACCTTTATGTCTTGTGTTAGAACTGAGAAGGAAAGACATATTCCACTTTTCTCTCATTCTGCTTTTCCCTCATTGTGCTTTTCTCTCCCTCTGTTTTTAAGATGCTGTGCTGTCTTGTGAGTTTAAAACAGAGAGAGACCAGAAACCCCGCATCGAGTGGAAGAAGAAAGATAAGGAAGTCTCCTTCGTTTACTTTGAGGGCAACTTCACAGGTGACTAGCATTTATGGCCTGTTTCTAAATATGACGTTAACTGCTGTTCATGCTCCATTTACTGCGTAGGACAAGCTCACCCAAATTTTCGAAATCCCCCCCAAGTTTTCACCCTTGTTTAAAACATGTGAACTTGCATTTACCAGGACCCTATAAGGGACGTGCAAAGATTGAAGGGGCGACAGTAACACTGAGCAAGGTCACGCTGAAGGACGCGGGAGAGTATCGCTGTGAGGTCAGCGCCTCATCTGACTCGGTTAAGCTGGGAGAAACCAACGTCACTCTCACTGTGTTAGGTAGGAGGCTTCAACAGTGTCTGTCGGATTTGCTCTCTCTACCATTTGGCTAATCCTCATTCACCAATTTGCTCTTTGAAATAGTAAAGCGAAGATGAGCTCAAAGAGGAGTGAAGTTTGCTTCGTTGCTTTTGCACTGGAGCTATGATGGTCATGTATCCAACAAGTAATATAACTTACTTCGTACCTAAATCATCACACACTTGCCTCAAATTGTGTCAGTTTGTTAAATATTCTCTAACTGATTTGCTGATGTGGTCTCTGAAGATCTGTGACATATTGTTCTCTATAAAATTGAAATCTTCTAAATAGCTGCTACTACTGCCTTTACATATGCAACACATCTTTATCCATTTTGTGCTCATTTGAGTTTTCTCTGAAATATTGCTTTAAATGCAAATAAATATTTAAAAATATTTATAAGCAAATTTATAAATGTGTGTTTGAATATTCAGTGTCCCACTGCCCTACAGTAATTTCTTTGCTGGTTTCTTGCTCCATGATTTCTCTCAGTAGCTCATATTTCCTGTCACTTTGCTCCGACAGTACCTCCGCGCACTCCGTTCTGTGAGATTCCCAGCTCTGCGCTGACCGGCTCGCCTGTGGAGCTTCGCTGCAGTGACCGGCACAGCATTCCTCCTGCATTTTACACCTGGTACAAAGACAGGAAGCAGCTCTCTCCTCCATGGGCAAATGCCACCTATTCTGTCAACAAGATTACTGGTGTTCTGGTGAGTCTGGATAATGCGGACAGTGTGAAAACAGGATTAATACTTTGTTGGGACACACTTGAGTCAGTCACTCTTTACACAGCGAGAGGGAACATTTCTCACCTCTCACCATGATGTCTGTATTTATGCAGAAGTACTTTTAAAGGGCCCATATCCTAACATTTCTAACATTGTATTTTTCCTAGAAAGTCCTTTAAAATGTGTGTGGGTTTATGTACCAAAAGCCATCATAATTCATTTCTACATGAGCATTTTTCAACCCCTCTTTACCCCTTATAATTAAACAGGCTATGTTTGTTCTCATTGGGTCTTTAAGACTGATACAGCTCTGGAAAAAATACTGAAATTTATTTTTAAATCAGCATCTCTATGAGTATGACAACCATTCCGTGCCAGTGTCTGTCAGTCATCACCTGAATCAAATCTTATTTAATGAGGAAAAGTATAAAAACACTGATGTAATCAACACTCTCCTCTTGCAATGAGACCAGTTGGATGGTAAAACACTTCTAGAAGTACGTCAAAGGTAATTATTGCCATTTTGTTTAAGAGTGAACAAGAGATTTGTTAAACTATTCAAGTTCTGTAAACACTGCATCATTTCTCTTATTTTGTCATTTCCAATATTTTTATTTGGAAATTAGGAGAAATATTGTCAGCAGTTCCTT
>JBBPCX010000088.1:20089444-20120420 GCA_037974365.1 Hydrocynus forskahlii | reverse complement strand
TATATATATATATATATATATATATGAAGTGTCACTGTTTGTGATTCAGAATGAGCTGATTTTGCTGGTTAATTACCTTGTATGGTCTGTGTGGACAGGGCATAAGATATTGTACTTAGAAACTTCATCATCAACACATTTAATTTCAAATAAAGCAAGGAAGATTTTTGTTTTTCCATTATATGGGCCCTTTACAATAAATTCTGCATCATGCCAAATACTGAATACACAGATGTCTGACTGCTGGAACTGTCCACACATTAGTCAATTAAAGGCTGCTCTTGGAATATTATTACAATAGATTGTAACCAGTTATAACATTCCAAAATAATCACTCCATACAAATGAATACATTATGATTGTAGTTCACATATTTGTGTTGTTGGGGAATGAATAAATTTTTAATTCGTTACTGATTGATGACTTTTAAGGTTGCTAACCGTATTACAAGCCTGAAATGTCACACCTAAGAATTTGTATGCTAGACAAATCGTTGTCACAAGGCAGACTGAGACAGACCTAATACTAACAGACTTAGAGAGCCAGAGTGACAGATTGATATTGACAGAGAGGAATAATCACACTAAATAAACACTGACATCTTGACCCGACACTGACATTTCTAACACACGCATGCATGCACACGTACCAGCACGCATAGACAAACACACACACACTTAAAGAGAGCCTGACACAGATGCTGATTTTTTTGCACTGTGGCCAGACAGGTTGAAAAGCTTATATAATTCTTTGTGCGGTCCATTTTCCTCTTTCATTTCAAACAGACATTCCTAACAGTCACCAAAGCTGACACAGGACAGTACCACTGCGAGGCCAGAAATGGGGTGGGACAGCCAAAGAGCTGTGAGGGAAATCACATGAAGATTGGTGAGTGTGTGTATGTGCATGTATAGTGAAAGGAAAAAGCAATAACCAGCGAGGAGCTGCATGTCACTGTGATTGTATCACATCATTCAGCATCAGTCTGAATTCCAGTTTGAATGTTTGTGCACACTCAGAAACCATCAGTGAATCTAACAACATTGTATCCATAGTGTTCTGAATGTCATGTTTCATTAGGAAAATCTCTGTGGCGATTCATTATGGCATTTTCTTCCTTGCTTTTTATATAATGGCACATCAGCCTTAATCCATTTCTGGAATGTTTTTGACATGTTCTGAATGGTCATCTGGTCTTTGGTTGCTCCACATTTTTATTTTTTCAAGTGGTAGACCCTTGGACCTAGTATGAATAATAGGACAGCACATCCATGCGAGTTTCAAAGAATAAATCAGTCAGGGACAACATTAAAACCACTGTCAGGTGAAGTGAGTAACACTGTTTATCCTGTTATAATGGTCACTGTCGAGCGGTGAGATTTATTAGGCAGCAAGTGAACAGAGAGTTCTTGAAGCTGATGTGTTGGAAGCAGGAAAAATGGGCAAGTGTAAAGATCTGAGTGACTTTGATAGGGGACAAATTTATTAAGCCCGTGATGTCCGTGCCTCGTTGCTGTCTGCGAGTAGGCGCGAGTCTGACTGGCTGTTCAAAGCCATTGTGAGATAGACACAAACAAATCGATATGACTGTGAGTGTCGGATAAAGCCGAATAATGACTGTGCTAGTTCATGTCAGTGATTAATACAGAAACGTTTGCTTCATAAGAAGCCAGTATTTATGTCAAATGTATTAGTTAGCCCAAAGCTAACTGTGGTTAAAGCAGCTGTACATGGACATTTGGAGCTTTTAACAGAGAAATTTGAAGCTTCTGACTGCATTCAGGTGAGATCTTTTTACTTATTACTGTTTTGCATAGTCTGTCAGTACTGGTTTGTCATGTTCTGTTCCAGTTGTAGTTGTTAAAGTTCAACACAGCTGTGGAATATAGAGTGACAGTTCTGTTAGCTTGAAGTTGCTTGGCAGTGTAGTTCATTGTTTCATTGCACTCCAAAATGTGGTGCTGCGGTGTGTGAGTTGGCATTATTAGCTGTTAGCCATTGATAAGTTAGCCCTGCCATCAAATTAATGACCAGCCGTCGCTATTTATTATTTACGATTATGTGCTGTGTACTGATGTACTGATTACATGATAGCGCCAGGGAATGTTTGGTGAGAGCAGCATAAAATATTTCAGCAGGGTTTTCTAACAGTGACTTGTTTACATACATGACATCATTGAGCACAAACAGCCAGTGAGCTGCTCAGCTCACCAACCAATCAGCTCTCAGCAGCCAGAAAGCTGCTTATAGATACATTGTAGATACATGCTAGTGTATTTTCATTTATATTATTATTTTTAGCTGTTTAGCCCCATTTACTCTCATTCAATAGGGTCTTCGTTTGCAGGTGCCTTCTAGCATTTTTCAGTGATTTCATGTTCTACTGTAGCACACAGAAAACCCTAACACATCCTTATCCATTTTACTGCCCAACATGGACATGCACATTCGCCAACTACTCCAGATCAGGTTTTAATAAAGAGAACAACACCAGACTGTATCACTGAATATATGTTAGGTAAGACTGGGTTAAGCAGTCCATGTTGGTGCTTTCCTTCACCATGTCCATGTGTTTTCTTGAACCTCCACTGATTTTTCAGCTTGTGTTTTCCATAAGCTGGTGTATAATGCATTCTCTCTCTCTGTCTCTCTCCCAGATGATCTAAATGTTCCAGCAATAGTTGCAGGGACAGTAGTGGTGTGCCTGGTCATATCATTATGCATTCTCGGGGCATGCTATGCGCACAGGCAAGGCTACTTTAGCCGTAAGTTCACGACAATTGTCCACATTTTTCACCGTCCATGTATGTAGGTCATGACGTGATTATCAGTGCAAGATGAAAATGTTTTGACCAGTTGTTCTTTGTTTTTATGTCTATGTCCTGTCTTAATCTCTCCATATCTCCATGTCAGGACACAGAGGAAGGTAAGAATACTAACTGACTCAATTCAGGCGTGTGTGTATGTGTGGGTGTGTGTGTGTGTGTGTGTTTTGTTGTGTATTAAGAGATAACAAGTTAGAGAATGCATACCACACCTAACCACTAAAGAGTTTATTCACATAAACAGATTTGAATGTATTGCTATGGTTTCAGCTGTCATTTCTCCAAAAAAACCCAGCCATAAAGAACTGTTGCATCAGATTGTAGCCATCTCTTAGAACTGAGACTGAGACACAGAGACAAGTGTATGAGTCAGGATCAGCTAAACCAGCTGGTTACATTTTAGTTTGGTAAAAAAATATATAATTCACATCAGTTTTGCCCCCCACTCCCATTGTAGTCAACCAGCCAAGACATGTTTGGTGTCTCAAATTTGCTTCTTGAGTTTTGAACAGGAGCGACAAGTCTAATGTAGCTAATGAGTAATGGTAGTGTACGCCACACCAGTTTGTGCAAATTCGGGATGCGTTATGATATCAAAATCATACCAATATGGGCAGATAATTTCTTGAACATTATCGGCTGCAGACAGATCTGTCAAATATTTTCATTTTGCTGCATTTGTAAGACTAGAAAGTAACTGTAATGTAATGCAATTTAAATGTAATGTCATTTAATTTAACCATAAGGTAAGAAGTAACTGTAACTTGCTATTCTAATCCAAGAAAATGTAGTCCCAGTTTCTACAATTTAAAAATGTTAATATCTGCATTGTCAGATGCACCTGTGAGGAAAAAGTCTGAACAGTCAGATTACATGTTTTGCTGATATGTAAGTGAAAATAGGTAACAATTTATAGGCAATGCACTTAAATATGGTACTTTTCAGTTTATTTTAGTGTAGTATTAGTGTATTTGTTTTTACTTAGAAAATCAACAAAACTTCATTTGACCAGGTTGCATAAGACTGTGTTGAAATGAAAAAATACTGGCTATCGGTATTGGCTATAAATTTCCGGATTGGTGCATCTCTTGTGCAAACTGAATGCCCAAATCATCACATGTTTGTCTCGAGACCATGCTGATCTCCATTAGACCTGCTCATGTGGTTTCTGACACTATATGATATAATGTTGTGCATAAAAATGGACAGAAATACATCACAGCCCTAAAACAGCAGTAGCGGCTTTCCTGCATTTTGTTTGTACTTTTGTACTTCTATGAATAATCGTAAATCATACATTAGCAGAAACCACATAAGCAAGTCTGTTCGAGGTTACTTGCGTTCAACAGAGTTTGAGGTGAGCATGTGGTGATTAAGTTTGCACAAATGAGAATACTGCAGAAGTAAAATTGGAACAGTAACAGCACAGTGTTTTTAATGTGTTGTGAACTAACTCTGCCGTGACTTTGACTTGCGATTGAACATCACTCTATACTTGCATGCAACCAAGAAAACCCACCTCTATTCTTGCAACTGCTGTTTTTTGGTCTCGTACAGTCATGTTAAAGCCACGCATTGGCTGTCACCCCCAGCATGACGCACAGTATGTGCTGTTGCCCCCAACTGTGACCTCTGACTCCTGACTCCCCCCATGACACCCTATTGCAGGTCGTTCTGGATCCCACAGTGTCATGGAGCGGCTCACATCAGCAGCCAGAACCTCAACAGAACAGAGGACATGTGAGTTAGTGAGACTGACAGAAGGAAACACACAACGCTGATGACAGGGGTGGTAAAATCAGAGATTCTCCCTGAGGCGGCAGCTTCAGTGCAGCGAACCGCTTCCCCTGACGGCTAATAGCTGTTTAAAGTTCACGCTTAGCTCTCCGGAGTAGAAACGGATGCTAAGTTGTTGGCTAGTTCTGATCCCTGGTGAAACCAAAGTGATAACAAACCTAATAATGGCCTCAAATCTCAGCCAGTGTAATTCACTGATTTTAATAGTGCATTTGTGTGCATGTGAGTGTTGAATTTTCTTACCGCAAATTTTAGATCACGGCATGATCAGATTGTTTTCTCCATGAAACAATATGAAAGCTGTATTTAAAATTCACCCACAACGTACTTTGTGGGCGACCAATGACTTCCAAAGCCTGTATGATTTCAGGATCAAATATCACTGTTGTTTGTATTATGAAGCTCTTTTCAGAAAAGGAATGTTGCTACATATATGCTAAATACAAGCTGACATTGCTGCGCATTTAATTGACTTCATAAGATGGGAGACCTCACCCAGTTGCTCCTGAATGCATCAAAAAAATGATTTGCCCAGGTTGCATAAGACTGTACTGATAGGAAAAAATACCAGTTCTTGGTATTGGCCATCAGTTTCCGTATGTGTGCATCCCGCGTGCAAACTGAAGGCCTAGATCATCACATATTTGTCTCGAGACCGTGTCATTATCTAATCTTCAATAGACTTGCTTATGTGGTTTCTGACACTATATGACAATCTTAGGTATAAAAAATAGACAAAAATGCAACACGCATTAAAAGCAGCAGTAGCAGCAGTCTTGAATTTTGTTTGTATTTTATGGATAATAGTGACTCATATAGTGTCAGTAGCCACAAAAGCACGTCTGTTTGGGACCTCACCAAAATGCTCCTGACATGGTGTTGATTTTAGCCTTAATGTAACTTAGTGGCTTCAGTGAAATACAGTTTTCTCTCGTTACGTGGCAAATTTTCTATTTTCAGTCTCTTAGTTACAGTTCAGAGGATTCAGTTCCATTTGGTGACCAAAAATACGGAGGAAATGTGTTGGATCTGGAACCTTTTACTTGTCTTTCCTTTTCCACATAGACAATGTCACACGACCTCAGAGGTCAATGGACGCGACACATGACAAACTGCTTAGTGCGCCACGTTTCAGCCTGAAATTCGCTCTGTAGAAAATGAACGGGAGGCGATGCGAAAAATGCTTCTCTTTGCTGCAGCATAAATGCGAAGGGTTGAAATCGGTCATGAACAATCTGTCCAAACCACAAAATGTTGGTTACAGTGCAGAAGTCCCAACTGCTAAAGACAGGCCATGTGTTAAAGAGCTCTGCAGCAGCGGCAGTGAAAGACAGAATGTGAGGCAGGCTGGGAAAGAGGAGGACAGCTGGGAGACTGAGACAAATGGCATCATCTGAAGCCTAATAGGGACACCGGGTTAACGTCTGGGTAGAGATCAAAGTGTGTGTGTGTGAGTGTGAACGGTGTAATTAACACATATTTGGTCTATTATTAGGCCAGCAGTTGTAAAAAGCAGCAAAAGTTTTTTCATGTGTGAAAGTGTGTGTTTTTTGTTTGTTTTTTATTGCCTCACCCTGTAAAAGTGTAATATTTAAAGAGCTATTTGCCCTTCTTTAGGAGTGTAAAAGTGTGTTTTGTTTCCACAGCCCCCATGCAGGCTACGGTCCTCCTCCACAAGACGTGAGTATTAGTCATGAGCTGTTTTTAATGTTGGTTAAAACAAACCAAAACTACAAACCCAATAAAACGTCTGTGTTTTAGAAATGTTCATGTCATCGTGGAGGGTAGGAATATGACCACAAAATTTCATTTCACCACAAAACCTTTTTTAGAATGGCATGTACTCAAGGTATTTTACATTTAACTGATTTGACTGCATGAATAAATCTATAGGCCTCAAAAAATTTGAAAAATGACCCAAATAGTTCCCTCTGTTTATATACAGACCTGTAGTGTAGTTAAGTGCTGTGATCAAGCCCACTTAAAAATTCATTATTCACTTATTATTTATAATCATAGACAGCTCAATAAAATACATGCAGTAATTTATATTATTTGGTAAGATTAACCGTACATTCATCTATCATTGTAAACTGAGGAAAAGCTTTTGTTAAATGTCAGGATAAACATGTATATTATGCCTACTTTACATATACAAGCCTCTTCTAAACGTAAATGAAAAATATTTTTAATGCAATTTGTCATATCACAAGATTTATCATATCACAAGCCTTAAAATCAGTAAAACAGTAAAATTGTATCATTGCTCAAGTATTGTGAGACCTGTAGCAATTCCTACCCTTGCTAACTTTTTCCTTTATAACAATGCTAATAGTTTTTTACATGATCACAAACTGCTCATTTCTGGCCTTTACTCATTTATCTATTTTACTACTCCTTATAAATGTGGAGACAGCTGGAGGCAAGAAATAACTAATAATAATAATAAAGCAATAATATTCAATACAGATCAACTGCGAGAGACTATGTGACCTTTTACTGTCGCGTTCTATTTGGCACAGACATTTAATGACTAAAATCTAACCTTTCTTTAAATGGCAAAAAACATTGCGTAATTGACCCAAATCGTCTTCCCACAGGAATGATTTGCATGTCTTGATCGTAGTACGGCTAGTTCCTGCATTCTGATTTTATTGTATGTCATTTGCGCATATGGTATCTTTCTTTTTTATTCCAGACTCAGGACTTCAAGCACACTCAGTCCTTTATGCTGTGAGGATCCTCCCCCCTCGGTCAACACACAAACACACACGCATTCAGCATTAACAGAAACACTTTAATCAGAGGGCCTGTGCCAAAGTGATGCCAGCTCACACTGCCGCTGTGGAGAGAGAGTGAAGCAGGACAGAAAGCAGTCTTTGCACTGCTATTGTGAGGACCCTTTGACCTCCATGAAAAAAGACTATGTGGCAATACTATTTGAAGCTGAATCATTGAAAATGTGTCGTACTGTTGCCCCCTTGTGGTGGTTAGTGGCTGTGCAGCTCTGCTATATCCACTGCCCACCCACTCCCTCTGGTGGTACTTTATATGCACACAATGATGATAGAAAAGATGCAAAACTCTTGAGATACTAAAATGATGATTCACTGAAAAATCAGGGGATGTTTGTTTTTGCACTGGAGCTATGAGAATAATGTAGCAAACACGTAATGGTAGTCTGTCAATTACACTTAAGCCTTGTAGCTCGTCGGCAAAACTAAAGAAAGCAGCTTCGCCCGTCCAACAAGCCAAAATTAACACGAGAGGGAGTGCTACAACTGAGATATGGACCAAAATCTATGGTATAGCATATCTCTGAAACATTGTGGTTCAGCCGCAGTTATTGATTTTGTAAACCAGTTATTAGATTTCGACCCAATAATTTATATACGCTATATGGACAAAAAGTATTGGGACGCCTGACCATTCCACCAACAGGGACTTTAATGATTTTGTATACAAATACATAGACTTTAATATGGAGTTGGTCCCCCCTTTGCAGTTAGATCAGCTTCCTTGTCCACAGAGCATGGTGTTGTCTTGGTATGCTGAAGCATTAAGATTGTCCTTCACTGGACGTAAAGGGATTAGCCCAAACCCTGAGAAACAGGTGGGTCCCAATACTTTTGTCCAAATAGTGTAGTTTCGAGCGTTGCAATACTATGTATTGCAAAGTATCACAAAAACATTGAGGATGTCTACAAATCATGACAAACCATGAACTTGTCAGCTAATAACACGTTTTACATTAGCGTGAAATATTTAAACTCAATATAAACCGCTCATGACAGATTAAAACTGACTAAAACTAACGCTCTTATGAACATTGAGGAGGAGTCAGGGCTCCTTTTCTTCTGCCTGTCCTTTGTGGGCTCGGTGAAATATGTTTTGAGCTCAGACTGAGGGTGCGGCTGATTTAATTATGTTCTTACAGCTTCTGTCAGAGTGAGAAATTGTTAATTATATTTCTTTTTATTATATTTTTTTGTACTAAACTTTATTGTGGCTATTTTGTTTTTAGAGGTCCTTTGTCGTTGCTAGGTTACAGGCGAGTAAGACGGAGTGAGACTGTTGTTAGAATTCCTCTCAGCCAATCAGATTGCGTGGTCAGAACTAAACTGCTAATATTGATTTTTCAGTGAACCATTCCTTTAAGATTCCCAAAACCACAATAGTATAAAGATCACCTCAATGTAGCTTAAATATGACTTGAAAGCCTCTAGCGAACAGCTCAGGTGGTCTTAAAACTATTGAGGCTTTTGGTGAATTTGGCCATGTCCCTGTTTCACATGCTACCTGTCTTCCCTCGTGCCTTATCAGGGCGCTGTACTAGGAGGCTACATTCTCTGGTTAGTAGGTTAACTGGACTGCCACGTGCACTCCCAGTCAAACGTTTGGGGACACCTAGCTTTTCAAAGCATGTTTTCTTTGCCAGTTCGCACATTTTCTAAAAATTCCGTTTAGATAAAAACAAGTAACCACTGATAACAGTTCTGCCATGGTGAAAATGCCAGACCACACACTGTAGCCCTTTTTGCGATGTCAGCACTCAGACCTTTCAGCTGTTGTAGCCACTTTGGGGCCAAAAAAGTTTTAATAAGTGCTTTTTACAACAGGTGGTTGGAAAACTGTCAACTCATATTAACTTTGTCTGCATAACACAGGGTGGTGCAGAATATAACAAGTATTAGATGAAAAGAGTAAGTATTATTATTAAATTTGTAACATTTATATTTGTCACAAAATACACTTGATTTCTTAAACAGTGCTGGGCAAACATTCTCAACATTTTTAAAGCAGGAAAGGTGTCCCCAGCCGCTGGGCGATACAGACTTAACACATCAGACCTACGTTAAAACTAGTTACCTCACTAAATCAGGAATCTAGCTTTGTAGTATACCACCCACGGGTGAATTATCTGTTTGGTGATTTTGTATGAAAAAAGATGATATTTGAACATGTGCCTTTCTTCTTAGCTGTACAATACTTTTTTTCAAATGGAGTGCATGGATGAGAACCAGTGAACGAGTAATTTTATCAGTATTGTGGGGTTTTTTTTATATTAAAGTGTGAATTATGTTCCTTTTTTGTACTGCTTGTTATTGTCTTGAGTCCAGACAAAGAATAACAGATAATCTAATAGGTATAGTGGGATTTACTTCCAGACCAAGAATTAATTTTGTGAAAACTTTTGTACCACATCTCCGGTACACCTAAATACACCAGTCAGCCATAAAAGTGAAACCACCTGCCGTATATAGTGAAGGTCCCACACATGAAGCCCAAAGAGCGTAGTTGTGTTGAGGTATAAACTCCACAGTTGAGGTATCTGGACGCAGAGCCTTTAAATTCTGTTGGTTGTGAGGTGGTGCCTAGCTTGTCCAGCACCACACATATGCTCAACTGGACTGAGATTTTGAGAATCTGGAGGCAAAGTCAACACTGCCGTCTTGCAAGGTGCAGTATCCTGCTGAAAGTGGACACTCCTGTTAAGGACTGCTGTTGCAGTGCACAGCGTTGTTGGGTGTACTTGGTCTGCAACAATGTTTAGGTAGGTGTTATGTATCAAAGCAACATTCACGTTAATCCAGGACTCGAGGTTTCCCAGAAGAACATTGGCCAGAGAATCTCACTGCCTCCACCAGTTTGCCTTCTTCCCACAGCGCACCATGGTGCCATCTTTCTCCAGGTGAGTGATGCACACTCACCCAGCCGTCCACATGATGTGAAAGTGCCTTTGGTGTCAGCATGGGCACTATGACACATCTGTAGCTACACTGCGCCATGTGCAGCAAGCTGTGATACACTGTGTTCTGACATTTCTATCTTAACCAGCCTGAACTTTTTCAGCACTTTGTGCTACAGAAGCTCTTCTGTGGGATCAGACCAGACAGGCTAGCCTTCACTCCCCACACACGCACCTTTGAACCTTGACTGCCCATGACCCTGTAGCTGGTTGTCCTCCTTTGGAGCACTTTCAGTAGATACCAACCGCTGCATACGCTGCAATAACTTCACTTGCTACCTAAAATATCCCACCCTTTGACAGGTACAACTGTAACATGACAATCAATGATACTGAGATCACCCATGTAAGGTTTCATAACTGAAAAACATACATTGGTGCAATTTTTTTTTGTTAAAAGTTCAAAAAATTTTTTATAGTATATAAAAGTTTACTCTGTGTCCTTTGTACACTGTAAAATCTGGAGCCATAAAGGCTTATTCTTACAAGCCTTTTTCCATTTTGAAGGCATTTTACCTAAGCAAGTGTCAAGGCTCTTGTTGGAATAAACCTTGTTGGAATAAATGTTTGTCAGGTATCATAAAAGGTTTAAGGAGAGGTCATTCAGCCTCATGAACTCTGCCTTTTAGTAAGGTGTAACTAAAGTATGTAGACTTAAGTAGCAACAATTATGGACCCAATATCACATTTTTAAACCAAGGTCATTTATTAAATATTTACTTCAATCATTCAGAATGAGACAGACATTTTTAGCAGTTTTCAGCAGAGGGTCGATCACTTAGCCACCTCCTCCAACTTGGGTTCTGTTGAGAGCAAATGCAAGAAAGTTTAGAGGACAGGCATGACAGGACAACAGATTAGAATAAAATAAACCATGCTGAAAAACCAAATAACTATAAGAAGCTTAAACTGTTTAAATTATTTTTTAAAGAATCTACAACTCTTCTCACAGCACGTTTTACAAGGTAGGACAGTGTGCAGCATATGCAAAAGCATATGCTGCACACTGCTGTTCATCAGGAATAAACAGAATAATATCCAGAATGATATGCAGTACGATATGCACTACAGGGCAGGAGTGAGACTTGACTGCCAAAATCAGTGGCTGAGCTGAAAAACACATGCCTCATCCTCCTCAGACCTCCCACCACGACTTAGAAAACATTGCTAGTTGCCTTTCAGCTCTCCAGCAGTGAGCACGGACATCCCCTGAGCCAGCATCAGTGTGTCTTCATATCAGTGTGAGGGCGATGCTGTGTGGGCGGACTCTTATTATAACACAGCCTATGCTCTGTTTCAACCTATTAAAGTAAACAAACCCTCTTCAAGGTAATCATGGAAAACTGATGTGGCTTCAGGAGTATTTAGACCATTTTCTTTCATTTTACCCTCATTTATGTGTCTATTTAAAGGCGAATGAAGGGCTATAAAAATGTCCTGGGCTAACCAGGCACTTACATTGGTGTTTATGTGTTCTGCAATGACAACCGACTCACAGTACATCTCAGTTAGTCGCATGCTGGACTATGTGGCCGGTGTAGTAAGTCACCCAAATAGCTTTGGTATTCTGAAAAATTTATGTCTGTTACATACCGTACTGTTTTTGTGATAAATTACATTACACTTTCAGCATGCTTTTCTGAGCACGATATAGTCAGTATTTAAAAAAAAAAACAAAACCATGTTTTCACAAAAAGTTCTGTTTAATTTTGATTTTGTGCTGTGAAGTATGTGAAACACTGAAAACAAATCATCTGTTTCGTACATTTCTTGTAATATTTCGATTTATTTTTGTTGCATCTTCCACCACTATTCAGTTAGCGACATCCATGGAAAAAGGTGTACATTTAATTTGTCAATTTATTTTATTAACTATTCCTTTAAGGTTTCTGGCCTTGCAAAACAGACTTGATACAGAGCTGAATCGTTGTGATTCGGAGTATAACTGCACCGGTACACTGCTGTGAGAACACTGACCTGGGAATTTGAAGTCAGGGAACTTTGTCAGGTCACCACCTCCGTATAACCGCTGTAGCTTGGCGACCTCTTCTGTCACGTTCTTCTGGTAGTTGGGCCCAGCGTCCACCACTCCACCCGCACTCCTGTAGAAGCAGAGGATTAAGAAAGGAAAGAGACATTCTAACGTCCAAAGAGATTAATACTGCAAGGACGATGACTGGTTTCTTAGGGGTGTTCATCTGTAGTGCTGGAGCCCAGCACAGAAACGATTCACCTGCTCAAAAACACCTTATTCAACTTCTCTGTGAATTCCCAGGTTTAATGGAGTTTGATAAGGGAAATCAACACCACACACATAAGACTGCAGGGCTGGCCTCAACAGCATAACACGGGCTTTGAATATTTGTTATTTCCAAATTCCAAACACTTTCTTGAAATCACTCTTAAAAATATTTACTTTTTATAGCTATCCATAATTTTAAGTTCTAAATATATCCAGTAAGGGGAAACAGTGTATTAACAGTCAGCTCAAGATCAACTGTCTACACATCACATTACTTTTGGAGGTCAAAATTTGTGAAAAAAAGTCCAAGCTTACACAATTTAGAAAGAGAACACCAATCTAACAAATTACTGAATATTTCACCCATTTACGGCAGCCCTACCCCATTCTTTCAGTTTCTCTGCAATTCAGTTTTGTGATTCTTCCAACATCTGAGCAGTGCAAGTATAAATCACGTCCTGTTTGACTTGAATCAGGTGTTTTATTAACAAATAAATTACAGGAGTAGGTGGATTTTTAAGGGACTGTTAGCAAACGAGGAATTTCTCTGTCAACCAAAGTAACTTGGGCCCAAAGTCAACCCTGATCAGCAGTGGAGGTCAAGGGTACTTAGTCTAGACAGTTCTCATAGTGGCAGGGGAGAAATGATACACCCCACAAAAAGGCAATCCCCTCTGAGCTATGGCCCAGAAGAAGCCTAGTTTGACTTTTTTCCCCATTTTTTTAACTACATTACACTAGAAGTAGGTGAACAATGTTTTTTTTCCTTCATTTTCCATATTGTTCTGCAGTAATTAAATTAAAGACCAATAGTGCCACTCACTAAAAATTAAAACTTTCATATTCCCCACACATATGTTAAAATAAAGAAGCCCCTTCTAATCAAGTGAACACACCAGCACAGCGTGAACATTCTTTCTATGTATTTAACACATAAACCAAGTGAAGCAGTGGGCTGCTAGCAACACAGCACCTGAGGAGCAGTGTGTGGGGACAGTACCTTGCTCAGGGATACCTCAGTGATGCCACTACCAATCCTGGGAATCAAACCCAAAACCTTATGATCGCACCAGGACACGTATATTATGGGGTTAAATTATCCAGCCTCAAAGTCCAGGCTCGGAACAAGGCTGTCCACCAACAACCCTAGTATAGTTTTGTTATCAACAAATGATGCACCGAGCAAAATCACAGAGAGCGGGGTTAGAGCAAAAACACAACTCTATGCACTGTGGGCCTCCAGCACTACAGGTGAGTCACTCTGGTTTAGAAGACAAGTTGAATGCATATTTTTTTTGGAAATAACGCGATGTATGAGACTGACTTGCTCTTGGTGTTGTATTCACGGATTTTGTCCAGGAAGAGTTTCTGGACGGGGTCGAGCTCCTTGGCCCGGTTGAAGAGCACAGCGGAGATGCCCAGATTCCGTCTGAAAGTCACCCTCACTGCCGAGCCCAGGAGAGATGACAACTGGAACAGCCTGCCGAGCGCCATCCTGTCACTGAGAGAACAAACAAAAGGACATCTAGTCCAAACACACACGACTCAGTTCCACCTAAAACACTGAGACAGACAGCTAGAGACACTTTACACACTTACACTAATACACTGTATGCACTTGTACACTAACAGACAGCAGCTAAAGACAAATGGACACTTAACATTTACACTAATCCACTTTATACACAAACACAAACTTTATACACTTATGCACCAACACAGACAGCAGCTAAGAGCTAACAGACACAGCTAAAGACACTGAGGACACTTTGCATAGTTATACCAATACACTTTATACTCCAACCCAGACAGACAGCACTAAGACAGCCAAAAGACACTGAGCAGACTTTACACACACTAATACATTTTATACACTTAAACACTAACACAGACAGATGAAGACACTTTCTGCCGTAACAATGTAAATTTCCCACTTGTGGGACTAATAAAGGTTTATTGTATCTTATAAAGACAAATGGACACCTCACAGACTTATACTAAAGCTAACACAGATAGCTGCTAAAGGAGAATAAAAACTTTACACACGTACACTTATACTTTATACAGTTAAACGCCAGCACAGGCAAGCAGCTAGACACAAATTGACAGTTCACACACTTACACGCATACATTTAAATACACTATCACAGACAGACAGCTAGAGCTAACTGATAGCAGCTAAAGCTAACACAGACCACTAAAGCTAACACACAGAAAATACTGAACCGTAGAGTCCGGCCTGGGGTCCTGCTCTGCACCTACAGACTACTCGTTCACTTTGTAAAGCACAGGTACAAATAAACAGACTGCATTTCGAGTGCAAAAAGGTTGTAAACAGTGGAAGTGCACGGTCACCTTCAGCAACGAGCTCCGTCCTCCAACAGTGAACGCTCACAGCTCTTCTTCTCTTAAAGACCAGGGGTAGCAGGACCACCGCGCCGCAGCGCCCCCTACTGACCCCGACCTGCATTGATTACTGACAGGGGAGGACAGGGTTTAGGGGTCATTCATTTTCGCAGGAGAAAATTAAACAATTCACTTAAATGCACATTTCTCTACAGTTTCTGCTTATCAGCTGAATTTAGCAAAATATCAAATTTGTCATAAGTTTTGCACAGGCCACATGTTTTCTTTTGCCCCTCAATATGATAACTTCTGTGAATTGCCATTTTAACGTGGTGGAGGGGTTTGCGTACCTCAGAGATCCTACAGGATCTATGTTGTCAGAGGTAATTGCCCCTGGTAGGGTTTCCCAGGGCAAACAGGCTCTAGGTGTGAGGTCAGATAAGGAATGATTCATACAGCAGGAAAACAAAGGTTCCCGCTACCCTCGCCTGGACTAGGGGTACCGGGGCCCCACCCTGGCGCCAGGCCTGGGGGAGGGACTTGTGGTCCGAAAGAGCAGCATGTAACCGCTCTCACGTGGGCCCACCACCACCGGCCGTAAGGGTCCGGAGCATTGTGGATTGGGGGTCAGCTTCTGTAAATAAACAAACATTAAAATGTGCTGAAGCGACTCTGTAGGGGGCATTTGGCCATAAAATTACACAAAACGCTGTATCACTATTTGTAACAATTTTTGGATATAAGGAGCTTTGACAAAAACAAAAATAGCTTTTTCACATGTCTCTCAAATAAAGTTAATATAATCATAATGTAGTCCTACATTTGCCAGACACTTTTTTATCCAAATCGAGTTTCATTCCCTAACTACAGGGGGCAGTCTCCCTGGAGCAACTCGTGGTTACGGGTCTTCTCTTAGGAACCCAGTGGTGGAATACTGTAGGTAGGATTCGCACCCATGACCCCATGGTCTAGAGGCCAGAATCCTATCCACTAGGCCATGGCCACCCCTCAAAAATTGTTGTATGTGTAAAACCTATTTTTCGCAATATAAATTTAAAAAATCTCATGCATGTCAGACCAAAACGCTTCATGTGTCTGTGGGCTGTGATGTGTAGCAGGCAGTGTTTGTGTGCTAACAGATGACAAAACCTTGTAAAAGTGGTCAGTGAGAGAAGTTTGTGTTAAACTGGATGGTGAGCTCGGGCTGGTATTGTTCATTGTTTTCATAACGATAAATATTCTGATACCTGTACATCAGTAATGATTCCTGAACAACACCTGTTTAAAAACCGAGGAGTTAGAGTGGCCTAAAGCTGAACTGGCTGTGGTTTAAAGGCGAGGCGAGGACGTGACCTAAAGCAGGTGGGTGTGGTCCACAATCAAGAAGTGCTGATGTTCCTTATGGTGGGAAATTTTTTCAGTACTCTTCACAAGTGTTTTGGGTGCGCCTTAACAGTATTGAATACCCTGCCCTGATATATACATGATATGCAGGGATATAATAATTCACATTATTATTATAATTCACACATTTTCATGATTTTTCTAGTTTTTGATAGTTGATTGACTGGGAAAAACAAAAACAACAAATTATCTATCTATCTCTCTCTCTCTCTCTCTATATATATATATTCGTGGTTCAGAGTTTGTGTATTTTTTCTTAGAACCTAACTAATAATTGTTTGCGGAAACCGCAAATATCCTCCACATTTTTAGAAACGCATTTGAGTGCTAAATTAATAAGAAACATATAATTTACTAATTTTGTAACATTCATATTCATGTAAATTCAACTAAATGTCCAAATAAAATATAACTACAATGTTTTTGTACTGTCGAGAGAACACAAAGCTGCCGTCGTGTTCTCGTGTTTTTCGTTTTGTTCTTCTTAAAACCCTAAGATGCCGCCCGAACGTCCTGCACCTTCTGAGGCTTCTGGCAATGAAGCTAAGCTCCAGGAAAGGTTTAAGAGTGCGTGCAGGCACGGTGAAAGTGAGGGCGTGGCCGATGAGCGAGTTTAGTGCTGGCTCAAGGCTTATCGGTGAGAGTTGTGGCCTTACAGCTACTCAACCGTTAAAGGGAAAACCGTCGGGTCACTACAATACGACTCCTCCTGAGGCACTGTTGAACTGTAAATTCTCGTCTTCAAACAATATCGTTCATTATTGGTGATTACCCATACATTTACTGTATTTTTATGACTGGAAATTAAATTATTACTGTATGTACAAAAAACAACGCACTTGTATTAATTAACCGTGGGAGACAGTAGTTCAGTGTACACTGGATAGTACGAATACGGGTTTACCTTTACAATTTTTAAGGGTAATGTGTTAAGCGGAGTTTAAAACGAAATGTGTTTTGGGAGCATATTTGGGTGCATGTTTAGGGTTTACACTATAAAAATTGACATTTTTAGGCATTTTTTTTACCACATCACAAATTCACTGTGTTTATATATACACACAATCATCTATATATGGACCATGTGGCCTAGAGTGAACTGTACATTTTGAAACGTCTTCAATCTAAATTTGATTTAAAAAAATAGTTTTCCATTGTGTAACTACATACTAAAAGATAAAATCATCTCTATCTTTTGAGTGTTATGCCTCTTATTCTCTTATATGTATTTTTTTCTCTCCTTCTACTGTAATGTGTTGTGACTTGCCGTTTAACATTGCCTCCTAGTATCTCTTAAATGTTATTTGTTATGTGTGAACTATTTGGAAAGTGACCTTGAGTTTGAGAAAAAAAATTCTCATATGGACCCTTAAAACAGTTACTATGTTAAAATCTCTATGCGGTGTCATCTATCTTCAGACATACTGTTCAGTGATGTTTCTACAACGCTTCAAACAATCACAAAATGACACGACACAACATACGGGGAATCTGTATGTACATTCAAAACTTTATTTATGGAATACAGTGTATAAAGCATAGTTTTCCCAGTCAAAGCAAATGTTCCAAACACTTACATAGAGGAAGGAAAAAAAGGTCACCGAGAAACTAAAGAAATCCTGCTTTCCCTGTATCTACAGTGCAGTCTGCCCACAACCCCAAGACCTTCCTATATCATCTTCTGAAAATCCAACCACAAGAACTGCATTTATAATCACCTCAGGCCACCTAATTAATCAACCACGCCAGTTTTCCACGTCCATGTCCTCACCACTGGTCAGACCGCTACAAGAGACAGTGCCAACAGCCCGATGAGAGGAAAAACAAAAACCCCAAAAAATGGATGAAGTACACAAGAGCTTTCAATTGTACAACATTCCTCATTTGTTTTAAAGACACTCACCACAGCAGTGCAGACATTATTTTAATGCATGCTAGATGGGTAGTGTAGTGTTTGTCACATTCATTAGAAGAGCTGAGTGAGAGACTTGAGTGAGGTGTACTTACAGTGCGCAGCCCCCTCCCCGACTAAATCAATCGGACACTTACAGACCTGATCCTTCATCAGACTGATAGTTTTTCGAGCTAGTCTCTATCTGCAGCACGCGTTTTTTTTCATGTCCCTTAGAACAGAAAACCTGCTAAAGAAGTCAATGGGTAGTGGTTGAATTACATTTGTAAACGTTGAAGTAGAACACATTGTGAACTCTCACAAAAAAGCTGTCAATCTGTACGACTCATTCTTAAAAAATGAGAGTACTTTTCCAAAGGAAAGAATTTGTAATAATTCTTTGCTAAGTCAGGTTAGTCATGTGTGTTCACGGATGTCAGCGATTGTCCATTGGAGTTTTGAGTGAATGGACTTTCTGTTCTGGGGAAACATGTTGAAACGAATGTCTGTGGTAATCAATTGTAGGTTTACAGATGCAGTAGACAGAGATTAGGCTTAAAAACATTTAAACCACACCCTGGAAAATCCAACCAGTGATACTTTAAAGCACTTCTTGCCCTCCCTTCCCTTCGTTATTAGGGGAACACAATAGGGGCCGACCTGCAATATTTCTCCTTTAGACCGGTGTTCCTGAAACCCGGCTGACAGATTTGTTCTGTAAATCCCCCAGTGCCAGTGAGTGACTCAAATACTAGTAACATGTTTCAATCTGGCAACCTGGCTGAAATCCTGTTACAAAGCCAACAAGAAGGTAACAGGTTAAAGCGAGTCACAAGAAAACAAGAGAGAAAGGAGTGTGTATACTGTGTGCAGCTAGAGGGACAAGAAAGGGGTTGGACGATCCATCCAGAAGACACTAGAGAGTCTCTCTCACTCTGTCTCTCATTTCCTGGCCCTCTCGCCCCCCTCCATCCTTTCCTTTGTTCCAGCACAATCACGCCCTCCAGCATTCACCTGTTCTGGCAGCAACAGATGAGAAATGAGAGCGAAAAGGAAGGAAGGAGGGAAGAGGGCAGAAAACGAGAGCCTCTTTGGTGAGCCTGTGTAACATGAAACGAAGGTGAGGCTGAAGGAGAGAGCGATTTTGTCTTTTTTTCTAAACATCAGCAACATGGGACCGTACAAAAACACAAAGCTGACTGGAGAGAACATACATACAGTACATACAGAGAACCCCCCAATCCCCCTTAACCCATGCCCCAGACTCCTAAAACCCCCATTACAAAACACATACAACCACGTGATTCAAAATGGGAATCGAAAAATTAAATAGAGCGGATCAACAGAGAGGAAATAAATCTCTAAAACGCATAGGAAATGAAAAAAACATGTTGAAATGCAAAGACGGTAATATACAGACAGATTTATCCAGCCCCCAGCAGCTGGAGGAACTCAGCAAAGTAAAAAAACAAAACAAAAAGCAAAAAAAAAAACCAAAAACAAAACAAAACAAACAAACCAAAAAAAAAAACAAAACAAAAAAAAAGACCCAAATGAAACCACTGAACTCTTCGATTGTGTTGAAGCAATATGCAAGCAGGAAGCCAATTCCACTACGTCAGTTTTTGTTTTGTTAGCGAGTTAAGTCACGTGTTCACGAGAAGATACTAAATGTTTAATCCCTGCTAAAAAGACAATCTCTACGTGAGAAAGGACCCATCCAGACAGCAGAAGAATTTTTTCTTCATTTTTCGTCATGCACTAAATAGGTACAGCTCGTTTTTTTTCCACGTTATGGCAATACATTAGACGCAACTAAAAAATGTCCAGTCTTTTGTCAGTTTTCTTTCTCCTTTTTAAAAATGATTTTTCTTTTTTCTTGGAAAAAAAAACAAAAAAACAAACTGAAACAATTAAACAATCTTAAAATCAAGAGCTTGCTCAAGAATTACATTAGTGTCATCACTGTAATCATGTTGTGATTTTATCCTTTACAACCTGGCGTAATCAAACACAGCACAGCTGTCATCAAAGCATACGAGGGATGGGAATGAGGGTAGGTGGGAGAGGAAAGAGGGATGGAGAAAGAGGGAAGAGTAGTGTCTGTTACACTAACCCATTATACCCCAGTGTTTATCAGTTGGAATGAGTTTAGGAATGGACAGTGTGGGAACGCTCCAGTAAAATGTCCTTAAACACAGACCTGGGATCAGCTAAACCTACCCAAGTTTTACTAATTTTCAGAAAAAAAGAAACCATCACAGCACCTGACCCTGAATCAGTGCTTAAGGGCACCTTCTCTTCATGCTGGAGCATCAGGATCAGCTGACCCTCTGGTCAAGACCTTTTTTGACAGAAAGTGACCAATTATGAATGACTGTGCCGATGGTATGAAAGAATGGGGGCTACGTGGAATGAGCCCTTCCCTACACTGTCCAGAGTGGGGTAAGGAGGAAGGGGGTTGGGGGTCAGGGGGCTGCAGCCTAGCAAATAGATCCTTAGTTCTGGATCTGCTCAAAGAATTTATAGGTGGGATTCTCGTAGCCATTCTGCTGCATCTTGGAGAGATGGCGCTCTTCTGGAGTGATAGCGGCATCTACCTGTAGCAAAAAAAAAAAAAAATAAATAAATTGTTTTTTTGCAGACTATGCTGGAAAGGGATTGCAAGAGACCTATGGATAAATTGACAAGCAGCCAACTAACAAAAGCAACAGCAAACTGAAAAGCTCCAGTTCCCTTTAAGAGCACCCACAATAGAGCTGGAACCACCGACTGTATTAGTGATATAAATATGATTTTAAACACATTGTTTGGAACATGCAATAACTGTTGCTCTCACTGGGTGTCAATAATAGGAAATCTTCTGATTTTCATGTTCAGTTTGTGTGTTTCAATTTATGTGAAGTTTATTTTGCCCACACATGTAGTTACAAAATGCAAAATGCTTTTCAGTTATAAAAATCTTTTTTTCGAGCCAAATTTGAGGAAAAAAAAGTCAAATGTAAAAATAAGTACACAAAACAATTGACACCCTAATATAAACCCTGTATTTTTAGATACATTTAAAATGTTATGTTTGTAGACATTCTTCCCTTGCAAAAGTAATTATGTCTAACGTAGGGTATCTGCATAAATGTAATGTATAAAAAACATAGAAAGCTGAAGTGCGGAGGGGGCAAATCAATCAAATTGTTAAATCAACGGCAACCCCCACTTCTGAAACACATTAACAACATTTCACTCGACAAAAATAGTCTTAGAGAAACATATGAAAAGAACTACACGGACATGAAGGCTCACACACACACACCACACACACACACCCACACACTCTGACCTCAATCACACCGTGGTGAATGGACGTGTACTGCTTCTTTCGCAGCATCACCAGGGTGATGACAATGACTGTTGCTATGACGACGCCTCCGACCATTAGGCCAATAATAGCACCCTTATTGGAGCTGACGTCTTCAGCGAAGAACACCTGGTAAGAGGGAGAAAGAAACACCAAAAAAGAATAAGAAAATGGAAAAAAAAAATATGCTACAATCAGAGCCAGCGGGGAGAATTCCATCACTGGAGAGAAACTGGGGAGAAGCCACAGCAGCTGTTGTCTCAGTAGGCCTGCGTTGTCATGCCAACCTGACCTTGTAATGTGGTGACAAGGACAAAGCTGCAACATTCACTGGCACCACTTTACATCCGATCACAGGGGGCTGGAGTCCAGAAACCATTATCTCAAGTGTGTGCATGTGCTTGTCTAAGAGCTTGTGAGAGAATGGAGTATTTGTGTTTTATACAGTTCTGGGCAAAAGTCTTAGGCACCTGCGAAAATAATATTTAAAAACGTACGCAGTGTTTTTTGTTTCACATGAATATTACTAAATATACTAAATAAACTAAAAAGAATATAAACACAAATAACATCACGAAGTAAATAGTGATTTTATCTACAGTATATCATTGTGTTCCTTGTGGAAGCCCAGCACTACTTGTAGTTAATCTCTGAAACCTGGTTTGACGCAATCATTGCTTCATTAAATTAAATCAGGAGCTGCTGATGGAATTTCCCAAATCCTAGCAATGGCTGGAGGCATTTTTACTGCTTTCTTGTTTGTACTCATTCTAATGTTAACTTTGCCAACTATTTTTCTAATAAGAAAAATAGCTTAAAACAATTTGCATAGGTGCCTAAGACTTTACAAAGTACTGTGTGTGTATGCAACGGGTACACCTACCAATATGCTTTCAAGGTCCTATTTATTTGTATAGATTACACCTTGTAGTTTACAATTATGGACTGTTGGGTCTGAACCACTCTTTGCATGTCAGTGTCACTGTTGGGCTTAGAAAGATGATCCACCACCCTGTTCTGCAGTGGTCTTGACTACTGTTAAACACGGTAAAGCGGGCTAACAAATGATGGAGAGAAACAGACTACAGCCTGTCAATGTAAAAGTGCACATGTAAAGTATGGGGAGCTGATAAAATACATGATTATATTTAGCTCTTAGGTAGGTGAAACTAATGAAGTGGCTTGTTGGTGTGTGACAACATACACAGACAGCTGACTGTATGTGTCTGAACTTACCAGCTTCTGGTGGTGCACTTCATAGCCAGCACTGTGCCTCTCCTCTGCCTCCATCCTCAGCTCAGGAACATCCTCCGGCTTCAGTCCGGACACTTTAGTTAGCCAGAGAAAAGAGTAACGGTGAGGTTTAAAGAACATAAACTAATAAATCCAGCATTGTTACACACATACAGAGCTAGTCAGCAAAATGTTCCTTGCTACTGGAGTGAACTTCTCATACAGAAGTATGTCAAACACAGACGTTCAGTGACTGTTTATGTTTTTGTCCAGTCTGTTCAAGTAAAATTCAGGCATAGACAGATATTCAACATAGATTTTTATAAGGCTGCGTTCGGAGATATGATGGGAATACCTACAAAATGCTGATAAACACTGCACTGTCAAATGAACTGTTCAGAGCTATTTTTTTAATGACTGCTGTCAAACTGCAAAATTAAAGCAAAGCAAAGTTTTTTTAATTCTAAAAATTTGTAATTTTTTTTTGGAAAATGATTCTCATAAAAACAGTTGATATATATTAATTTCTGCGATTCTGTTTTATTGCCAGTGTGAGATGCTATTACTTGAAATGAATACACGTTTTGCTAAATCAGTGGTATGTCATGTATGACACGCATGACGACATGTTTAATCAATGTGCACCTGGGTGAGTTGGAAGTCCTCTGTCTGGGATGGGACGAGCATCAACAGGTTCAACTGAGAGAGAGAATTGCTCTTAAAATTACAGAAGGAGGACAAGGAATTTTCTTCAAGTGACATTACAATAAAATGTTATGTATGTGGGTACCGTGGTTCTGAGTGTTAGGCTGGTTGAAGCTCTCGGGATGAATGAAGCCCAGGCCGTCAAGCCCCAGTCTCTGAGAATCCTCGGAGGGGAGGTCCAGTGTGGCGGTGCTGTCTGGCAGATCTGGCATTAGGGCGTCGTTACCATAACTCACCCTCACATCGCTTTGCAGTGATGCCAACTGTGCTGACATCTCCTGCTGCTCACGCTGCAACAGCTCTGACAAGCGAAAGAATGAGAATAAAGAGATTTATGCCACTTTGGCTTAACCAGTCTCATCAACTCTTAGCGATAGTGCAGCTTTTCCAAAATGGTCACAGACCGCATGAGCAAAGGGTAGGGGAAAGTGTGAAGGGAGAGAACAATTTACACCCTGAAGGAGGAGACCTGGAGAAAGAAAAAAAGCTGACTTAAGCATATCAAACGAAAGCTAAGGACAAAACAGCACTGGAAACTCACAAAGAAAAGGCAAAAAGATAGAGGGCAGGATTAGAGATAAGACACACACACACACATACACACACACACACACACACACACACACACACAAGGACTGGAGCTCTAATTAAAGAGGTGCTTAATGACAGACTGCATGTGAGAGAGAGAGAGAGATAGAGAGAGAGGAGGGAGGGGGAAAGGAGAGGGGAGGGAGGAGAGAGAGCGAGAGAGCGTTTGTGACTGAGTCAAGGGCTCACAGATGGCCATATGACGTACAGGACACAAATAAAACACTGTACCCACATTGAAAGAGGATAAGAAGTGGGGTCAGAGAGAAAGGGAAAACATGAAAGAGAGGCACATCAGGTGACAGCATAATATGATGTTCAAATATGTAATGGGCAGTTTGTAGTAGGTGAGATGAGTGAGCATGAGAAGCACTCACCCACTTGATCCTGGATGTCCTCAACAACACCTGGTACCTTGTATAGCAGCCCCAGGGACTGGTTCATCCTCTCCTCAATCACACGCAGGTGGGTCAGCACCTGCGGCAAAGGTCACAGATCATGGCGTCTGAAGCTGTGATCCCTTTATCTCTTAAGGTAGGCTTAAGGCCTAAGTTTACATTAGGAACGTGCACATGATGTCAAGGTACCAATTTAAGGGTTCTTCCAAGAACCTTTACCGTATGTGGAAGTTATTTTAAAAATATTCTTTACACATATAAAATATGCCTTTCGAAAATAACCCCCTGAAAGATTCTGTTTTTTTATTAGTTTATTTGTAAGTTTTGTGAGTGAAAAATGTGCCTATATTTAAACAGAAGAAGTGCTAGTTCAAACTATGTAGATATTATAAGTATTTTCTCACTTTAAATCAGTTTCACACTGTAGACATTTAGACTGCTTTGTTAATGTGTGAAAATGTGCCTCACTGCTGCATGTGGTGCACACTGCACCACCACTACAATGCTAGAACCAACATAACAACAGAGGCAAGCTCAATATCCTAATTTGGTCTTTGCATTGGGATACCAATCTAGAGAAAATAACTGGTGCGGTGTACCTGGGGGCGAATCTGTGCAGCCTTCTTGGGGTCCACCACACGCACATGCTCAAAGTGTTTCAGGGTGTGCTGCCTGTCCTTCTGCTCAGCACGCACATACTTCTTCAACAGACTGAATACATGACGTGGCTACAGAGAAAATGAGAGAATGAGAGAAAAGCTGTTTGCTTCTTGGAGGAAAATTATGAACAAATGGCAGGCAATTATTTGTCAACCTGTCACAGCCTTAGGGACTTGAACTCTGGATGCAATAAGACAGAATAAGACATGCAGCCATATGGCACGGCTTCATGTCATAAGTATGCATTATGTTAATGTAAACGTTCTGCCACTGTGTTTAATTTGTTTGAGTTCTTGATTGGAATGTGCTGGGTTGAACTTTTCCTTCTTGGCCAAATGTACTAGCACAAGGCTGGTTAAAGACAGATTTAAAGCGGATAAACAAGTAAAAACTGTATTGAACTGTTCCAATGTGGTGGTAATTGTATTTATGATATTTAATGAGCCCATATCCTTCATTTGTCTTGTACTTTATACAAAATAAATTAATTTGTTAATTTATTAACCCTTATAGTGAAGCGTGAACACACCACAGCACAGCACAAAGTGTAAACAGTGTGAAATTCTTTCTCTGCATTTAACCCATTCACCAAGTGAAGCAAAGGTCTGCCACCAATGACGAGCGTCCGGGGAGCAGCATGTGGGGACGATACCTTGCTCTGCAGTACCTCAGTGGTGACACTAGCAGTTGGGAACTGAACCCACAACCCTGTGATTGCAGGGCCAACGCCCTAACCACTAGGCCACCAGCTGCCCTTGAGGTGAGTTTGAGGTGAGTTACAACTTTTACAGGATCACTTTTTATTTTCCTGTTTGAATGTATGCATATGGTCACACCATCAAGTATAACATCAGGTGTCAGAAGCAGGAGTCTGATAATAATCAAATCCCCTTCTGTGCAGACTAACTAGAACAGTCCAGAAAATAAAAAAAGAAAATTGGATTATGAATGTATGTGTGTGTGTGTGTGTGTGTGTGCGTGTGTGTGTGTGCGTGTGTGTGTGCGTGTGTGTGTGACTGGATGGGGAGAGAGGTGTCAGGAAAGCAGTAGAGCAGAAAGCATGTGAATGTCTGGAGGGAGAAAGGAGGAAAGGAGAGTGCAGATGGTGAGGGCATCATCACTGGGAGTAAGATGTGTGTGAATAAGCATGCATGTGATTGTGAGTGTAATAGGACATATATATGGCCTCCATTTTATTCTTTTTGTTTCATTAGGGCCACTAGAAAGCAAACCTCAAAATTTTCAAGCGAAGTCAGAGACATTGGATTTGCATGCGTGTCTGCGTACCCGTGGCTGGTCGGCCTGCAAAGCAGTAAGGAAGCTCTCCAGTGCTAGGCGACGTCGGTCATTGAGCAGAGCCTCCACACGAGCCATGTGTGTCTCCACTAGCTGTTGCCTCTCGCTGGCTGCTTTCTGTTCAAGCGCCTCCACCTTCTCCTGGAAGTGCTGCTTAAACAAAGGAGGGGAGAAAATACACTGACATTTGAGTCAAATATTAACAAAAGAAAGTATAAGACAGGATAGCGCAGTAGAGATTAAGTAACAGGGGAATTAAAAAATATATATGAGGGAGATATTAACTAAAGAAAGCAGAAGATGGAATAGTATTTTAAAGAACAGAATACAAACTGGTAGGCTTCTGACCACCTCTAGTGGAAAATTCCAAGTAAAGAAATGTTAGATGGGTGTAACTCACCTGGATGACTGCCTTCTTGTCTGCACGTGGCAGACTCTTTGACTGTCTCTCGGCCTCCTCCCACTCCCTCATCACCTAAGCAATGGAGAAAAGCTAAGATCAGAAAGCAGCACAGAGTCCACAGCTTAAAGAAGTACTAAACAGCATTTTTCTTGCCAACATAATTATCTCCAAATGCTTATTAGGCTCTCATTAGATCTCTTGCATCATACCGCCAAATCACATTAGGCTTGCGGTGCTATTTTTCCAGTCTGCTAGCCACACCTTGTTTCATCAAGCTTACTAAACACTCACTGTATGACTAAGTGAAGACTCTCCTTAATGATTAATCACTACTCAGAGGGTGATGCCTAGGGTTTAGTCTGTTCCAACTGCATCTGACTGCAACTGCCATATCAGCGGCTGCCCACAAATGTGTTCTTTTACAGGAACCACTGAGGCTGGATACCCGAACTTTAGAGTGTGTTGGGAAAAATTCCTTTCAGCTTAATGAGAGAGTTTGTCAAAATACCAAAAAAAATGTTAATGTAACAAAACAACAAAAACAAGCTAATGTAAGCACAGTGGTAACTCATACCAATCCACCTACTTTTGATTACATATGACCACACAGTCCAGCTGGGTAGAATGGCATTTTAAAACCGGAAACTAAAGGCATTGTAATGATTTGAAACTCCCCTGTCCACAGTCTATAAAGCTTGCCCAACCTTGCAACAGTTTTTGCAAAATAAATAAAGACATAAGTAACTTTGGGGAAAAAGAAATGCATATGCCAACAGACCATGGAGAGGTCAGATAGGGTCAACCACATTTTATGTTGTGAATGTCACTGACTCCGGACTCTCAGTCAACATTGTGGAGCCTGAATTTCAGTCCAAGCTCATCAATTATGACTCAAACCACTATTTTCTATCCAGTTCTTTCTTGCACAACATTTATATTTTTGCATCCAGAGTAACTTATCATTTTAAATGTTACAGATGTCGGTGAATGTGGCATTAAGAGTCTTGGTCAAGGATTCTTATTGATGTTGTCTTGCCTGCATACTCAATCAGAAGCAAAACCAAATCTGCAGAATGCAGGGCAGGGTGTTATCCACTACGCCACACCAACTAACGTTCTTTCTCTGTTTCTTTCTTCTCCCCACCTTTCTTTTTATTTCTCTTCCCTTCCTGCCTTTCTTTCCCTTACCTGAGACATTCTCTCACGGTGCTTGGCCTCCAGGCTCTCCTTGGCCTTCTGGAAGTGTGCATGTTCGTTTTCATCCGCCGGAGCCTCCAGGTAATTGTCTACTGCATCTGGCGAGCTGGAAGAGGTGGTGGGCACTGAAAGAGGCGATGAGGTGGAGGAGACAAATAAACAAAGAGTTTAAACTGCTGTCAGCGTAGCACAAAGCAATTTCAGCTACAAAGATGTTAGTGCTTGAAAGAGTTTAGTTAGAGAATAAAAAAAATCCCAAAACATTAAATAGTCTGGAAAACAGTCCCAAAGTGATCAGAGATGTACAGGAAACAGGACAGAAATCTAAAACAGTAACAAAGTGCTTAGTGTTAGTGCTTACTCTTTATAGTGAAGGACCATTTCAAAGAAAACATTAAAATAAATACTAATGCTGACTCTGAAATAGAGAATATAAAGAGTATGAATGTCTTTGTTATTTGTCCTCAACCAGTCATCCAGAGAACTGAGAAAGACAAACAGAATGTGGAAAAATCAACCTGCCCCTGGATATAGGATGCAGAAAAAGGCTAGATTCAAATAAAAATTTAGCCTATCCTTTAAGAATAGAAAAAAAAAGATGCCTGACATTTTGTATTTTATGTTTGCAGAGTCCAACCACTATCCTGCATTTAGTAGGGGTGGTTGCAGGCAAAATTTGGATCCTGAGGATTAAG
Organism: Hydrocynus forskahlii; assembly: GCA_037974365.1. Taxonomy (NCBI): domain Eukaryota; kingdom Metazoa; phylum Chordata; class Actinopteri; order Characiformes; family Alestidae; genus Hydrocynus; species Hydrocynus forskahlii. The sequence goes on along the minus strand of JBBPCX010000088.1, from coordinate 20,091,636 downwards.
TTTAAGGAACACTGTGCTAAGTACTGCAATATAACATGGTGATATACTGCTACCCCCTGTATTAATTTAACAATGGGCTTAAATATAAGGAATAAATCAATACAAAAATTGTCACCGACACCAATTTTAAGTGACAAAAAGTGGCCAATATAATTACAGAGGGTAATTTGTTCTGTTCTGATGTTCTGTTATTTCCGCCCTCCAAAAGAGCATGGCATGAATGTTCTTTTCATCATTAAAGAGGCATTTTTGGCATTTTATTGGCAAGTTATTCTGCTGATACGGATAACTGTGGAAAATTAATTTCAGTCAAGCCAATTTATTGGTAGGGCCCACTTAATACATGTTAAAAATGTAAAATAAATAAATAAATAATTAAATGAGTCTCTGTGTATTAACATGGTTTTGAAATTCTAAATACTGTATTTTCTAAATATTGTGAATTTGTCACTTGTCATGCTTATGGTGAATAAAACTCAACACTGTCAAGGCTGATCTGCAATCAGTAATAAACGCATTTTAATCTAAACCCTGCACACATAAAAACGAAGAACTGATTCCAGCAGCATAGGGAGCTTTAGAAGTCTCCTTCAATTAGAAACCTGAGATTGAACCACATCACTAGCTGTGAGGCTGGCCTGTGTATAAATAGGCATCATTCTGTGTATGAAATGATCTAAGATGACATAGCAGAAAGGAAAACATTTAGATTAATGATTTGCTAAAGGAGTGGAAGAGAAAGAAAAGGAAGGACAGAAAGATCTGCTGTGGTGAGTTCAAAGTTTAGGACACGCTGATGAGTAACTGATTAGAACTATAGAGTCACTGCAGAAGTGAATTTGAGCATGCCAACCGTGCGCGCGCTCACCCACACATGCATATAAACACCCCATACATGGTGAACTCCAGGAAGTGACAGAAGATGGTGACTAAACACAACTTCTTTTTCATCATATTACCCAAGCTGTGACTGAGTGAGAGAGAAATATAGAGGCTAATATGCTATTTTGTTTTCTCAAATTCACAGGTGGACACACACACACACACACAGGCACGCACAGTAGGAGGCTGTTAGTGAGTGTGTGAGAAAAGCAAGAAGGGCGCGTCGGGTGGCATACGGTGCGTGGATGCTGTGAAGGAGTGTGCGCGCGTGCTGAAACTGAGGCACACAAAAAAGTCAGCAGCAGAGTGATTGTTCGGGTTAGCCAGGAGGACAGTGCGGCTGCTGGTTGTTAAGAAGAGCTTCTACGCTCAGAAAGGCAGACACACGCGCGTGACTTACACACACTGCTGCAGACAGAAAGGCAGTACTCCTCCGACTCAAAATTATTGCGATTGCCTCCACAGCCCCCATAGATGAAGGGAGCGCAACGGCCCTCCTCCTTCACAAAATACCAGCGGGGCAACATAGCCCTGCAAGGACCTGTCTCTGCGTTCGCCCAGCACACATCTGAGAGAAGGAACACACATACACTCAGAAATGTGGCTATCAATGCTTCATTGGCATTAAACACACATCAATATAACACTGATGGAGACAACTACAGAAAATAAGGTATATTATCTAAATCATAAAAAATGATTTCATATTCACCTACCTATTTAAAAATGTAGTTGAATAAATAAAAACCGTTATATACAACATATACCGAGATACCTTAGTCATAAAACCCCCCCCAAAAAAATCAACAAATTTTCTACTACGAAGTAGGGAGGGTGACGTCTAGCACATGCGTCCGGAGTCATGTCAAGTGCGTCATGTGAAGCACCATCGCCTTTTCAAAGTGCTGCTGACGCAACATCATCGAACAGCTCAAAGCGCTTGCAGAACATCAACTGCCAATTCTGTTACGTCAGCTAACAGATGTCCATGTTGGCTCGCATCCTGCCAAGTGATGGGGGAGAGGGCAAGGCCAATTATGTTCTATTGGACTCCTGGCCATGGGTGGCTGTGGCATTGCTGAGGATCGTTCTCGACATCAGAGTTTACACAGTTACAAGTAGCACTTCTGCATTAGTGTTACCTCAAATGAGCCAATACTAATGTTTCAAAATTACGTAAAAAAAAAAGGTATATTAACGGTTAAGAACAATGACCTTGAGGCAAACAACCTGTCTCTTACACACACACACACACACACACACACACACACACACACACACACACACACACACACACACACACACACACA
>JBBPCX010000088.1:20063263-20076711 GCA_037974365.1 Hydrocynus forskahlii | reverse complement strand
CACACACACACACACACACACACACACACACACACACACACACACACACACACACACACACACACACACACTCCCAAGTCCTGTTGCTTCTTCTCAGGTTTAACACAACATGCCAACACCACCCCATACCACACAAACTTAGAGACTGCAGCATTAGCACTAGAAAGTCATTCCTATAAATGGCAGTTCATAATAATGCAGTTACATTTTTACAGGAATACAAGAGTCAATGTCTGAATTTCCTTTGTGCTACAGTGGGTATGGCAGCCTGAAGTGAAGACACACAAGCAATTTCCCAGCTGTATTTACCCAATGCAATTTATAAGATTTAAGTAAATGATACAACAGTTCAGAAAAAAGATGAATATATTTTTTTTTACTGAGACCAAGGATCACCACACCTAAAACACACTTGTAAATTCACTTGTAAATTCAACTAATCTCCTTCACCATTGCACACCAAGCTAACTGGCTTCCATCTGTGATCAAATGTGCTGATTAATTTAAATCTTCTGAATAGTATAAAAACAGCTACTCCTGGAGCATTCCTGTGCTTGGTAATGTGACTGAATGCAAACAATCCACTATAGGTGGCGAGGCACTGTAAAAGATCTCAGTGGACAAGCACACATCAGGAGATGGATACAAAAAATATAAATGCTTTATAAATCCGGAACACAGTAAAGTCTGTAAGAAGTGGACAGTGTTTGGTATTACTAAACCCCTCCCTGGATCAGGCCTTCACTCTAAACTGGATGGAAGAGCGAAGAGGAAACTGGTCAGAGGGTACCAATAGGCAGTTACAGGAATTTAAGGCACAGAGTGGTCATTGTGTGCCTGTGACAATATCATCACAAGTGCTTCATAAACGTGGTTTAAAAGGGTTGCAAGAAAAGACAGCATCTCAAGAAAAGCCACATTAAGTCTCAACTGAGCTTTGTCAAAATGCACCTTGAAGATGCTGAGGATAAGTAGAACACCACCAAATGGTGCATCTGGCAGAAAGCCAATACAGCTCACCATCTAAAGAACACCATGCCTACAGTAAAGCATTGGGGGTGGCAGCATTGTGTTGTTGGTGTATGTCTCTGCAGCAGGGACTAGGCACTTGTCAGGACAGGGCAAACAGATGATTCTTGAGGAAAACCTGCTGCCCTCTATCAGTAAGTTGTCAATGAGAAGAAGGTTCACCCTCCAACATGACAGACAGTGACTGAAAATGGTGAATGTCCTTGTCAGAGCTCAGACTTAAAACCTGTTTAAAATCTGTGGAATGACAGGAGTCCACCAACAGTCACCATTCATTTTCACAGAGATTGAACAGTTCTGTAAAGAAGAGTGGGCAAATATTGCAGTCTAAACATGCAATTTGGTAGAGAAGTACCCTAACAAACTCAAGACTGTAAGTAGGTGGTTCCACAAATATCTCATTTCCACTACATCGGTGCTGGTGCCAGGTGCCAGTTCTGGTGCTCGGCCAGTGCTGAACTGGGAACCAGCCAGAACCAACTGAGAAACAGGCCGCGTTTACTCTAGACAGGAGCTCAGCGGGAGCCGCATGATAATACATCATAGGTCATGCCCACTAAACCGAAAGCTTATTTTTAACCTATTGACTATTTGGTCGGTTGTTCATGTGAAGCCTGCAACTTTCAGTTCTTCCCTTATTTCTTCATATACTTTCTTCTTTCTCAGCGGACTTTACAATTTCTGTTGAATCTCCGTGGACGTCCATATTGCTAAAAGAGCTTTAATTTCTTCCGCTCTCCACGTTACTGGACTTTGGCTCTCCGCCATTTTCTCTTCTAAAGCTACCTATCACTCTGCCCACGGCTCGTGACGTCATGGGTTCTCGCTACTTGACCAGCAAAGTTTAGGGCCCGGTTTGGTGCTTGTTTTAAGGCACGGGCGCCAATTTTTTTTCTGTGGAAAAGTGCAGCACTGATTCCAAAATTGGGAACCGGCACGGGAACCAGAGCAGTGGAAGAGGGGTAAGAGTACTGACATGGGGGTGTGATCCTTTAGTTATCTCAGTGATAGTTTTCTGTTGCCATCATATTGTTCTCTTGGATGTTATAAGATACACAAAAACTGTTTTGTGTCTTCATTTCAGGCTACAAAGCAACAAAATGTGAATATTTTGAAGGGGGCGACTCTTTTCTGTGCACACTATTTTTACACAGAAAGTTTTATGGCTTCTCTTTCAAGTTGTCACTAATGACAATCAAAGGCATCTTCTGAAACATTGTAACGAGATATGACATTAATTGCTAATACCAACTGTAGTTCAGGGTCACTGACAGTCACTTACATGCCCTTTTGGACCGAAGCTGACATTCAGTATAGGCTGCAATACACAAATCCATATGATTAAAATTTAGGACGTGCTTCAGTAGACACTTTGCACTTCTTCCAGCAGAACTGGACTTTTCCCTTTAGAACATTTCAGTCGTTAAATGTTAATTAAAAGATCCATATTGTAAATGGAACATTGTGTTAAGTTTAAACAAAATCAGAATTCTTGAAAGATCCCTTAAATTGGTAAAGAACCTTTTTAAGTGAACCTTAAATTATGTGAAGGTTTTTCTTTTAATTATAGTACAAAGCATAACTCAAAAGAGGCTTTGTGGCACCCTTTAAAAAATTATCTAAAAGAACTAAAAACTAAAAGGACATTGAGTTTTTCTGACTCTGTCATTGAGCCATAAGGAACTAGAATTTCTCAATAACTTGTAGGTAAACAACAAAGTTCATTAAGTGATCCAACTTGCGTCCAACAGTGGTACTTAAGTAGCATCAAGAGAGGGATTTTCTATTTTAAAGACTATAATATTTCCCTCTTTGACACTGACTGTTTTGAATTTGTTTGTTGGCTGGATAATGCAGAAGTCAGATTTTGAAATCAAACAACTTACAACTGTACCAACTTTCTTAAATCATCAGTACAATGCAGAGAATGGACGACTCAAACGCCAGATGAGGAGGGCAACAAGCTAAAAGATAAAGTTAGCAAGGTAGCTGCTTAGTTATGAAGACACTATCTCAGTTTGGTTGCTTTTGTCTGACTGAACAGTGTAAAAAATTATCTTCTGAACCAATTTTGTGCTAAATATAGAACAACCATTTTCTTTATGAGTTTGTGTGATTACCGTTTAGAGGTACATTAATTCTCACCAGAGGGATTTGCAGTGGTTGTCTGATGAATTTGCATAATGTTCGGCACTGTAGGGAGAAAACAAACACGGAAACAACAAAAACTCATGAATCCTGTCAAACCGAAGAGGCTGAAGAATGTAACTCTGAGCTACAGAATACTGCGTGACATGATATCATAAACTCCCTTGTCTCCACAGATCTGACAACAGGACAGATTTTATGAACTCATTTGGCTAGTCAGAGCAGAATGGAGGGCAAATAAAAGCCCTGAGTTATTGGTCATAACACTGCACAAATGCAGCTCCAGTATCCCCTTCACCCCTTTCTACTCATAAAAAAGAAGCAGAGGAAAGAGGCTGTGGATAATTGGGCAGAATCAGAGGAGACAAAACTCGACATGGCTTCCTGCCTTTGAACTTCACACTGTCCATTCGGATCCATCTGCCCACTGCCCTACTAACTCTTTCTGTCTGTCTCTTAATGGCAACAACCAGACTGCCTTCTAAGCAGCCCTTCTGCAGAGGATCAGATAAAGTAAAAGCCAAGACCTCAGTTTTAATCTGCCTCCTCATTGATGATAGGCTGACAGTGTAGGAGGTTCTAAGGTTCTAAAGTGGCCACTACTCGCAGAGCTATAGTAGAACATATCTGATTGTTGGATAAGAGATAAGATAAGATAAACCTCTTTTAGTCCCACAAGTGGGAAATTTGCTTTGTCATGGCAGAAAGTGGATAGTACAAAGTTAAGAGCAGCAAAAATAAAAAAACAATAGATCAGAATAAAAGACTATCACAGTACAGTATAAAATGTTCAAACGTACAGAATAAAAATTGTACCATATAAAATCTAGAAATATAAATATGGACATCTGTACTGTAAAATACATAAATATATGTACATGTAAACTATAAGTAAACTAATTGTAGACTTGGGTTGTTCTTCTTGTGGGCAATTATGTGGGAATTCAATTTCCAGAGCTAAAAAGAAGAAGTGACCAGTAGCTGCCTTGTAACTTGATGAAGACACGCTTGAGAGAAGTAAAAATCTAATTTAGTTTAAATAGTACCGCTGGCTTCCTGGGACAGTTCAAAAGCATCTTCCTTGTGGTTAGCAAGAAGTTCAAAGTTTCAAGCCCTATTCAAGTAATTTGGACTTGATGTAGAAGTTAACTGCATGTCAAAACCTGTTTTCAGTATTCAGTGCTCTTAACTCCTTCATTAACGGCTCAAAAAACATCCTTGCCAAAAGTGCATACAGTAATACACTAAAATCACATGACAAGTGCCAGCCATGCATTCTACCAGAGCAGAAAATCTTGACTCTGCTTTGTTGAGATATGACCTGACATCAAAAGTGATTTTTCTAATAAAACCACATCGATGATGTGTCAAATGAGGTAGCAAGGCCCATCAATCTACAAAGCTGTTAAACCATTACCCAGTATGGGTCACCGCCTCCAGCTGACCCAAGTTGACGTGCTGGTCAGTGTTGGGGGAAGGGACAGACAGAACACTTCCTCGTTCTCAACAATGATGAATTTCCCACCATCTGCTGCGCTCATACATTTGATCACATTTGCATGCAAAAGCCTTAGTGTGTAATCCCCTCCCAGAGCTGCCGAGGCTTGGCTTGCTTTTAATTGCGAACTTGCGCTATCAGGGAGACTCGCGGCTCCATGCGGTTCCCCATGATCTGATAGCAAGCCTGGAGGAACCCTTCTGAAGACTGCTGATGGGATTTCGCACTTAAGCTGAGACACCAGGGGATTGGACACAGGGAGAGTAAGGATCTACTGCTTGCCGCTGAGACACTGCCATTAAGGACAAGATGTGGATGAGAGGGTGAAAAGCTGATGAGGTTCGGACAAAATCTGTCGCTGATTACAAAGCCTCTGTGTGAAGCAAGTGAAATAACAGATGCACAGCCATCAGGGTGAGCCAAAATGCTGGGTCATTCCATGACAAAAAGATTATACAAGAAAAAAACCAGCAAATGTGTAGCACAGAACATGTGTTCGTAAACTGTTTACACTGGATAAATAGACTGTAGCTAAACCTTCAAGGCAAATGCTGGACACACACAGAAGCGTGTGGTCTGGGTGTGTGTCTGCATGAGAAAGACAGAGAAGGTAATCAAGGCACACATAAGTAGTTCTGATAACCCTTCTCTCATCGCAGCTTGTAAACTCACAGATGAATGTGTGTAAAATAATATCTGCTCTTGGTCATTGGGACCGGATCCTCAGGGCGTGTGCGCACGCTGCAGTGATTACAGGGCAGCCAGCCTCGCTTCCCTTACACCCTGCCTGCCAACATTCCACTCTGCACTGCACCAACTCACTGACACACAAGACCCCAACAACATTATCACAATAAAGACAGTAAGATGTTTTCCCACAGATACTGGCTGTAGCTACACCAACCCCCCACTCAATGGCCATGACGGCGCTTAACAATCCATCCATTATCTCACCCCCCTGCAGCCCCAAAGGGAAGCTGGTGTTTATTTATTTAGTTTTGTTTGTCGTCCAGTTACACTGATCTGGGGCCAATTCAGCGTTTTGCCCTTAGAAGGTTTAGAAGTGAGATTTGAGTTATGAATGTAATGGATGTGTGAATGCCGGATGATGATAAATCCTGTAATGTTTGCGATGGTGTGCAAACGGTGAGCAATCACAGTGCTGGGACAGGGAGTGAAAGAGAGAGAAGGACATCAGTGAGCTTTTATGAGGAGTAAAATGTATTTGGAAGTGCGCTGGGTTAAAGGAGAGGCGCTGATCTAGGAGGAACAGGGAAAGGTGAACTGTGCGGTAAGTGTTGGACAGCAGTAGCCAGTTTCTGTGAGAAATATGTCTCCATTTCCCAGAAGTGCTGCACTGCCCGCTGCCTAACCCCCACGGTCACTATGGTGAAACATAAGTCAACCTTTTGGTGCCCTTGTGTAGAGAAGTGTTCTGAGTGTGACTCACTGTCTTTTGTCTCTGGACAGAAGACTCTTTATCTTTGAATGACTTGCTTTTTATGGCAGTGTGGGAAGGAGACGTGTGAATAGACAAAAATAGTCCCTCAATGCTTATTAGGTACTAAGCAAAAAACCCCCATAGGAAACAGGTCTGCAAAAAAAAAAAAAAAAAAGCAAAGCAAAAAAGTCCTGAGCGACATGTCAGATATGTTTTAATATTTTAACAAGGCCAAATCTTTACGCAAAAATGAGGATTATATGTGTGTTTATTTTTTTAATACACCAAGAATGAGGTGAAGGTTGATTAAAATGTCTGTTAAGTGCAGTGTGCATTACAGACTAAGACCTAAAATTACACCAATATCAGGATCAGCTCAGTTTTTTAAAAAACCTAATTGTTTTGTTTGAGCCAGTCTGTAAAGCCTGGCTAGATATGGGTGTTGAACTGTATTTCGCTAATCTACGGCTTACTCCAGTTAAATAATTGGTGGTACTTTTAATAGTAAACAGAGTTGTCACTTAACAACTGTTAACATCTTTGGGAAAGCAACTACTTTTTAAGCAATTTCTTCCAGGTTCAGTAAAGTTTTCTAACTCTGATTGCTACTCAATGAAATGAAAAAATGTGCCGTTATTTCAAATTCCAATAACAGCAGCAGACCCAACTCACTGGTTGGATCTGCTGTGTAAAATGCTGTATAATGATATGACAGACACCACAAGGAGCATTTGGGCTGAAATGGGTTCAACTGTTTTCTAAATTGCTCAATAAATGTTGGCAGTGCTGTGATGGGAAAAATTTAAGGAAACGGCAGAAGACAAAACAGTAATCAAACAATATTAAAATATTAACTGATGAAGTGAGCAAAACCACAATACAAACCATCTAACCGACAGTCCTGCTGATAAGAATTTGACCACGTACCTTCAGGTTTTCTTACTTTGGCACCTCTGCTGTAGGGTTTGAATAAATCCACATAACCTTTTCTTTAATTTAGGTTGTCTCTCCAATAGGAAGGTGGGGCAGTCCCCTGCAATACAGCTTTATATACTGTCATATGCAAACATTTAAATGCCACTGCTCAAATAACACATTTTGTTGATTTTCTTTTCCCTTCCAGCATGTTAAACTGTGCAGTAAAATGTGCAGGTGTGTCCTCTATAAAGGATGTGTACACATTCTCACTCAAAACACATTCTGACTACATATGTTCAAACTTCTGCACAGTCCATTACAACACAGAACGCTCACAAACAGCTCTCGACTATTTGCCTTCTGCAATCAAACAAACAGAGGAAGTCTTCCCTAGACACGGAAGAGGAAAGAGAACCAGGAATAGCTCTGCATGGTCTGCAAGTGTGTCCCACTCCACCCTGTCACAAGTAGCCTAAAATTAGGAACACTTACCAAGTGTCGCTCCTAAAACTCCTCAAAAAGACACACCGAAAGAAATACAGCACAAGTGTCTGCAACATTTACATGACCAGAAAGCCTTTTGTTCATTTTGCTTTAAGTGCGACATTCCTGCATGTGATAAAAATATCAAATCTGAGATGTTCAACCATACTAATCTAGATCTAAACCTTGCATCACCAAATCCCCAATGTGACGCACCCTGCTCTAATCCTTACAAAAAACAACCTACGTAGCATTCGGTAATGAAAATTCTGCACTTGCAGTTATAGTATCAGAGTAAGGTTTGAAAAATAAGGAATGAGAGCAGGGACAGGAATATCATGCAGTGCCCCAGCTCCAGCACTCCTCCCTGGGGGAGCACTAATTATAGTCTGGGTGCTGGGTACCAAGGGATGGCCTGGGTGCTGCAACAACCTCGGAGGCTGAGGACAAGGGGAAAAAAAAAAAAGGGAGGAGTCGTATACAACCAGGCTTGACAGAGATACAAATTTGTACCCTGATTTTTTCCTGCATATCTGTTAGGGATGCCATTAATCTGAAACCTACACCTTAACTGCTTAGATGCTGCAAGATAATTAATTTTAACATTTAATAAACGAGCCATTTTCACTTATTATTTATTTTTACTGAATGTTAATACTAAAAATATCATCCAGCTTTCTTGTGACTCTTTGGTGTGTGTTTTTAAAAATGAACAAAATAATTTTATGATGAACTGAATTTCTTCATTCGAATTGTTGATTTGGCTTGAGATTTGACTTCACTATCTACAGACACTGAGTAGCCTTTACCTTAGATTTGATTTTCTTCATAGATTTGAATTAATTTTATTATACAAAGAACAGACTCAGTAATGTATTCTTTGCTGGTGGGTTACCATTAGTTAGCAAAGTGTGCAAACTATAACAATCTAGAAGCCAGTGTTAATACAAATGATCCTCAGGTCTTTTTGGATACCGTTCAAAGAGGCAGAACACATGGCTCATCATGCTGCTACCTGTGGTGAGGTCACATCATGGTGCCAAGGTTACTGCACCAGTGGCTTCCACTTGGGATGAGGCCCCGAGGGCCATCTGAGCTCTGTACTAATCACATTTCCTGCTCATAGTTGACTTTAAAGGTCATAGGCCGTATTTCCTTCATAAAAAAACATCTGTCACAATATGTTCATGCAGTTGACTGCCTCCTCATTACAAATGGCCCACTCAGCAATTGCCCGGTTGCTAAGGCAGCAGGTCCAGCGAAGAATATGCATTATCTCTGGATCTCATCATCTAGCCCACCAAGCAGCCAGTGAGAGGCTCTCTGGCCTCCTCCCCCCAGGGCATCTGAATCGAGCTCCACCTGCACACAGCCACAGATCCTGCTCTGAGATAGGCAGGATGTATCCTGGCCAGCTGGCCATCCCCCATCACACAGGAATCCATGGTGCTGCTCATCTCTCCAGACACAACATCCCTCACCTGCTGACAGGCCATGTTGCACACAAACAAAGCCCCCTATTCAGTGGTTGAGTTTTTCACAGTGATCAGCTCTGAATGGTTTCCATTCCACTGTAGGTAATGTGACCTTTAGAGGGCCACAGCTTGGAATAAAGGGGATGAACAGCAGCGTGGCACAAGGCTAACTGAAAAGAAAACACAAGAAGGAGAGGCAGGACCAGACAGCACAAAGCCAGAAAATGTATGGCCAATGATAAATAATACGTGTAACCATGAGGTTAAATAGTTAAGAATGTTGATTAAGTACTTCATGTATGCAAAAACTGTCGTTATAAGTGTCCAAGGTATTGTTCAGAAAGACAGACTGGCACATCTCATTTGAGAAAGACACACACTTTATCCAAAAATGAATTTAAGCAACATTTGTAGATGGTTTTTATCTCTGGACACACGCATCTTGATGTCAAAATGTGCAATCGCATATTTAAAAAATGTAGACAAAGCTTTCAACAGCCATTACCATATAATGATCTTACTTTATACGCTGTAGTTTTACACAGACTTTGAGTAAACAGCTGTACTATAAATAGCCTCTGTACTTTAATGGTGGAGCCTGTTAGCTTTTTAGCTAACCGCTGCCCAGGACATCCTAATCTGTAATATTTTGGTTAGTTTCTAGTTGCTAACAGCACTACCTTGTTATGAAATACAGCACGCAACACATCAGAATCTAAGCTCATAAAGGCAACATGTTTACTGAATTTTCCCTTCTCAGTCAGCACAATCACACATGCACTGCTACCATGGCAACCAGCATGGATATGTGAGCAAACAACCGGACCATATATATTAGACTTGGTCCCTTGGTAGCTCAGTCTCTCGGTATCTTGAAACCCATACACTGTACACAAAAAAATCTGATTTTAACAATTCTGAGTTTCCCTGCAGCGTGAATAAGCTACAATAAGTGAAAGCAACAGCCTCGCAGTTAGTATTCAGCCACTGATGTATGACCACTGCAGGTGTATTCTAGCGTTGCCTCCTGACTAGTTTTCATCATTTGATCTTGACTTGCATGATCACATTTGTCCACACCCAGAAAAGGTCCTTGATTAAGTATGACACAGCTGACTAAATCAAGCAATCATGCACGATATCCTCAGGACATTTAAGAGCTGAATGTTAAACTACACTTGGGATTTCAAAATAAAAGGGTGGTCACCAATGTGTCAGTACAAGGATGTATAAATACAAGATTTATTCATTTATTCTCAAGGTCACAGAAATATAGGCTACATTTTCTAAAACAACAGGAGTGCACACTGGCCACTGAGTTACATTGCAGCATGAAGTTTAGGAACCAGCTACAATTAGTGAAAGCAACATCCTCACAGTTAATATTTAGCCACTGATGTTTAACCACTAGAAGTGTGTTCTAGTGATGTTTCCTGACTATACTGTTCATCATGCTATATCATTTTATCTTACCACACCCAGAAAAGGTCCTTGATTAAGTATGACACAGCGGTTTGAATCGAGTAATTTTGTGTGATATTGTTCAGGACATTAAAAACTAATGTTAAACTTAATCTGGGATTTCGACATAAAATGGTAGACATCAATGAGTCAGTAAAGTAAAAGTAAAATGGACTCAGGCGTAAACACACTACAGCACAGCATGGCGTGAGCAGTCTGAAATTCTTTCACTGCATTTAACCCATTCATCAAGTGAAGCAGTAGGCAGCCAGAGAGACAGCACTCAGTGAGCAATGTGTGAACCGTACTTTACTTAAGACTACCTCAGTGGTGCCACTAGCAGTCCTGGGATTCAAACCCACAGCCTTCCACCCTGCAGATTTGTCAATTTATTTTCAAGGTCATAGAAATGTATGCTACATTTTATAAGACACACTCTCACATCAACTTATGAGAGGGTGTTATGTCTCAGGCATTTGGGAGAAGAAGGCAACACCGAAAACACCACCACAATGAGACTGCTAGGGATAATGAGGGCCATGTACAGAAGGCAGTTGGGGATGAGATGTAACTGCGGTGAGATGATAAAGAAATTATGGCCTGGGTGTTTTTTGGAGCCCAAGGAGGTGGCAGAAAGCCTGAGGGTGGCAGCCAGCACGCTTGTGGGAAGAAAACTGATGCAGAGCCGTCAGCTGGCTGTCACACTCCAAAATAACTGCGTTTGTCATGGGTTTTTCCTCGAAACCTTGCATTTGTGGGTAAAGATAGCTGAGGCAAGCCAGAAATACTGCTGGCTTCCCTCAGACAGGGCTCCACTCAGTTCAGGAGCAGTCACTGCAGCTCCCTCCGCCATCTTGCTTCTGTCTGGTTCCATCCCACTCTCCAGCCCTCGACATGTAGGAGCTTCAACATGTTCACGGGGGAAATACTCCCTTCTTTCTTTCGCCAAACACATTAAAACATAACACAGGTTTTAAAAAGATGTCCATGACTCCTGCCAGCTCCTTCGTGTCTTCCTGACCCTGTATAATAGACTGTAATTTTCCAAAAACGAGAATAAAAAAGGGAGGAACAGTCATTTCTCCTCACACCCACTTCTCCCAGCCAAGCTAAATTTATCCCACAGCTCCGACTGAGACACTCTCACAAGCTTTCTTACGAAATTACAACCACTAAATGGAAGACAACACACTTTAAAGACATAAACGGACGTGTTTGTCTTTTTTTAGCCACATTTTGTTTTCGTGACTGAGAAAAGCCTATCTCTGGGTGTTTTTGTAGCTTCTCTTCACAAAGGAGTATAGACTCGAACACAGGCCATCTCCTCTGATGCAGATATTGAAAATTAACGACTGAATTCCATTTTAACTCCGTAGAGAAACGAGACTTACATTATTGGGCACAATTACAACCATTCCTCAATCAGGAATTTTTGGGCCCTTTTTGTTGTATTTAACGTGGAGAGCTTGGAGATTATGGAGGCTGGGGTATTCGTGCTGTACGAATACGCTCCTCTCCTCTCCAAAAACAACTCTTATCTCAATTTTTAACAACGCCATATCGTCCAGGGAGAGGTTTACCACCCAGACAGACGATGAGGTTGCGTTACAGAGTAAGTAATAGTCTCTAATGTGCTTTTTGTCCCTGAATATCTGGATTAAGCTGCTGTTTATGCTGGGGTGTAGCCTCAAGGTGACCAGTCGGGTAGCCGAAGCTAAAGAAAATGTTCGCGTTGGCATAGAAACAAGCCACGTTAAAACCAGACACCCGCAGTAAACAACACTTAACACTGTTTTAGATTAAAAGAACACCAGTTAGTTTTAATGAGTGCATTAACAGAGTCCCATTTTACAGTAGTGCGCCTTGGTGACACCCAGTGAGCCAGGTAAACCCTGAGTTGACTTAAAACTCAAAAAGATCTGACGTTTCTTCTCTCCTTCTTACCTCCAGAGCCACCGCAGCCGAGACCACAGCCATGAGCAGCAAGAAAACCCAGGGGGCGCCCATATTCCTCCCCATATTCACCGTGTTTCTGTCAGAATGTGCTGCCGCCGATCCTTCCGTGACGACTCCGAGAGAAAGAATGTGGTGTATGTGTGTGCGCGTGTGAGATGGAGAGCAATAGAGAGGCTGGGCAGCTGCTCCGGAGTCACGTGACCATTCCTGGCTAGCGCTGGCAGTGAGCGACAAAACAAGATTTTCTTCATTTTTGGGGGATATTGAGAGGTTTATTGTTAGTTTTTTTTTTTAACTTTCATTCCTTCAGAAAGTAATTTTTGAACCCAAATAGTCGCAGAATATGTTCACGTGCGCCTTTATCTGTCTTTACTTCAGTCGTACTGAAGTGTTAAATGGATTTATACTTGGGTTTCCAAGCTGCTGATATTTCTGTGTCAAAAAAACAGATAAAAATCACAGCATGCTCAGTTTAGGGACACGAGAAGCTCTGGTTATCTCAAAAAGTGTGTAGGAAAAGAGCCAATGTGGTTATTCGGATATTTGCTGCCACTGTGTGGTGACTCTTCAGACAGCAGGGCCCGGAGGAGAGAGAAGTGTTTTGTTGTCTGCGGGAGAATAATTGATATGGCAGGGCTATTTGCTCCACCCAGCTGGGATTTAAAAAAAAAAAACGAAATCCGCTTATATTTCACTTTGGGTCGTCTCGACTCTGTGGAAATTGTTTTTCATGGGCCTGATCAAATAAAAGGACTTGCTCAAACCAATTTTTTAAATACAGTGTATTCCAAAGCCTGACGGGCACTTCTCACTGTTGAGCAGCATAGTTTCTGAGAGATTGAGAGAGAGAGACAGAAAGAGCGAGAGACACTATTATGTATTAACCTAATTGTGCTTTTTTGTACTTTTCATCTGTATTACTTTTCATTCCTATGCTACATCACGTGCACAACTACTACTACTATTATTATTATTATTATTATTATTATTATTATTATTCTTGTTATTTTCTCTTATCGGTGATGTAATTATTGATATA
>JBBPCX010000088.1:20051197-20063163 GCA_037974365.1 Hydrocynus forskahlii | reverse complement strand
TATTATTATTATTATTATTATTATTATTATTATTATTCTTGTTATTTTCTCTTATCGGTGATGTAATTATTGATATAATTGCTTTAATAGAATTATTTTTGACACAACTGACACTTAACTAATTGTAGTTCCTACCTCTCCTTAAACCTGCCGCTGTATTTTAATTCAATATTATCATTAGTAGTATCAGTATTACTCTTATCATGTGTATCTGTTTGTATTCACTCTAGTTTATTTTATTTTTGTTATTTTTTAAACCTTATTTTATTGTTAAATCTATTACTGTTTCATTTCAATGCGTTGGCAATACTGTACATGCTCACAGTGAGCCCATTTTTAACCATCCTATTTATAACCAACATTGTTTAATGCACGCACATAGGACCAGATAGGATTAAAAAAAAAATGAGAACAAGAATGTTTCAGTTATATATGAGAACATTGTGAATTAGTTGAGTTTGAGCATAAAATCTTTAATGACCAAAACGACTCCTGAACAATACATCCCTAAAACCTTATTTTAAATTACAAACTAGGCCTATATAATATGGACAAAACATTGGTATTGTGATTGAACTACTGTATATTGTGGTTATGATGCATTCCAGTATATTCAATGGCTTGTATCATCACTTCTGAATTGAAAAAGACTCGAAGAAAGTACAAAGCTGCAAAACACGCTCATCATATTCAAATCATAGTTCTTGTGATATCACACCATTATATATATATATATATATATATATATATATACACACACACATATATTATCCTTATTCAACCTACAGCAGTTGAGCCCTGACGTTCTAGGGAGTGTTTCAGCCCCATGCTGCCCTTTGGATGAACTGTAGCACAAGACAGCTAATCGGAAAAGATACCATTTACATACATGTCTTAAGGGCACAGTAATTTTAAGGGATAAAGACATTTTTAACAAGTAATTTGACTGGTATCATAAAAGTACTGAATTTCAATACCCAGCCCTGCATTCGCACATTTCATTTATGAAACTGGTATCTTTTGTAGTTTGTCTTTATTCTTGGTTGTCATACACATAGATTCATGTAACTGAACAATATCCATCAAGATACAATACATATAACTGTTCAAATCACTACAACAGATGGAGAATGGGTTCAGTCATGAGGTTTTTCCCTTTTCTTATAGGCTTGTCTCTACTTTGTAGTCCAGGGTCTTTCAAGAGACGTCACTTAGGTGCAGACATCCACCTTCATTCATAACGTCCATATAAACCAATGATTAAAAAAAACTATTTGACCATATATAGCAAGTCACCATGGGGACGATCCACACCCCCGTTATCAGCTGAGCTGAAAAACAACTTCATTTACAAAAGAGTCCATTTAGTCTGACCCTCTGGTCCGAGAATAGGCAGAAAGCCTCATTCGTAAGGTGTACACACAATAGCCTCCATTGCAGTTCATGTCGTGATGTATTAGAGGCTATTAGAGGCAGCATTTAACAGCTGATCATTCAACTGACTGCAGAAGAACCATATGTAATATTATTAGATATTCTGACACCACATCTCCAGTGCAAGCATGATGAAAAAGGTTCACTTTCTGTTGTAGCCTGGGTAGGGTGGAGGAGGAGAGTAATTTGCTGTTCTGGGTGGCGTTGGAGTGTATGGCGGGGGCCGAAGATCAGGGGCATACATCTCATAATCGTAGCTATAAGGAGGTGGCGCTCCTGCATGAGAGAGAAAATGACAAGTTATACACAAGAGACAGATGAGCTAAATGAGGGGACAATTAATTTACTTAAACAGACATTTTAAGCACAGGAGGGCGTGGGGGGCTCCCTGTATTAGACAGTGCTGATATTGCTATAAAGGGGAATTCCACAGATTTTATTGAAATTTCTGCACAATTCAGCCATTGAAATATACACTACATGGACAAAAGTATTGGGATGCATGACCATTCCACTAACAGAGATTTTATTGACACTGCATTCAAATACAACAGATTTTTAATATTTCTGTGGGAATTTGTGCCCATTCATTCCGTAGAGCATTTATGAGGTCAGGCACGGATGAGAAGACCTGGCTCACAATCTCTGTTCCAGTTCATCCGAAAGGTGTTGGATGGGGTTGAGGTCAGGGCTCTGTGTGGGCCAGTCAAGTTCTTCCACACCGAACTAATCCAGCCATGTCTTTATGGCGCTCGCTTTGTGCACTGCTGGAATAGAAAAGGTTCTTCCCCAAACTGGGTCCACAAAGCTGGAAGCATGGTGCTATCCAAAATGTCTCGGTATGCTGAGGTGTTAAGATCGTCTTTCACTGGAAATAAGGGGTTTGGCCCATACCCTGAAAAACAGGTGTGTCCCAATCCTTTTGTCCACATAATGTAGGTAGTCAGGCAGTGTTTCCATGGTTAATTTAAAAAGTATCTAAAAACTGATTTCTTTACAGTAGTGGTGATATGAACCAGATTACAATCTTTACAGCATACATGTAGCCACTTTATTTCCAATCCAAAATAACAAATGAAGCAACATGAATTTTTATATGTGGTGTTGAGAATGGTGAAATAGAAGAAGAAATGTCCTTTGGTACTGTTTTGCCATACAGGTCAAAAAATCTACCATCATAAAACCATGTCTCAGGGATCAGACAGCTTATCGGTTTCAATTTTATTTAATAACTTTCTGTGAGGAAGCTTTTAGGGACACTAAACACTTCTGAAGTCCAATTCCTATCACCACTGCTGTGAACTATTCTGACTGGGCAGAACGAAACATTTTACATCAAACCCCTCTGAATTACTTGGTTTCCATCTTAACTATTTATTTCCAATGACAAAAATGTTTAAAGAAAAATGAAATGAATTAAATATTTTAAACATAAAGAGTCTTTATTTAATTACATTCAAGTTGCTAGACTGGCCCTACAACACTGGCTGCTTGGGTTTTTATCATATAGCAGTCTTTTCCTCCAAGCTTGGACTGCTGTCATTACTTTTTGTTTTCATCCTGTTCCTGTCTAGCCAGCCATCTATAGGAAATTTAAAACTGAATATTTTGCTACTCTTGCTGTTGTGTCTGGTATGAAGGAAAAAGGCAGTACATCTTCAAATGCAACATTAATAGTCTGTGTGTGTGGAAAGTCTTCCTAGTAGAGTGGAAGCTGTTATAGCTGCAAAAGAGGGACCAATTCCTTATTAAAGCCTATGCATTTGAATGCAGTGTCAATAGAGTCCCTGTTGATTGAATGTTCAGGCGTCCCAAAACCTTTGTCCATGTAGTGTAGTTGAGGTGAAATGTAACGTTTTGTTACCTGGGTAGCCCTGGGCCACTGTGTTGATGTAGGAAGTGCTGAAGACCCCCACTCTCGCCCCTCGGCCATTCTTCACGCACATGCAGATGCACAAGAAGATGGCCGCCACTGCACCCATCAGAAATACTACGCCAAACACAATCCCTGAAATCGCCGTGCCCCTAGAATAGTAAAGGGAGAACAAGAAGCATGTTAAAGATCCACCACAAGAACAACAACAGAGCTTGGAAGTGTAATGGTAGTGTAATGTAAAGCACTAGAGGTCTGGTCTTGATTTGTGTGTTGGTTTTAAACAATTGTTTGTGGCTTTACTGTCAAAATGTGTTTAAAAATACCTTAGCACAGCATAATTTTGATTGGATCACACTGATTGTGCAGAAATGACAGCAAGACCTTTTTTATTGGTGGCACTCAAAACGCAACACAAAACCTATATAAGCCTATTATAACAATCCTGCATACATTTACACAGGACTGTTCCCACAAGCGTTAGTTGTCATAACACACTCTGTTGTGAAATGACATTAAAATGAACTTAAGCAGCCTTTATGTCAACTGATGATTGTTAAGCCTTATTAAGCCTACAGGTCTATGCAGGTCCATGCAGGTTTAAGTCAGTTGTCATAAAAAGGCTTTTATAGTTGTCATGGCTTTATGAACAGCACCTTTCATTAAAGTATTACCAAAAATGATTTTAACAGATTATAATAATGTTCAGTACAGTATCTACTCATATTTCAGCATGATAAAGTTTCTAAGCAAAAACAAATGACCCTCCCCATAAAGAAGCTTGATCTTTCTTTCTTAAATACTGTTGAATCAGACCAAAATAATCAAATCAAGGAATGTAATTGAACTGAATGACTAACGCTTGTTCAAGTGCAGTTTAACTCCTCAAATTCTAAACACTGCCTTGTAGTTATAGTTCCTGCTTATGACTCCGGACATACCCAAAACCCCCATGTTTTCTGTATACGACAGTCATCCATACTAGCTTGACTAGTGAGTGAAACATCAGAGACTTTTGTGTTTTTCTGTATCTTTCCAATCCACACAAAGGAGTGCTTTTGTCATCCTGTCAAACCAGGCCACCCAGGCTGTTGAGATTTATTTGCTGCCCGAATGAGAATCATTCGGTTTTGTCTGGGCAGAGTCTGCGCAAGGCTGAGTCAACAGCGATGTGTCTCAGGAGAGACAGGGAGCTCTGGAGCTGGGAGTAGCTCAGGTCACTGGGAGGGGGGATGGGATGGAAAAAAGCTGCAGTTCATACATACACCTGAGTAAACATGTCAGAGATTTTGCTCAAAGACCTCCCAAAATATCTCACCTTTAAGGCCCTGTACTTAAGTGTATGAGGATAGACTCTTGCGACTTGTACATTAAGCCTGTTCACAATTTAACTGGATGGTCCCCCTTATCTAGAAAAGCTCAGATCTGGTGAAACTCCTCTTTACCAACAGTGGTAAGCTGTAGTCACACAGAACATGAGCAAAATTTGTCTGGCAAACAAAAAAGCGAATAGCTGATGAAATGTGAACGTCAAATGCTTTCCTCCAAAACCTCCTCACATTAACCCTAGGGTGACCATGGCTTTAGGAACAGGAATAAGCTTAGGACCAAATTTAAAGTAAAGCAAAGTGGCCCCTTACAGTCACACAAGAACACTCCACAGCACAAAGGGTGAACTGTGTGAAATTCCTTCTCCGTATTTAACCCATTCACCAAGCGAAGCAGTGGGCAGCCAGCGATGCAGTGCCCAGGGTGCGGTGTGTGGGGATGGTACTTTGTTCAAGGGAACCTCAGTGCCACTAGCAGTCCTGAGCTTTGAACACACAACCTTCTGATCACAGGGGCAAGGCCCAGGAAACCGCCCCCAAAAATTCTGCCCCCAAAAATTCAGCACAACCTGAGCCTCACCCTGAGTGAATCACCTTCCTGGTCTCACCTGCCTGGTAAGTAAAGGGGCAATCTGACCTTAAACTACAGTTTCATATGTTACTTGTCATGTTATGGACTATTGTGTAGCATAGCATCGAGCCCCTCAGCCTTAACAGTTTCACAGAATTCAGTTTGACATTGTTTTTATCTTGTTTATCCATCAGTGTTCTCTCAATACCGTACCCAGCACGCATTAAGCAAAAGGAATCAACTACCCACCGAATGGATGGCATAGTGGTTAGGGTGTTCGCCCTACAATCAAATGGCTGGGGGTTTGAATCCCAACTGCTAGTGTCACCACTGAAATACCCTTGAGCAAGGTACCGTCCCCACACACTGCTCCCCGGGTGCCACTCGTTGGCGGAAGGCCTCTGCTTCACTTGGTGAATGGGTTAAATGCAGAGAAAGAATTTCACATTTTTCACATTGTGGTGTGTTCATGCATGACTTTAGGGGTTAATAAATTAAATTAAAGGAGCCAGTGTGAGGCAAGATAAAATAATTAATTATGTACAGTTCTAGAAAATAATTAATTACGTACAGTTCATCCAGATTTAGGGAAGTTGTCTGAACGCTTATTTTGATTAAATGATTTATTGGTGGGATATACGCTTTTGTAATTGTAAATCTGATAATTAAGTTTACTTTCATGATTTGATTGTGTCATTGCAAAGTTACTTCAAATTTTCAGGCACTATCATGTGGAATGAAGCGTTTCACCTGGTTGTGGCTGGGTTCAAGGGTCAGGGTCAGACTAAGGTAGATGGTTCTTGAGCTATGGCCCATAAATACTAAATCATCTACTTACTCTGACTACACTACCATCAGTTACTTAAACAGCTACACATTAGCCTAATTTGCCTAATGAAAGAACGGTAGCATCGAGGTGCAAGGAATTTATTCCACAGTGAAAAGTTATCCCTGGATGAACAAAAGTGTAAGAGCCTCTGCCCTAAATAACTTTTCAGTGGATGGTTCTTAAATGAATTATTCTTGCAATTGAAATGTGAGTGTAAAGAGCCTTTCTGAACTTTAAAGAACCTTCAAACCTTCACATTAAATAATTAAATGATATTAATATTAATATTATCTAATTACTATTGACCTCGGTCACACTCCCTTTAAGTAATTAAATAATTTCGTTGAATATTAAATAGTACGTGATTAAATTACAACAATATATTTTCCGCTGAGGGCGGCGCGTAAGTAAGGTTTCGGGTTTACAAGCAGGCAAAATTGAAAGAACAGCTGCCAGCAGGGGTGGACAGGGCCAAGGTTCGATGGTGAGTGAAGAGGGTGACACTGTAGGGGACATGGGCGTGATTATGTGCGTTTCAGCGATTACTCACGAGAGGACGTCCCCCACATAGGCGTAGTACGAGCAGCAAAAAGGAGGCACTCCATCACAACAGTACTCAACACAGGCATTGCACTGGGCCTCTGCACGACCTGCAATTGCATACAAACAAAAGAATAAATAATGCTACACCTACACTTTAAATCAAGCCTTAACTTTAACATCAGTAATTAAGAGGAAACACGTTCACATTCCCGTGGGATTAGCAAAAGCTTCCCGCGTCATCCGAACTTTTGTCACTGTGGGGACATCACACATTGTGCAAATATAATGTTCTCTACTTCAAGTTACTGACTATTTGAAGTATAATGTAAAGTACTGTCTCATGCTGTCTTGAGGTGTACAGTTGTGCAGTGTGTATTGTGTTTGTGACTCTAGTGTATTTGCTTGGGTCTAACATTTGAACCTGATGCCAGAGCATTAGATCAGAACATTATTACTGTGTAACTTTTGTTTCAGAAACCGAACTTTTATAATGCTGAAGGCTCAAGCATACTGACAACGGAATACAGAAACATTAATACACATTAATATCAATGCCCAATTTTAGCCACTATTTTTGTTGTATCAAAACACGTATAGAATTCGAGACACCGCGGCATCACGTAACACTCCAGAATCCTAATATTTACTCAATTTACAATGCATGTCTTGGGTGAGTTTTGGGTTGATGTTACTTTTTTCCTGCCTTTGTGGTTCACCTCCACAGTTCAGACCAGCCTTGAAGGAGCCAGTCACATTCTATAAAACACAACCTTCTTCTTCTCCCTCCCCCCTACTGAGCTTGAACGTGCCATGCACAGACTTGTCTGCAGCCCGTGCACTCCTGACTTTATCACTACTTGTATTTTCTAACTCGGTTGCTGTCATTGCTTTGCTTTTGGCTCCGAGTCCTGCTTTGTTGCGGGCTCGTTGGAGCACAGGCGTAGGCAGTTGATTTGCACTCATCCGTGGCAATCATCTCCCTGCAAAATCTGAGTAATAGCACTGTCATATTACCATGGCAAATGGTAATAAATGCAGATTTACAAACCTACAAAACGAACGGCATCAGACACAGACTTCTCATTACTGTGATATGTGGCTTGTAAGGAGAGACCATGCTATGACCATGTTGTTCACATTAAATGCAATGAAGTCTTGCCCAGTCGGGCCTGCAGTATTATGCCTTATAGGTTGAAACTACAAAAATAACATACACTTTACAAATGATGTATAAAATAATGAGGTGCTGATAAGTACCCTTTGCCAACATGAACAGGAATGCAGAGCAGCAGAAGCCCCACTGCGGTGATGCCTCAGAATGAATCCTTAAAAGGAAAATTCAAGCCCTGAATTCTGGCTCTAATTTGCTGTTTGCAGCTCCTCTGGCTATATGGGTGGTCCCCAAAGAGGTCCTCCTCGTACCTCCGGGTGCTGTAGGTCAACACGTGTGGGACAAAGGGCCTATAGAGCCTCAGCCACCTCTTAAAACGTCCCCCAACGCTGCCCCCCCCCAAACCAGAACACACTCTAAACCAGGCGTGCATTTCACTTCGAAGCCTGCACATCTGGTAACACTCTGTTTCAGTTCAGTCACTTATCTTAGTTACAAAATTGAACAAAAAAGCAATAAAAAAAACAACAACAACAACACAGTAATCTGAACGTGGAAGATGAACAGCTATTGACTTGGCTGATGGATAAGAAAAAAATCTAGGTCGAATGTGATTATCATGATTTAAGTTAGTTTTATCTGATTATCTTACAATTTGGTGTCTAAAAGCATAGAAAGAAGCAAGACGAAGCCACAATTGATGGTTCTTGGAGTAAAACAGGACATATCGACTCCAACTTTCCAGCTGTTGAATGAAAAAAAAAAACTCTGAACTGAACTCACCGGCAAAGAGGCAGAGAAGCAGAGACTCTCTGAAGACCCTCCAGCCCGAGTGAGTGCAACCAGTCCTGGGACCCTCCATGCCGTTTGATCAGGGTGTTTCTTCCCCACTCGTCGTGTCTCCAGAGAAGATCTGCGGAACCGTTAGTCCAGAGACCCTCACAGAAACTGCATGCTCACCATACTCACAGCTCAGCGTTTGAGGAGCTCCAGACTACGTGAGAAGGTGGGCTTCCTCCCCCCCCCAATATCTGAGTGAAACAAACCCAGAGATAAAAAGTCCACGTCCACGTGTTCCTGCCTTCCCCCAAAAGTGTCCACTGACTTCTCCTTCCTCTTTGTTTTTTGCCTCCTTCCTTTTGCCACTTCTCCAACTACTGCCCTCCCCGCCTTCCCTCCCCCTCTTCTCTCCCTCCTCCCTCCCCTTCCTCAGCCTCACGGTTTTTTTCTAAGACAAAACACTGTCACCGCCTCCACCGTCACGACACGCCACGCCACGCCAGGCCCAATTACAGGAGGTAATCTGGACCCCCGCACGAACCGGGCGTTCTGAGGACCTCACTATCGTGTTTGTCAGGGACCCTCAGCTCAAATTATCCCTCCCTCCCCTCGGCCGAGATCTTGTGTCCCTGAAGACTATATTTAGGGAGCTCTTAGCTTCTGTGTTCACGAAGCTCTTTTAGTCTCTCATTGGAGGGAGAGAGAGTAAACAAGTTCTGCAGATCTGAATACAGCTGCTCTTCCTCTCCTCCTCCTCCCTTTCTTCTTCTTTTTCTTCTCCTCCTCCTCCTCCTCCTTTTATTCTTCTCCTCCTCCTCCTCTTTCTATTCTTCCCCTCCTCCCAGGATCTTCCTCACTCTTCTTCCTCTCCTCCTCCTCCTTCTTCGTATCCTCTTCCCTTTTATTCAACTTCTCCTCTTCTTCCTCTCCTCCTCTTCCTTTCTTCTCCTCCTCCTCCTTCTTGTCCTCCTCCTTGTTCTTCGCCTTGTTCTTCTCCTTCTTCTTGTTCTTCTTCTACCTCTTCTCTTCCTCCTTCCTATTCTTGTTCTTCTCCTCCTGATTCTTCCTCTTCTCCTACTTTTTCTTCTACCTATTCTTGTTCTTCTTCTTGATCTCTTCCTCCTTATCCAACTTCAGTTTAAAGTCACTGTTGTCATTAAAGTCCACTGTGTGTAATGGTCAGGCGTCCCAATACTTAAAGTGTATGTCATTCGTTTTCAAAATAATTTGTTTTCAAAATCATTTGTTTCGCACCCCCCCCCCTTCTCTCCTGTACAACAGCCAAGGCATAGAGCGCTGCCCCCCCCACACACATACACACACACACACACACACACACATTCAAAATGCTTCCCCAAAATGCTGTGGGGCAGAAAGAACGTGAACACACACATGAGTCCAATAGCACAAGTTTGGGACAAGGTGTTTCTTCTCCCAGTTCTTCCCTGCCTGCCTGTTCATGTCTGCCAGCTGAGGTCATACAGCCACAAGTGTGTGTGAGTGAAACTGTTGAAACTGATGTTCTCATTCTATCAGAATCTATTACATGTCTGTTACATTAGATGAAAACAAAATAAGGTGAAGAAAAAGGGCTTGAGTAGGCCACACACAGTACAGTGTTTTGAGTCACTTTATTACCAGGATTATTTTTGTTCTGGGACAGTTTGTGATTGTGCTTTTCTGGGATGCATTCTTCTGGGGAAAACTTTTTTTTTTTTGGATTACGTTTGATATTGTTGAACTGGGCAACACAGAGGGCTGCAAGGCTTCTGGATGCAGACTATGCAGCCCAATCATAGGCTACATAATATGAATAGATCACTTTTATCATAGATGTATTGTTTCAGTCATCTTGTTGGAATAGATATCTAGACAGCAACAGCTTATATCAGCTTTTCTCTGTTGCATTCAGACCCATTTAATCATCTCTCTCTTGCTACAGCAACTTTAATGCCAGTCATATTTGATCTCTCTTCTCATTTATAAGACTCCAGCAGTGCTGCTTTTCTTGGAGGATATCTATGGAAATTACATCATAGTACAAAACCTTTTCCTAACTTGCTTGAACTTTGATGCACTCACCAGCTCAGTTCACCCCTGAAACCTCTCCACCCACACGTGCATACTTTTCAGCAGTTCCTTACTTAGGTTTTTTTTTTTCTTGGGAAAGCGGCGCTTCTGGTACTGCTCCCTTGTGGATAAAATGTGCAATGTACAGACATTGACAGTAGGTTAGTGCCCTTGAGGGTGAAAAGCCCTGAGGCCTGTTGTCCATCAAGCTTGTGCTTCAGTGATAATGTCAGATAATTAATAAATACAATTTGAGTAAAAAAGAATTAGGTTAATGAGAAAGGTTAGACTCATGAGACTTGCAGGCCCCGATCATATAACCAGGGGTGTCAGGGGACACATTGGTGGGGAGGATCTTGAACCGGGGGGGGGGAGGGGGGGGTTGGGTGGTTAGGGGTTTTTGAACATGGCTTTTTTTAATGGAGCTTCACAACAAGTTAAATTATAAATAAATGAACTCAAATCTGGTTCCTCCTCACCTTGTTGA
The DNA here is from genome assembly GCA_037974365.1 of Hydrocynus forskahlii. NCBI lineage: Eukaryota > Metazoa > Chordata > Actinopteri > Characiformes > Alestidae > Hydrocynus > Hydrocynus forskahlii. The sequence goes on along the minus strand of JBBPCX010000088.1, from coordinate 20,052,137 downwards.
CCAGAGAGCTGTAAACAAGACCCCTCTGATTGGTCCTTATCTGGATTTGGAGGGTTAGAGGCCGCTGCTGAGTCCACATTTTTGAGGTCCTCGCTGAAGACCTCACGTAGAGATTTCTCATTTGCACCCCTTTGAATGCCAAAATGATAAATGGGACATCCTACAGCCTCTCGGCTCTTGCATTCACATGCTAGGACTGAGCTACAGTATAAACTCTTAATGGCTGACCTAATGTGGCCAATTTACCTGTCAGTTTAGTGATCATCATGCCATCTTCTACGACCACCCACAAAAGGTTGGTTAAATCATAGTTTGGACAGTATGCTTGCTTGCCCGGAAGCTAATCTTGCTAATAAAGTTGATATATTTGCTTTTAGTGCAGTGCGCATTGGAGTGTATTCCATGTGATCATTATAGCAGGTTCAGCTTCATTACTACTAATAACATGAGACTAATTTAAAGTAGTCAGCCAAAGACTTGTATAAAGTGACATGCGTGCACCCTTCCAGTTCATTCCCACCTGGCCACAAAAACACATGAAATGACAGCAGTCCACAGGTCAATGTGATACTTTATTCATAAACCTAAGACCATATATAATACTGTATAAATACTCTAATATAATCTACATCCTTCTGTTATTTCAATAATAATAACAAATAGAAATACAACAATAATAGAAAAGCCACAAGATTATATTAAACAGGCTGTACAAAAATAAATAAGGTTTGGATATTCTGTACACAAAAAAAAAAAACAAAAACAAAAAAAACACACCTTCTTGGAAGGCACGAGAGACTTACTTATGAAGTAGTAGCAGGAGAGAAGTCCCTCACCCACCTCCAAATATGCCTTCCAATACACACACACACACACTCTCTCTCTCTCTCTCTCTCTCTCACTCTCTTTGTCACTCTTTCTCCCTCTCTCTTTTTCTCTT
>JBBPCX010000088.1:20037941-20051097 GCA_037974365.1 Hydrocynus forskahlii | reverse complement strand
CACACACACACACTCTCTCTCTCTCTCTCTCTCTCTCACTCTCTTTGTCACTCTTTCTCCCTCTCTCTTTTTCTCTTGAGATTGAGAAGCCATTTTCTCTGGCCTCTCTCCCCTCCATCGTTACGTTCCCTCATGATAAGGTATGGCTTTAAAAACTGGCAGCAATATCAACCTGTGTAGTAAAAGTGTGTAGCTGTAGCTATAAGGAAATGCACAGCGCCTGTTGTGGTGTATGGTAGCAGCTTGTGTGTCAAGGTGAAGTGAGATGTAGTGTGGGTATTGGCAAGAAGGCATCCGTATGATATGTGCTCTGTATGCTAGTAACAAAAAGGTTGGAATTAGTAGCAGGGGAACCACTTGTCGGCCCTTTATAAAGGTCTCCCTTCCTAAGTTGCAGCTACTGCATTTTTTTTTTTAAATCTCAGCCAGATGCTAATTCGTTTCCTATATAGTCCCGTCCCTAATGACCTCTTTTGTTCGGCGAGTTCTCTCATATATTTTCTTTTAGAGAAACAAAACTGTCGGCCCAGTCCAGCTTGGACAGACAGTACAAATACATAGACTAGAGTTTTTTCATACAATCATTCACTTTGAGACATACTTCCACTCAAAGATCTACATACATGACGACAGCTTCTAAAGCAGCAGAGGTGTTCTCATAGTGTCCATGTACTCTTACTCCATCTCAGCTTTTTTGACAGGTACACAGTGTGCCAGCTTTGTGCCCTGCAGCCAGTGTTGGAGGAGTGGGAGCTTTAGCACTGGATGGAGGCTGATTGCAGTCACTGTCATAAGGGGCCCTTTGGATCCCAAAAACCTGCATTGCTCTGCTTCAGACACAACTAGCAGGATTACAGTCATTCAAGATTTGCTTTTAGTCCAAGCCTGTTTTAACAGGTACTCTGGATGCACAAGTTTAGCACGGGTCGTGGCCGATCTTTAGCATTGCATCGATCATGGAGCAATTTGTGACCGTCGGGCCCGATGCAGTCCAAATCACGTTTCCGGTAGCCTCGACCGCAGGTCTTGGAGCAGGCTGACCACTCTCCCACCACCCAGGATGGGCAGGCCTGTGTGGCACATGGCCTAGAAGAAGGAGGACGTAACTCTTCGGGACAGTCTTTTGACGGTCGGCCCTGAGCGTCAAGACAGAGGATGTCCCTCATCTGCGTACCCTCGCCGCAGGTCTGTGAGCACGGACCCCATTCACGTAGGGTCCACTCCGCGCCTCCGGCTTCTCTGATGGCATTGATAGAACGTCGGTTGGAGCCCGACGAAGTGGGAGCGGGACGCGGGGCGAAGTAACTGTACTTGACACGGGGACGAGGAGAGTCACCTACTGACAATACCTGGATCGTTAGTGGCTCTGGAAGAGGAGCGAAGCTCCGCAGTCGCTCCAGCATGGCTGAGGAGCCGCTGTAGCGTAGAAGTGCCCCTCGCAGGGAGATGTCAGTCTCGAGTGTTGTAAGCTTGTAGTCGCCGTTTAGTAGGTAGGTGCCATCTTGCCGGCGGACTGCCAGGTAGCTGTTGTCCTGGCGACGACCGGGGGAACGCTGCTTGACATCAAGGTGGGTGGCACCGGCAGGAATTGTCGCCACATTTTGGTATCCAGGCCTGAAAGAATGAAACAGACCAAGGTCAGATTTAAAGCTTGATATTTCGCAGGTGAAATCGCAAAAAATTGTTCTAACATTAGACATTTTGTTTACCTTGCACGGTCCAGTGATCCCGACACTTTCTTGCAAGTGGATCCGTCTCCTCCACAAATGCCACATTTATCAAATCGCTTGCTGGAGCCAATCACACGATCACATCCAGCTTTAACACACTGGCCTTGCACGCACACCGAGGTGGAGTCAGGGGTGCAGGGGGTCCCGTCAGCCACCTGAGGGCAGCAAAGAACCATGTTATTTCATTGCTGAAATAAGAACCTTGCATTATTTTTTTAAAATATATATTTGCAAGCACACGTTGCCTACTTACCTTTGGCTTGAGAATAAAGAAGTATCCAGTTCCCTTTGCTCTGCAAACCAGCTTGCATCGGTCCTTGGGTGATACACCGGCATATTTCGGCACCCACTCAACACCCTCGCCCGAGCCAAAAGACACCTGGGAGGAGATGTCATTATGGGCCAAACACTGCTCTTCACGGAAAGTGAAGCCTGCAAAAAATAGGAAAAAAATCAGGTTAGCCATAGGACAAATGCAGGTGCTGTGATTAGCTATTCTAAATGTTGCATCGCTTACCATTGCTGTCGGGGCAAGTCTCTGTATTGCAAGATCGATACTGAATCCTTTTGCCCTCGCAGTATTTGCCTCCGTTCTTGGGCAAAGGGTTGTCGCAGTCCCTGAAGGAGTACTGCACACCTCCACCACAGGTGCGTGAGCATTCCCCCCATTGCCCCCAAGGTCCCCATCCACCATTGACTGGAGTCTGAAAAAACAAGAGGACGAAACTAATCAGACATGAGTAACAACCAACTAAAATCAACTAAACTTGAAACCAACTACAACTGTCATAAAATCTAGTACAAATACTGAACTAAATGCTTACCTGATAAGCAGCAGCTGCGCTCTTGCTCAGGCACTGGCCTGCCATGCAATAGCTGTCTTGTCCACATGGTGTTCCATCAGCCCATGGAAAGTTCTTGGTCTGGCAGACCAGCAGACCATTGGCTGTGGTGACGGTGCACCAGAGAGCAGCACAAGTGGTGCTTAGGTCAGGGCAATGCTGGGACTCCTCTCCAAAAGTGAGACGACACTGGCGATCAGCACTGTACACAGTACCTGGCAGAACATGGGGCAATTGCTGAGGTTTCTGGGGCTTGTCCAGTAGACACTGGCCATGGCCATTGTCCAGGAAGGACGTGACCATCAGGGCACTGCAGGGAGACCAGGGCTGCAGCTGGTCCAGGTTGGAAAGAGTAGAAGCCATCATGTGAGAGCTCCAGTGTTCGCCGTTGACACTTGCGCATTGCTTGGCATCATCGTGAGGCATGTTGAACACATGACCTGCAAGGAAGTGGAATCAAGCATGAGATCAGTGTTTTTCCCAAAAGTGCAATAGTTGGTATGTTTCTGTAGTTGGGACTACACTGACAGAGCATTCATTCTTACCCAGCTCGTGTGCAACAGTGAAGGCTGCTTGCAGTCCATCATCCTCGATGATCGAGCAACTGCGGTCAGGATCACACGCTGTGCCGACATCCGCCATGCCCAGTGTGTCACATGAGTGCGCACCACATAGATCCTGAAAAAGGGACGCATTTGTGACTTCCTTTTTCGCAATGGTGACCTCTACTAATTGACGCATCATTTACAATATTTTTTACTGTGTAGTTAGGTCTTACTTGTCTAGTGAACAGCACTGCTGTATCGTAATGCTCCGGGTGGCGATCACTGGAAGGGTTGTGCTGCCTTTGCCACTGGCAGAAGTTTCTCAGGGTGAGGGCAGCATTGGAGGACACCTCAGGTCCGTGCTCTTCATTATACACCACCAGAAGCTTCACCACAGCAAGTGAGATGGAGTTTTGGATGGTTGGGTGGCGGTAAAGGCGAGATGCAACTGCCATTATGGTCAGCAGGTAAGGCTTCAGCCCAGCTCCATGGAACTCTGCCATAGACTGATCTGCCACTATCATGATCTCCAGATATCGTGGGGTGGACACAAAGCGGCGGGACCGATGGTGTGCTGGAATAACAAGCACAATATAAACATCAGCTGCTGAAAAACATATATATATTTTGTACTAAGTAATACTGTTAATAGTAACAGTAGCAATTGCATTTCAGAAATATTGGAATATATTGCTCCTAAAGAGCAATGGTGATTTTAGGGCATCATTTTTAGTTTTTTTTTAGGACAGTTTTGTAGGACATTTAGTACATCTGGCAATATAGGACAATGTGTTAGGTAACATGGGCCGTAGATGTCACAGGCACTAATCATAAAATAGTTCTTTTATTTACTTTTCCACTAAAATGTAAAGCAAAAGGAAACAGCTTGCATAGAACAACTCTCATCACTCGGCTACACTTTCCTGAACTGGGGCTCTTTCAAGGGGGAAACTTGGCAAAAAAAACTTGCGCCATCCACAATCCTCCCGGAGAAAATGTCTGTCGGTGCTGACCTACGCACGTGGTATCAGGAGGCGAGCTTACACGCCTCACCAGCTCAGACTCTCCTGCCTACTTAGAAATCTGCCCACCCCCCTTTTCCTCTGCCTTATTCCATTTAACCCTAACGTCACATGCAGCAAGTTGTTTAAAACGGGTTTATTTTAATACACCTCCGGTGAATTTCAGAAACGTTCAGAAACTTCACATTCAGCGACCGCTGGAGGGCTGCGCCAGACTCCGAGAGCCCCTGAGACAGCCAAATTCAGTCAGTATGCGCCAGGCGCTCCCTGGATGTGTTGGTGTCATTGAGTTTACAGAGTTTACCGGAGGGTGGGCATAAAGTCTCGCAGGGGAAAAAAAAAGCGTCTCTGCTCGAGCACTGCATGATACGAACAAAACACAGTATTGTGATTTTTACGATGCCGCAATAGTGATGTGTCTTGGAGCACATTAAAAACACATTGCTGTGACGTTGTTAAACACTGGTCTGCCTTATTATTATTTTTTTTTTTGAATGATTACTTCTTCTGAGTTAAATCTAAATTTAATAACTTTTGTTGGATTAGCTCAACTCATCCAAGTACTCACAGAAACAAAGAAAAAACAAGTTTGCTTTTCCTTGTTTGTTAGGACTTTTTATGCCATTTGTTGACAATCAGTATCGGTAAGGTCAGTATCGTGGTAACCATCAACAAACAATATATCATGCAGCCCTCCCTTTCGTCAGAGGAACAAGTGTTTCACTGGAAAGTCCTGCCCAATTTCTGCATCTCAAAGATTTTAAACACTTTGTGGCTACATGACATTACATAGGTATTCTATGACAAATGACATAAACCTACAGACATTTATAAAAGCTTTTTATCATTACACTTGAATGTGGTCTTCATGACAAGTGTTGGAATAAACGAATGTGGCATGAATAGTAATGAAAGCTGCCCTTTGGTGAAATGAGAAGTCTTCCTGAGAAGAAAGCGTGTATCTGGTGAGGCTGTTTACCTTGAGAGCCGGTGGAGACTCTCTCCTGCTCTGAACGGGTTCCCCTGCGCTCCGGGATCTTCTCCTCCTCCTCGTTCACTCCGCACTTGGACCCGGAGCCCCCTGCTCTGCTCCGGCGGCGGAGGAGGTGCGGGTCCTGGCGTGAGGCGTTCTTGGCGGTGGGCTGGATGAAGTACTCTTGGCCACTAAAGTAGAAGGCGCCCCTCAGGCCGTCACAGGCGTTGAGGGCTGCGGAGGACCCCGGAGCCCCCCGGACCGACCCCGAGTAGAAGCAGCGCTCCTGTTCCACGCCCTCTGGTTCCCGGCGCTCCTCCGCCCGCCCGACCTCCTGGAACACGAAGCCAGGCGCGAGGAAGCTGCGGTCAGGCTCGAGCTCCAGCACCACCTGCGTCCCGAACGCGTCCAGCCGGTACACGAGCGCCCCGGGGCTCAGGGACTCGGTCCCGGTCCCGATGGGATCAAGTCGGACCGGGACCACGGTGGACTCCTCCCACGCGCCCTGAGCCGCAGAACCGCACGCGGCGGAGAGGAGCACGCTCAGAAAAAACAGCATATTCCTTCAGGAGCTTAGACTAAAGAAGCAGGGCTGTTTCTCAAAAGTTTTCAAAGTCTTCACAAAATAACCTTTTTTTCTTAAAACAAAAAAAGTCCAGATGTGCAGAAAAAAAGTGTAACTCTGAAAAGAAAATCCAGTGCAAACCTCTCTTTGAGTACCGATCACAGATAGTACAAATAATAATAATAATAATAATAATAATAATAATAAAAGAATAAATAAAGTTTCTTTTCTTGCACTTCAAACTTCTCTCAACTCTGGAGTCTCGCTACTTTAATTCCCATTCGTTTCTCTCCCTCCACTCTGCCACAGACTCTCCTCTGCTCTGCTTCTCCTTTTTCTCTCAGCGTGCAGCTCCCGGCTCCCTATTTATGTCTCCCTGTCGGGACCACCCCCTTCCTGGAGCCCCTTTGATCAGACGGCCCCGGGCTCCTCGTGCGCAGCTCCACGCAGCGGAGGCCTGGAGCCCCGCCACCGGCATTAATCACACAAACCCTCCACCTCTCTCTAGCCCTCCCTCCACCTCTCCCCCTCTCCCCCTCCCCCTCTTTCCTTCGTTTAACCCTTCAGAGATATTCGCTCTCTCGTGTTCCCTCATATCCCACTCCACAGACTATATTACACTGACACATTCATGTATGTTCATATCTTCATATCAATCAATCAATCAATCAATCAATCAATCAATCAATCAATCTATCTATCTATCTATCTATCTATCTATCTATCTATCTATCTACCTACCTACCTACCTACCTATCTATCTCATTGTACATTATTGGTCCGACATTATGGGATTTTCATGGTGGTTCGCTGTTTGTAGGTCAGTTCATGTTAATGATTTCTCTCTGGGAAAACTCAGGGCTGCTGTAGAAGGTGGAAAAGGTGGAGAAGGTAGAAAAGGTGGAGAAACTGTAGAAAGTGGAGAAATTGTAGAAGGCGGAGAAGCTGCAGAAGGTGGAGAAGCTGTAGGAACTGTAGAGAGTGCAGAAATTGTAGAAGGTGGAGAAATTGCAGAAGGTGGAGAAATTGCAGAAGGTGGAGAAGCTGTAGAAGCTGTACAAGGTGGAGAAGTCCAGCTGAGTGCAGCCGGTTTGCTGTGGAGGCAGTTCCTCCAGGTTCTTAAGGTGGACCAGGCTTTCTTCTCCACAGTTCCCGGGCCACGCCCCCCATGCTCGCCCGCGCGCACCCCTTCATCATCTGCGCGCGGCCTCTTTGAACCTCCTCACAACCCAGAGCCGGGCCTGGACGTGCCTTCTCATGGACCACCGACCCCCTCCCCATCTCCAGCTGAGCGTGACAACAGGGCCCGGGCCGGCCAGGCGTGTCAGTTTGGTGACCCACGAGTGTAACACTTGGATGGAAAAACGGGGACATGCCGTACAGCAACAGTTTAGAACAGTCCGTCATGAAAATGAACATGAATAGAGATGGCCTGGTCGCCTCCTCGAGCTTTGAGCTGCTGGCTCAAAACTTTGGAAACACTTTAGTGACCTGTACACCTGATTTAACCAGGAACACACTGGCATTCTAACATAAATATCAGGCAAAATCTCGAGTGAACAGATATGTTTTTCTCGGGGAAGGCTTTTCTAAATGTAACAAACCTAAAAATTCTAAATACAGTATATTTGCAAAGGAAAAAGCCATCTCTCACTGTGTTTGGAGAGTTGTGGACCACCTTAACTGCAAATGCTCTGAAACTGTAATACAAAGGCAGCCCAGCAGATGGAGCTATGCGATCAGGCACAAACACTCCATTCACCGAACACGGCCGTGGTCCTTACAGTGAAATGTCTTATGGGACACACATATTTTAACAGTAATATAAATCTTATGACAAAACATAAACACAGCTTAGATATTAATAATAGAACTTTACTGATTTACAATAGGGCCTAAAATTCACTGTTACATGCCTACTTCTCAAGAATAGATTATTTGAATTGAGCACTAGTCAGTTTTTTTCTTCTAGTTTTGTCAAATCTTTCTTCAAGAATGTAGTCACCAGACCTCAGCCCCCCTGGGACATCTGAAACTGGGGAAGGTCAGTACAATATGAATAAAGTAGACCCTGCATGCAGAAACCTCTAGAACTGGTGATAGACACATTTAAAGTTGTGATGGAGGCAAACAGTGGATGCACGATATTAAGACCTGTAGGAATACTTGTCGTTTTTTTCATGACTAACACTTAATTGTGGGGACAAAACATCATATAAACCTTGTACTGCACACATAAATGCATAATCAAAATAAATAATTTAACATATTGGCTTATACAGTCTAGTAACTTTACCCTGCAAAACCACATTACCTCATTACTGAATGTGGAATTTCTGAAGACGTTAGATTTCTCATTTATTTATATAATGCCATGTCTAATATCACAGAACACCTGATACATACATAAATATTCACCCAAATATCATGTAAAACAGGGAGAGATGAATGCAGAGGTCACAGAATGAGGTATTTTAAACCCTAACCCTAACCCTAACCCTAACTGTTTAATTTTTGAGAAGAAAAAATGAAAGGTGTTTTCGCATGTGGTCTTACATCATCTTGTCCATTCTCAATACCTGCTATGGAGCCAAAACCACTGTACCTGCTCAAAGTTGTGAAAGTTGATTTGAGAGGCTTCTAATACCCAGCAGATGGCGCTATGACCTTACATACATTTCACTGTGTTCTTTGAGGCGATGCGTAGTCCCGGGAAATGCATCTGTGTTATTTGTGAATTTTATTTCGTATAAGAAAATAATGAGATATATACATTCAGGTACAGTTATTATATCGACTTATTCAATGAACAGGGAAAAACCATTTAATTCTGTCTTGTGTTAGTGAATAAGCTCCCTACCTTTTAAGCTGGTGTCTTGTGGTGCACAGATTCAGAATCATATTGGCAGTGAAGCACTGCTAATTATAATCTACCGAACCTTTATCCAAAATATGTGTTATTTCATTGGATAAGCTGTTATTTGAGAGGCACTACATCTACAACTCATTTCGGTGCACAAATCCACAAACTCTCAAGGTATGAACTTTTATAAAACTTCACTGAAGGGTTCTGTCTGTAAGGCTACATGACACCTGTGCAAGCCTTTGACGACAACTAACTTAAACTCACACTAACTTTTGTAAAGGTTTATTCTATCAAGCTTCTGTGGTAAAGGATGTCGCAAAGGTCAGCTTTGACGTTGAGCAGACAGAACGCTTTTGTGTAGTTTTTTGTTAACATTAGGTGGTCAGTAGTCATGATGTTTTGAATTTTGACTTTACAACTGAATTTTTAGTGTTATGATGCATTTCTAGGACTGTCAAGAACCTGAAACAACACCACTTGTTAGCACTGATCAGTTTCTGACCACAGAGCTACTATTGGCTGGATATTTTGTGTTTTGGGCCATTCACAACCTAGCAGTGACACTGAAGTGTAAATAAAAACACTACTTAATCACTGAAAGGTCATTAAGTGACATGACAGCCTACCTACATAAACCACCCATGACAACTGTCATAAACCTACATGAATATTTGTAAAGTCTCCAACAGGCATCAGTTGTCATAGAGGCAAATTTTATTAAAGTTGACAGAACACTTCTGTCAATTAATGTAACTTACTGTTTATTAATATTTAATTTCAGTGTAATGACAAAGGACTTTATAGTGTTACCAACATTTCTGTGGAACGTCCATTCACTGGCTGTCTTATATTTTATACACAATCAGTCACAACATTAAAACCACCGACAGGTGAAGTGAATAACATTGATAATCTCATTACAATGGCACCTGTCAAGGGGTGAGATATTAGGCAGCAAGTGTACAGTCAGTCAAGAAGGAAAGCGGCGGAGGGAGTGTGTTGCTCTGGGCAATGTTATGCGGGGAAACCTCCTGTCCCTGCTTTTCACTCCTGATTACTTCCACCTGTCCTATTTAATGATGTTGTTCCTGTCACTATTTAATCCACACTCGTGCACTTCTCCAGCGGTCAATCAAGAGCTCAGCAGCCCCGTGTTTAAAAGTAATTTCCATGTGTATTTCTGCATCTTTCCAATTTTCTTGCTATTTTGGCTTCCTGTTGCTCTTTGCTTCACCCCCAGCTCTGAATTCACTCTCAGCTTCCACCTTGTGTTCTCACTGTACTACCTTTTAGTTCACTGTCTTGCCCTCTGTATGTGTTTTCTCATGGTTCTCCTCATTTCTCTGAACTCCTTTTCCCTCTACATTTCTCTTTTTGTCATTAGTAAATTCCCTTGCCCGCTTTCTATTATTTGGTTTCACTTGTAGCGTAGTTGTTAGGGCTATCAGAAAGTCGTGGGTTCGATTCCCAAGATTGCTAAGCACCTCTGAGGTACCCTGAGCAAGGTACCGTCCCCACACACTGCTCCCCGGGCGCTGTGTTACTGGCTGCCCCCTGCTTCACTTGGTGAATGGGTTAAATACAGAGGAAGAATTTCGTGCTGTTCACACTGTGTGCTGTGGTGTGTTCACGTACGACAGAATGTTCACTTTCACTTTTTCTCCAGCCTTTCTGGTTCCCGGAGCTCCATTTCAATCCTCCCTCACTCCCTCTTCTCCAGTGCTCCGTTGTCCGCCATTTTCGTTTAGTCTTTCTTCTGTCGTGTCTTTACCTTTTAGTTCTACACCACGCTCTTTTAGCTTGCTCTCTATTAATTCCCCATTGTCCTTATTCATTTATTTTTGTGGTTTCGCCTCACGGCTGTTCACCTTCCATTCATTCTAGTCTATTTCCGCCTTTTCCTTTTTATGTACACTTTCCAGCTGTCTTTCTTTTTTCTGTTTTCTTATTTGAATCTTTCTTTTCTTTTCTTTTGTTTGCCCCGAGTGTCCCAGGTTCGATTCCTGGACCTAGAGTCATAACAGCATGACTGAGCCGACATCGGAGCCAACAGAAACGGACCTCCTCTGGACTGCCATCACGTCTGAAGTCTGCCTTTTACAGCGCCACGAGGAGACCATGCACTGACTGTTGGAAAGACAGTCATCCAAGTTGCTCATCATCTGGCCCCTCCACCCCTGCCTATTCCAGTGCTCCCTGTTCCCCATGGAACATTCCAAGGTGGCCTTCCTGGTCTTGATGCTTACAGGACAGACATTGGCATCTGCATCTGGGAGCAACAGAACCCTCTGCAATAGCAGCACTGCCTTAATGTCCAAGATTAGACAGCCATTATATGGCAACCAGTAGACAACTCCACCTCTGAAAGTGTTGCCAACTGTGCCACAGTCTTTCGCACATTAACAGCAGAGAGTGGATGGAACTCACACGCCCTGCTGGTGATGTTTCACCAATGTCCGTCAGAAGAACTATTTCAAAAACATCACACTATATCCAGTTATGTATACCTGAATGACTTCCTTGTATTTGCACGGGAGCCCACTGAGCACATGGAACATGTCTGCACTGTCCTTCAGCTGTTTTTAAAGAACTATCTCAAACTGGAATGGCCCTTCATTTTGGAAATGGATGCCGCAAATTTCGGAGTTGGGGTGTGCTGCCCCCACAAGCCTCCTCAGATGGAAAGATACATTGTTGTGCTTTCTTTTCACAGAGCCTATCCCCAGCTGAGCAGAACTATGACCTAGGCAATCGCGACCTGCTAGTCGTTAAGCTGCCTCTAGAAGAAGCAAACCCTTACTGGGTCTTAGGGCTTTCTAGTGCCGGCCTCACAGAAGGGCCACCTAGGAGAGGTATTTTCCCCTCCTGTCACCACTTTTCGCTCCTGTTTACTCCCACCTATCCTCTCATTCCTGCCACTATTTTAAACTCACATTTCTCCATTGCTCAGTCATGAGTTCAGCAACGCCTTGTTCAGAAATAATGTTCAGGCTCACAGTTTTTCTTAATCATCTTTTTATGTAGCAACAATAGGGACATGACTATAACCAGCCACCACTGGATCAGATCAGATTGCTCCAAACGTATGATTGACAGTCTAAACAATTTGTTAATTTGGTTTTGGCCGATTTGTGTTGCAATTTTACCAGGTAAAAGTAAGGGAAGGTAAGTATGTGGATTTGTGCTGCTATTTTTAAATGCGACAGCCAAAAAATGTAGCACAATTATGCATGACGCTCTGTGCTAAACAGCTGATTTTTACTTTTGATGGAGCACTTGGACTTTTTCATTTAAGAATTTAAAATACTCATACAATATTATTAATGTTGCAACTTTAGCTGAAGGAATGCAGTGGAAATGTGCTAATGTGCTTCATATATTTATTTACCCACTTTGTGAGCTTCTATTATAATAAAAATGGACTAATTTGGCTGTAAAGAAATTAGGACTGGCCATAAAAATGGATGACCATGCCCCTTTACTCACAGCCAACAGAATGTGAAATTTTATCTGTCGTCAATCTTCAGTATGAACAGCCAGGAAACAAAGACACTGTGTTTTTAGATGATTTAATTGTTAATTGCAGCCAGTTATAAAGCAAATAGTAATCAACAAGAATGTTATGTTTGTGTCAGCCCTGATTGTGGGTCATAGATACCCAGTGGGTTATGAATGGGTTATGAAAATTGTCTTGTTGCAGGAAGTGGTATTTCGAAGAAAGTCAAACTCCATAGAACTGAATTCATACTTTATTGTACTTCAGTTGTCTCAGCATGTTTAACATGCATCTGTGCAAGAAGTAAATTTGTAAATTATAGTATTGATGCTGGGTGTTTCACAAATGAGGCTTCTTTGCAGAACTGAGAGAGGACAATCTGATTGATGTTCACCAGGAAAGCCATAAAAATAAACTCTAAATTTTCACACATTTGATCTTTGTGATTACTACAAGAAAATAATAAAAAGGGAAAATCCACCATTTTTTCAAGATGTCTACAGAATCCATCCATTGATGTTGTTTAAAGTGATTTGATGTGAAATTGTGGGCCTTCTATGTCTTCTAAGAAACCGCTAAATTTTTTGGGAAGAACAGAGCAATTCTGAGGTTATTTTTTATACAACAGAATCCTATTTGCATTTAAACTCCGCAAGCACTGCACTACTACTTTCACTTTATTAACTTTTGATTGGAAACAATAGGATTAGATGTTTAAACATTCAGTGGAAAATGTTCCAATCAGGATTTTTTTCCTCCTTGGAAAGTGAGTCACCCTAGAAATGCTACAATCAAAGTAAAATACTTGTCACCCTGATTTGATATTTATGGCCCTAAATGAAGGCACTGATGTAATACCTTAACATTGTGGTAAATCTGATCTGGTTCACATCACCGCTTCAGTTAATAGTTCTGACTTGATACGATTCTCTGGAATGGAGCACTTTGTTTACATCTTAACCATTTAAATTCAGAATTTCCCTTTAACTTGTATTGAAGGTTCGAAGGTTGTCTCGTCTTATATTAATGTGACCTCGCATGAACATATTAACTAGATCTAATTTTACCGTGTCAGCGTAAACCTCAAAACACAAACACCAAGAAGTCAAAATATATA
>JBBPCX010000088.1:20025636-20037841 GCA_037974365.1 Hydrocynus forskahlii | reverse complement strand
TATATATGTATTCTGGGTGACAATATAAAAAAAAGAAATATACTGCTCAGTCATATTCATACTCCTAGTTAAATAGTATTTATGATACAAAACATGAACATAACAATAAATAAAATCATCACGTAATTTTTTCACATACCAGTTGTACAAACAATAAATTATAATTTCAGTGCTGTGTTTTCTGTCATTCAGCAAAGAGATGTGTTTTTCCCATGATGAGAGTCAGACAGTACTGGATACATGAAAGATGAGCTGAAAGCTCTGGTCTTCAGAGCTGAAGTTGGGTGAGTTGTGTGGACTGGTGTCAGGCAGCATATGGAACTCAGTACTAAATACATTCGTTGTGATTAGTTTAGTTGTGGCACTTTTCCACTGGCCATATAAATGTTTTCCATTACAAAAAAGTGTCCTGTACCCGAGCCGTACAGGTGCTGTCATGGTTCTGATCAATGGCAGGACCAAAAGCCGAGCCGACTGCATCGCTGCCTTCTGATTGGTTGAAATGTTGTCATCACAACATGGAAAGAGGCCAAGCACTCGGACCTGTTCGGGATTTTAGTGGGAGTTTTCTGTGACACTAACAACTTTATCTTTAATGTTGTGAGAAATGTGAAGGAGTACAAGATCACCACTAAAAAGTTAGCTGGGTTAGGTATTCTGGGCTCAAACATGACTTTTAAATAATAATATTAGGCCACAATATCGATTCCATGGACTGGGTTTTGGGACGACGATCAGTCATAAACTGTGGGGAGAGAACTGAGTCAGAAACTCCGTTACAGGGCTGAGATACACTGGAAAATCAAAGTGAGGTACAGTTCTGGTAAAGCACGGTTCGTGTATGCCTATGGAAAAGTGCCTTTAGTGGCCCAAATTTGAAAGATCCTTTGTAAACGTTCTTCTTTAATGTGCTTTAAGTCCATCTGCAGCAGCTCTAAAGTGTGTTTATAGTGCTTTTCAATGTTCGAAGACAGATCACTTCTCTGAGAAGTGGCAGTGGTGTGTTTGTATGCATCAGTGGAGCTGCTTATCAGGTTTGGTCTCCTCAGTATGAATGTAGACTGCATGCCATTGTCAGACCATATTGCTGTGTCCATGCATGTGCGTTCAAGGAATCTTTCAGTTTTTTTCAATGTATTCTTTGTCTATACATTCTGCAACACACTGTCGATCTAATAGGCGCTCATTTTTATGGGTCTTCCTGTACTTAGAAAAGGATTTATAATCTGTAATAGAACACGATGGGCAGTTGCTGAATTCTGTGCGTAAACATTTGAAATACAGTCTTGTGTAAAGGTTTGGGTGCCTCTGGTTGAAACACATTATGTTGTGAATATTAGTACACATCCACTTCAGAGAACACAGTGCAAATTTAGTGCACTTAATTACTGTTTAGTTAATTTAACAAATTGAACCAAAACATGTGCAAAGGTATTTATTTTTCATCAATATTTTAAATTCAGAAAACAAATGGAAAATGCAACTTAAAAATTGCATTAAAATTTCATATTGAAGTGTGTTCTTTAAAGAGGGTGTGTACTACTTTTTCACCTACAAACTCAACAAACATTTGCACATTTGCTCATTGTTAATAATATAGAGAATCTATTTCGCAAAGCTATCCTAGTGAGCTTTACACTATGTTTGAACACTGGAGCCAGTAATAAAACCAGTTCTGATTACACTTTCTCTTCTTTTTCTGGTGTCTGTGGTGATTAGGGCGCAACCTGTGAATTCTCTACTCACACTGCAACTTCAGTATTGTTTTACCACAAAACATTTCCTCTGGAAAACCTGTCCTACCTCTGAAAGAACAATTACACAGAGCTACAGCTTAAGTTACAAGCTGGAATTCTGCAAATGCTTCTTCCAGCTATAAATGTGGTTTCATTGTTTTCAGTCATTTTCTAAGTACTGGAAAATACATCTAAATGGTTGCCCAGGGTAGCTGATGGTGCACTACAGGTGTGCCAGACTTTAAAACTGGACGATTCCTTTATTCCTTCGAGTGTTCAGAATTCTACATGGCATCCAACTTGGTATGCTTCAGGAATCCAGGGCCCTTCTAAGCAACAGTGATCCTGAACACACGAAGGAATAGACGTAAAAATCAAAAGATTTTCCGCTTGAATGTGAAAATGCGGCCTTATGGTGTTAAAGTTAGGAAGAGAAATCAGTTTACTTAATGTGTGCTATGTAACCCTGACATAACATGACATAAACAGGTCATGACAGATATTAGATGCTATGGGACAGATTATGTTCATTAAAATAAGTGTCATGTTATCATTATCCATCAGTTTTCATGATGGATGCCACAAGGTGTGATGTCATGAAACATTATTTAAAATCATACTGCAAACATCACAGCATCCATCATACCGGTACTGGTAATAACACTGTTATGTTACTGGATAATTCTGTCATTACTGCATATAACATCTGCCATGACATGTTTATGGCATGGATATGTCAGTGTTATGAAGTAAAGGTAAATAAGAAATAAGAGAATAGTAACAGATACTGGTCACCAGTATGCTCGATTAGACGTGTTTGAAAGTGGCTGCACCACTGTGAGAGTTGTCAAACTCAAGCCAGAGAGGTCGTCCAGTGGCGCAAATATAGCTCTGTTTACTTGTAGCTAAAACTGTATTTACTTGTAGTCCTTAGTGTTAAGTCTGTAAGTTTCATTTCTGTTTGCTGGATTGCAGTTTGACTCGGATCTGGTGATGGACATACGCTGAGAATACACTGGACCCAAAAGGGGAGTGGATGGACAATGAGATGTGGTCATCAGGAGAGAAGTGGCTACATATTGTCGTCTCGTCAGTGAATGCAGACTGCAGATGAAGTCACTGTTTTGCATTAGAGGCCAGGGCTTGCGCTCCTTGTCCAAAGTCACTGTCAGAACACGAACCGATTCAGTCGAAGTTCCACAACGACGTTTTAGGGCTTGAAACAGCATCAGAAGAATCATGACCGCAAGCGTAAAAAACAAAACAAAAAAAAACTTGCACGGTTCTGCTCCACAAGGTTCTATGTGCTAAAATCTGAGACCTTCCGCTGTGGACATGGAAGAAGATGCACACATTCCAGAAGAGCAAGCATTCCCTAAGTCTGCTTCCTTGAAGCTTCTTCAGCACTTTTTAACAAGGCAGTGTTTGAAGGCTGAAGGTCTAGCTCCAAGAGGACACGCCTTACTCAGCTTCCCCTGCAGGTCCTTGCACTGTACTGTACGACTCTGCCAGCCTGTGTCACAAGTTCTGGAGCAAGTCATCCATGGCCCTGTCACCCACCGAGGACCAGGTGGGGTCGTTGATGGAGGTCCAGTAGTGGAGGGCATGTCTGTGGTCATTGTCAACACCTCAGCAGAGGACAAAGCCGCAGCCGTGGCAGAAAGCCACAAGGTGGTCCGTGGTGGGAGTGGCGTCTTGCGTGGCATGAAGAAGCTGTAGCGTATGTCTAGTGGCTTCTTCGCTTCGGTCGCTAGTATCTGCAGAACCAGGCTCTCTCGGAGAGCCCCTGGCCCCATGCTGTGGATCGCCTCATCGTGCTGGCTCCAGCCACTGTAGTTGAGCATAGTGCCGTTCAGGGAGATGACGGTCTCTGAGGTGGAGATCATGAACTTGCCGTTAAGGAGGTACTCTCCTCCAGGCCGGCGGAGGGCTAGGTACGCTGTGAAGCGAGTTTGGCCTTTTGGCTTGTACTGACGCACCTTAATGTGAGTTGAGCCTTCTGGGATCTTCACCACATCAGTGTATCCCTTACTACAAGTAGAAGCAGAGGAAGAGAAAAGAAAATACTTGGTCATACTGTTCTACTTTTTGCACAACACATTAAGAACGCACAACCTTTAAGAATGTGTACTCAAGTTGCTATTTTCCCTTGTCTCCTACCGTTTTATACTGTTGTACCGTTTATACTGGCTATACTGGGCATACTTTTTGCACATTTCTTCAACCGTTGCACATTTTGTTTTACTTATATTTATATGCAATGCACAGTGAGCTGTCCACACACTCAGGACAGGTTAAATCTCACCCTTACTTCTTATCTGCACTGTTTTGTTTGTTGCACAATGTCTTATGTCTGTTGCACTGTATGTACACTATGGAACCTGAGCTTCGCCAATTCATCTCTCCGTACATTTGTATATGGTTGAGATGACAATAAAGTTTGACTTTGACTTGAAAAATGGTGTTAGCGTGCTTGTGAAAGCAGGGACTACAGTCGTACCCAAATGTTTGGGCGCCTCTGGTCAAGTGACATGTTTTGTTGATTTTCTAAGTGAAAATAAGTACATTTCTATTGTAGAGAACAAATTTAAATATGGTACATTTAAATATGCACATTCTGGGCACAGTTACTGTTTATTTGCAGGATAAAATAAAGGAAAATGTGGAGTAAATTTGACATTTGATAGTTATATTAACCTCATCAAATCTGAAAATGCATTTTGCCTGTAGGAGAAATTCATCAAAATGTCAAATGTTGACCAGGGGTATTCAGCAGTTTCGCATATGATTGAATGTAGCTTCATTTGAGCTGTTTGCAGGATTTGCAGCCAGTTTAAGACTGTTGAGAGACATTTTTGTTGTGCTCTAGGTCTCAACCCTGGTCCTGAAACACCCCTGTCTTGCACATTTTAGTGTGTCGGCACTAACACACCCACAATTCAGGAAAGGCTTGTCAGTTAATTGTATTGGGTGTGTTAGCGTATGCATGGCAGAGAACGGGGAGTGGAGCACAACATATTTTTTGGCAAAATAAATTTAAAAGCATTTAAGGAAGATTAATCATTTTTATATAAGCCCCCTCACACCCTTGCTACAAATGAAAGCAACTACCATTTGTGAAAGCAGTGTGAGCGCCTCCCCTATGAGTAGGATTAATTGTAACAGACAGGCTAATTGCTAGAAATATATATTTTTTCTTTTTTTATGGTATATCTCACATTGTCATTGGGGAACCTTAGCTGTAACACTGTATAAAACTAACCCTGCCATGTGGTGGCTATACTTCAAATGTGGGTGTGACATAGTAGGTGGGTGTAATACAGTAACCTTTTGAAGCCAAGCTATGCTTCAAAAGGTTATATTACATCCACCTACAGGGTGATTAAAATAACACAGGTGTAAATTCTGTGGCCTAATACTACTGAAACAAAAACAAACAGTTTTGTATGAACAAAAAACAAATAGTTTTAATGACGTAAAAGGGTGAATCTTTCCGATTACTGTGAAATTTCACAGACAAATTACTATAGGAATACAAGATGGTGACCAGAGGCACATTCTTCTTGAACCTGTTTACCTATATTAAATATCCATTTTACAGTTTACCCCACATCGGTATGTACCCTACTCTCCCCTAGTCCAAGACCACCGGGAACCACAGTTATACTGTATCCCCTGATAAATCATCGCACTGCTTGGAAAGACAGATGTACAAGAACAGTGTGTCCTCTTTATATATAAACTTCAAGAACATTCACCAAATGAGTGCATATGCACATTTTCTTACCTCTTCTTGGTGAAGTTGCCCGCCACTTTTATACAGCTGGTGCTGTCGCCTCCACAGATGCCACACTTGTCATACTGCAGCTTGGAGCCTATGATTCCATCACAGCCAGTGCGCACACACTTCCCTTTCACACACACTGAACTGCTGTAGGGCCTACATTCAGTTCCATCTATCACCTGAACAAAAACAAAGAGTCATTATTTGTTTTCACTACGCGTGGTAGATGTCTCTGCCAAATGCTGAACTGTTCTTTTTGGCACAGGTAATTTTCTCAGTTCTTCTTCTTCCCTTTCCAGGGCAACAGGATTTGACAAGCGTTTTGTTTAAGGCCTGGTTAGTCATTTAATACCCCTTAACACCACTTGCGTCACTGATTACCCCACATTAATTCTGTTTAAGACACTATTCCAGCAATGCTTTGTTGAGAGGCACAACATTTGTGCACAGTTATTGGATTTTGAATGACAGCCCTGAACCTACCCTTTGTGAGAACACCACATAGTAGCCTGTGCCTTTGGCCCTACAGGTCAGTTTGCACATGTCCTTTGGCAGTACACCGGCATACTTGGGCACCCACTCCACAAAGGTTTTCACTCCCTTAGGGTCAGTCTGAGGCCCATTCCTCGCCTCACACTGCTCATGCCTAAAAGTCTTACCTGACGGACAAAAAGAGACAGATGATCATTGTTATTATTAGTGTTAGTAGTGGTAGTATTACGGGGCAGCTGGTATGTGCTGAAGCTAAGCTATCCCTTTCTTTCAAAACGGCTGAATTTTTTTCAGCCACTTTGTTTTACTTCCTGTTAACAAATAACAAGCAGCTGATTATTTTGGACTCCTGTGGACCTACAGACAACTGTGCCACCAGCACCCCCCCCCACAGTGTTATTGCCGTGATTGTGATATGTCCTTGTGTGGGATAAATAGTCAGGCCATGTTGTTAAAAGTCATTTTTTATAGAAATATGTAGTATATAGTATGTGTATCATGCATGTGTATGCACATGTCTGTATGTGTGTTGGGACTCACTTTGCACAGGACAGGGAGTGACACTGCAGGACCTGTAGATGGCTCTCTTTCCTGTGCAGTAGCGCCCGTTGTTGCGAGGTGGCGGGTTGTTGCACAGACGGTGGGCAAACTGCACTCCACCTCCACATGTCCGAGAGCATGACCCCCATGGCCCCCAGGAACTCCAGCTACCGTGGTTAGAGGCCTGAGAGGAGACAAAAACAGACGGTCAAGAAGGTGAAGGTGGAACAAGCATTAGAGAGCCCATTATGTTTCCTCACACAAAGTTCCATCAAATCATGTATTAAATGTTACTGTTGAATGCAATTTTACAGCAAACTGCATCAGGAAACTGCAACAAGCATTTACTAAGAGCAAACTGAGGCAAGAATTTGAAAAAATAATTCTAGGAGGCAAAAAAAAATTGCCTCCCAGGACTGTACATGTTAGTTCCACAGGTAGTGGAACCACCCAGCACCACAAGGGACTCCAGGTCCACCTGGGACACTTGAGGGAGTTGCCAAGGCACATTCTTCTTTAAAGTTATTTAATGTTGAAAGAATTCAGTTGTATGAATGGTTAGCTGAACGAGTCTGAGAGAGATGTTTTATGCAAGGGCGTGTGCACACCCACTCCCCTTCGTAATAAACAAGCATTCAGCCAAAAACAGCTGGAGACCCGTCTCAAGTGAGCAACTGCACAGTGAGAAGGCCCTTAACGTTGGCTGGACCTTCTGAAAGAACAACGCTACAGGAGACAGAGGGAAAAGAGGGGAAGGCATGAGTATGTGTGAGCATTAAGGGAAGACACCAGAACCAAGTTTCCTAAATCCATGGAGCAAACAAACACGCGTGCAAACACTCTCAAAGGGAACACAAGGGAACACTGTACTTTGCGAAAAAAACGAGTCCTCTGTAAAACTTAACAACCAAGCAGACGTGGACAAAAATACATTTGTAGCCTGAAGAAGGAGAGGAGAGACAGTAAGGGAAATTCCCCAGCCCTGTAGGCTAATTTGCTCAATATTATTCTCGCAGGTAAGGGCAATGCCTTCTGACTGTGTTTCTATAGAGCTATGTACACAATGACATTCTGAACTGAGCAGTGGAAATACGTCTACCCCAGATGCTGTCAGGTACAAAGTTCTCGTACCAAAAACTACATGTCTTTCAACCTCATACAGTTACTTGTCTTGTGTCATATCCTGAATAGGCTACTGCTGTCACTGACTTTTGTCTTTAATTTACATGATGGCCACAAACAATTCCAACACTGCACTTGTGCACTCCACCCAGCAGATCAAAGTCTTCAGAAGAGACTGATTAACTGATCGTAGAATAGGATTGAGAAGTAAATTCTGCTTAAAGATTGCTCAGGGAAGAGGCTTTGGGATCCCTGTTTTAGATTTAAGTGTACTGAGAGCTATCTTACAGAAAAAACCTGGATTATCTGGTGGGCCATGAGTGGCGCGTTAAAAAACACAGCTTCTGAAGATGGGGTCTCTTGCCGGGTTTGTTGCGAGGTTAAAAATAATTCTCTTGGTGCAACCATCTATGCATTTACCACTGATAGTTTGTGAGTTTGGTCCCTGGTGATCCCAAAGAGAATGGCGTCCAAAACAGCATAATAAGCCTCACTCTTTCTGAGGCTTTCTTTCTCTCATCACTCAACGTGATGCCAGTGGTAGCTGATGTAACAATATTGTCAGCTGGTTTTGTCCTCCAAGCGTGTTGAGTCATCCAATGACTGCTGTAGAGCAGTGTAAAAGATCTCACAGGAACCATGTGTTAACTTTGACCTTCCCAGCTTGGTAGCACTGTGTGATTACACAGTATTCCTCATCCCCCACTTCCCCTGCTTTTAATGGCCATCTTGTGGGTCTGGTCTACATGCAGGAACACCCACTTGTATCTTTCCAGTCCCCACCTCCACCTCTCCTTTCCTGTTTCTCATATAAGCGTCTGCCTCATGGGAGCAAGGCTTGCACACCTTCATGCCTCATTTCACCTGCTCTCTTACTTGCACTTTTCTTAAAGACATCTCCTGCTGATCTCTCATCTGCACTTCTTCTCCTAACCCCTTCCCACCTCGCCTCATGCTGAATTCCTTTCTGTCTTTCACCACATAATGCCTCTCCTAGGTGCTCTCTTTACTTCCTTTCAACACGCCGGCTTCGCTTTCCCTCTTTCTCTCTCGCCCTTTCACATTCCATCCCAAGTTGCCTCACGTTACTTCTCTATCCAAACAATACCTCCTAGAGAGTCATTCCATGCACTTTTAACACCTCTATCCATCTCTTTCTTTCTTTCGTGCTGTCCCTCTACATCATACCTTGCCTTCTTTCCTACTACCGGCCACTTTCTCTTTCAGCAGGTCTCTTTTGCTGACAGGGAACTGGTTCTCGCAGCTTTTTCCCTTCACTAACACATCATTCCATCTTTCAATCTTTCGTTCACTCCCTCCGTTCCTGGCTCTTCAGCTTTGAGAAGTTTCTTATGTGGGTGTCATTCAAAGCTCGTCAATCTGTCTCTCCCGCTCATTCCGCTTGCTTTTTTCTTTGCTTTGGCTGCATTCACGGTCCACAGCAGTACAAACTCATTCTGGTGAATTTACTGAGCATTACGTGACTTCTCCTATGTGGATTTGTCTCGGTGAAAATGTGTTAACATCCTCTATAGGGAACAAAGTTAAATATGACTGTTATTCTGCAACTTTTAGTACACAGATAAAATGTACCACATCTTCTGCACAGGCCATGTTTTGTTTTTTATTTTGTTTACCCAATACAATATAATACCTGGTAAAATCAATAAAACATGGAACTGGTCCAGGGGCACCTAAACCTTTGCTGTATATGCCTTGCTGAATAATGTATTTGTATTCAAATCTTTCAGAGGCATCTCAGACCATGTTTCCCACAGCACATTGCAAACCTCCTCACTAAAACTCACCGAATAGTGCCTTCTGCGGGTCTTGTCCACACACTTTCCTTGCAAGCATATTCTGCCCTTGCCGCATGGTGTGCCCTCTACGGCCGGCAACTTTTTGGTCAGACACACCATTTGGCCCTTCCTGATCACCGCGCACCACAGGCGAGCGCACACGTCCATTCCCGGGCACACTGTGTACTCGGGGCCAAAAGCTAGCTGGCACTGGCGTACTGCATCGTAGCTCTGGCCTGGGAGCTCCTCGGGGCCCAGGATAGTCTGGCGCGGTGTGTCCAGCAAGCATTCTGCTGTAGAGGCGAGAGAAAGAATAAGGAATTAACACGATGAAGTGCTAGCTCAATAACACTCCTCAGATTTGCATTCCTCTAGTATTTCTCTAAGAAGTGTAGCCATTTAATACCATTTAAGTTTAGATCACTATGGGCATGTCAGTTTTGTGAAGAGACCAATAAGCCTTGGTTTATTAAACTTGGTTGGCACTTTGTGTATAATAGCACAAATAAATGAAATTGGTTGTGAAAGTACCACGTTCGATGCCCAGAATTTTACAGAAGACATGGGCTTATACGTTGTTGAGAGAGTGATGATGTTTGGGTACTTTCACACAATTCTTCCCCTCAGCCCAAAGGTAGCTGATCCACCAAGGCATGTCTGGTGTCCAGGCTATGCTTCTTTTGTTTTGTAGCGGAGGGTAATAGTCTGTTTCATAGCTAAAAGCAGAAGCAATGCCCATCTTAAAACTTAAATTTAAAAAAGTAGCATTAGATAATTTAGGGAGCGTCCATTACCAACATTAGCCTTGTGGCTCCACAGAAAAACTGCAAGAGCAAACATGCAAAAACAGCATAAATAATGATTTTCACCTTGCACCAAATGTAATCAATCAGATGCGAATGGTTATTAAAGCTGGTACGAAAAGGCAAGTTATATATTCTGCATATCTTTCCATTTGAATCATTTGAACCAGAGGGGTGACCACATAGCCGATATCATTTTCAAAGTTAGCTTCTTTAGTTTTGCACCAGAAGCTTTAGTAACAGAAGCTAATGGATATTCATGCCCAGGACCTGTTAAAATTGACTAAAATGGAAGTACACCAAACATTTCTTGCCCAATCAGTTACATTTGGAGTAAATACAAAACTAGATTTATTTGTCCTTCACTTTAAAAACTATCACTTTAAAGTCACACCATTTCCATCGTCAAAGAAGTCGGTGATGGTGGCTGAGGTGCAGCGGCTCCAGGGCTTGGAGGCATCAATGGATGTCAGGATGGATGACATGAGCCTCTTATCCTCGGTCAAGCCAAACCTCTCCTCACAAAATTTGGAGTCATCATGGGACAGGCCCAGAAGATGCCCTGAGGAGAAACCACATCAGAGCAGTGTTCATTTTCTCCAAATTCATTAATCCATGGGTTAGGAGACAATGACGTTCCCTAGGCTGTGCTTTCTAAGATCCATAAATAACGCAATTGCCAAAATATCAGGGGACGTATGGAGGCCAAATTATGTTTTATTTCCTTTCATATATTTCCACTCTAAAATTAATCTAAGAAAACATCTCAGAAACATTGCCAAGACTTTTTAGGGAAGCTTTTCAGTGAAGGTCCAGAGGGTTCAGAGCCACAAGAGGTAAATAAATCAACTAAAATTTACAATGGCACAGTTAGCTAATGCATCATTCTCCTGTCCCTTGTTAAGTTCATAACAATGCTATGAAAACTTAATGAGAAACAGCAATGGCCCAACATACTGGTGTTAATATCTTATGTAGAGAGTTTTCAGTGTTTATACTACCAATTAGAAATCATCTTTGAGCTTTTTTTTTTCAGAAAACCCAGGCCAGATTGCACGTCTAACATCATCCTGGCTGTTATGGTGAGTTTCTTTCGCTCTGTGCCTTCAGACCAAGCTAATATAAGGTTCTCCAGTTCCACACCCACAGTCTGACACCCAGCCCTGGTAGTGGAGTACACCTGCTCTGTAAATTGTAGTGTTCCCACTTCTCTTCAACCACTTCACCTCAGGACTTTAAGGAAGAGTCCAACCATACCTGATAACGTTGCTAACAATGAATGGAAGCTAATAGTCACCAGAGCATTTGAATAATATTAATCTGTATTCAGCTTCCATTCATTGGTTGCAACATTAGCATTATTATTATTCGGTCAATTAGCCAGATAACTTAAGCCCAAAGTTTAGGATTGTCCAATAACAACGTCCCTCAACTCTTCTCCTGTTGAACAGACCTAACTTTGGGCTTAATCTTGCTCAACTGAAAAAAAAAAACTTGCTTTGTGAAATATCTCCAGGTCTGGGAAACTTTGGCTTTACTAAATGAATGAATTTAATAGCCAGGACCTCAGTTAGGTGTTTTAAAACAGGGAAATACATTGTGTGTACCAATCTCATGTGCGACAGTGAAGGCGGCGTGCAGGCCATCGTCCTCAATTACAGCACAGCTCCTCTCTGGAGAACACACAGTGCCCACATCAGCCATGCCCAGCGTATCACATGAATGATGCCCACACAGGTCCTGTATAGAGCACAGACACACACACACACATGTGACTCAAGTCCTACACGTGACCTGACATCTTTACTGGGAATATATTTACTGGGAATATCACTTTCAATTGCATTCTGATAAACACACACACACACACACACACACACACACACACACACACACACACACGCACACACACACACACACACACACACA
>JBBPCX010000088.1:20007855-20022054 GCA_037974365.1 Hydrocynus forskahlii | reverse complement strand
CACACACACACACACACACACACACACACACACACACACACACACAGATATACACACACACACACACACACACACACCCCACATGCACACAAATGCTATTACTCTGCTTTACTTCCTCTTAATGATTTAACAACACAGTTGTATCAGTTCAAAATTCACCTTTATTATTTGTTATTGTTATTAACACATTTAAAGATCTGAGCCCTTGGCAGCTGTGGAAAGGGCTTCAAAAGGTAGCCGTGAAATGATCATGAAAGGCCTACATATTTTAGTGTCTTCTCCACTTGAGCTGCTCAGAAAGGGCTTAAGAATTAGTAGATTATTTGAATCAGGTGTGTATAAACAGGGAAGATGCTAATCGGAAATACTATTGCTTGTGCAGCTCACTAATTAGGTGGTACCCGCTTCTTTCCATTGTAATTACTCAAGAAAACAAATCTCACTTCATTTGAATGGTAACCTACATTGGAAGACAACATAGTAAACACACCTGACGTCATAGTGATAAAGGTGAGCAAAATGTGTGCTGCCTTTGCTGTAGCTGAATGCACTGTGGTGTGCTGTAGTAGTTAATGTAGGTCCTCTACTTTAATAACATATTGTGGCATTGTAATTATTCTTAGTTCCTGCATAGTAGATCTTAGATCTATTTTTATTCGGTCTCCTACTATCACATGATGCTAACAAGCTGGGTGCATGAAGCCGAGCAAGAGCTTCCTTTCAGTCACCTGAAGTGGACAGCTCAACATGTTGTTATGCCAGTTCAAATTGTGTTAAGCCAGTTAACAGATGGCCACATTTGCTAGCACTAATGTAGAGAAATATTAGGTCTATTAGGTTGTAGTCACAGAACATTTTCTCTAAATTCAGGTGCTTAGACTGCTGCAGCAGGGCTTAACACTACCCATAACCTTCTTGCTATGCTACAGGTAGCCATAGCAAACTGGCTTGCTAAAATTAGCCTACAGCTTGCCTGTTCTTTCTAACTTACTGAAATCTGAAGTGCAGCACTGATAGCAGCTCAATTCTGCTAGCAAGTTAATGTTTGATGTGTGCAGGCTAAAAGTTTGGTAGTGAAGTAGTTGCTTCTATTAAACTGCTTAGTACTACTGCTGCTACTAACAAGTAAACATGATGCAGCTGGCACAAACAAGATAAAATAAAATAAAAAAAAATGCACCTTTCATGATTTATGATGTATTTAGAACTTAATTTGGGATGATGTCATTTTTTAAGGTTGGAAATTCCAAGCAGAGTTAGCTTTGTGAAGGGCTGCAATCACTACCCCCTCTTCCATTATTGATTAATCACAGAACAAAACTCAGCTCTTTGCATGAAAAAGTTGCACAGTGAGTACAAAACAGTGTGCAAAATACATCACTCCAATTGAAAACCATAGAAAAAAGATGAAAACACCAGCGTCCTAAGTTGCCAGTGTCCAGCACAGTCTGGGGATTTCCCTGTTTGAACTCATCTGTTTACTGCCAGGTTTTGTGAGTGTGTTTGAACAGGCAAGTAACCAACTGTGCTGGACACCAGCCCTTCAGGACCAGAAGTGAAAACCCCTGGCTTAGACGGAGGCACCACTCAGGTGCACTCTTGAGATGCATATTAAGTTCTAAGATTTGCCTTACAAACTGCTGCCAGCATTCAGAAGCACTGAAACACATTTAGCACAGGGACACTGACTCGGAAATCTCAGACTTTCCGAATGCAGTGGAGCGCAGCATCAGGTGCTCTGGTCCACCCCCCTGTGTTTTTGTGCTAAAAGCTAATAGCTGTCGATATGTCCTCTCTCCCACACAGATCTATGTGAAAAAGCCCTGAGGGCCAACGACTGTTCTGCAGAGATCAATTAGTCAGTCAACCCAGTGTGCTCTCAAATTCACAACTAGACGAACACACACACACATGCAGACTCACTTCAGAGAAGTGCCATGATGATTAACACGTGGGCTAAACACTAAGGCGAACATACTCATGCACCTACAGCTAAACAAATAAAGTGTAGTACTTTATGGCAGACTGGTTTTCTCTGAAATAGCCTGTGACAGCTTTCTGTTTGAAAGTCTCTCTCTGAGTGTATATTAGTCCCTTTACTCATGCTTGCAGTAAACAAACCACAGTCTGTTTCAACGTCTCAGCTGCACATGTGTATAGACATAGAAACACACACACACTCACACACACACACACGCACATACAAACACACACAACTGAGAAAGGCACCCCTAAAAAGCTGTCAGAGACCATATGAATTCACTGAAAATACTCAGGAGAGTCCATACTGATACAGTGTAAATACCCTGATGGCCAAAGTTTAGGTTATTACATCAGTGGAGAGCATTTGTAATGTACATTCAAGATAAATATCCCCCAATGTCCATTTCTGGAATCAATTTTTTAAAGGATATTCCTTCCTAAAGATCCAACGTTTTCGAAGGACAAGCCACAGCTTCCTCTGATGGCTTCTCCTCATCCACTCAGCCTGTGTCCACAACGTGGAAGCAGCATGCATTGGTCTGTTTTTTGCATTTTTTGACAGTTCTGGTTAGAGTCATTTCTCAACATTGTTTTGTCGCCCTAAGCAACATGTCACATTCAACCCATAGATTATTATGCTGTGTGTGCAGGAAAATCATTTTTTTGCAGGAGAAATACTAATTTGTATGGTAATATTGAATAAGCTAACTTTCACTAGCTTGTGCCATGCCTTCAAGTGAGATGTTATGACTGTAGGAGGGGAGTGAGCTCAAAGAACGTCCCTCAGGCAGACGTTGGACTTGAGAGAGGTATGTGAGAGGAATGGGGAGGAGATGGAATTGACCAAAATTGGAACGGAAGGTAGCAATCAAAGTTAGACTGACAGATTAGAATGTTGGATTGAGAAAAGGCTTCAGGCAAAGGAACCTTTCTGTGGATGAATCCTCTTTGTATGTGAGTGAAGATGTCATATGCAGTCAGGACCCTGTGTTAACTCTGTTACTGGCAGATGTCATGACAGGTGCCACAATGTGTCACAAAGGTGTTCCACAAGAAACCTGATGGGTAAAAGCTAAGAGCTCTTTGGCTACCTCACTGTTGCAAAACACGTCAATGGAATGGGTTGCAGACGTATTTCAAAACTTCTGAATTTGCCAGTAAGCACCACTGGGGCCATTATCTGCAAGTAGAAGGAACTTCACTCCACCGTGAACCAGACATGCACTGTAGCTCCTTGCAAGATTTCCAACCAGGGAGTCAGAAGTACAGTCAGAAGAGTAGCCCAAGAGCCAAGGACCACTTGGAAAGAGCTCCAGAAAGACTTTGAGGCAGTAGATACAAGGCACTCTACCAGCATGTGCACTCAACCTGCAAAACTCCGTTATTGAAGAAAGGGCATGCTGAAGCTCATTTCAAGTTTGCTACACAACATTTGGACAAGTCTATGTAATACTGGGCAAATATAGGCTGGTCAGACAAGACCAGAACTGTTTGGGGGATAAAAGACACTTCACTTCACTACACCAACAAGGATGTTTGGAGCAGGAAGAATCACAGTGTGGGGCTGTTTCTCAACTCACTTTACTGGAGGACTTCATATAATTGAAGGAATGATGAAGGGGTCTTGTACCAAGAGATTCTTGAAATGAATCTGCTGCCGTCCACCAGGATGAAAAGGATGAGATGTGGGTGGACCTTCCCGGACAACGATCCCAAACATACAGCAAAGGAAACTCTCAGGTGGTTTCAGAGAAAACAATTCAAGTGGTAAAAATGGCCCAGTCAGTCACCTGACTTAAGTCCAATTAAACATTTGTAGAAGGAACTAAAGATCAACGTTCACAAGGGGACCACCAGAAATCCTGAACATTTCATGTTTAAAAGAACATGTCAAAATCACACCTGAGCACTGCAGGTGATTACGTTCTTCACACAAGCGTCATTCTCATCTAAGTATAAAAAAAAAATTCAGTTAGCATCTTCGAAACATCTTTTTCTTGTGTCATTCCACTTTATCACTCATTACTTTATTCATGGACCTGTGAGGTCCTTATATCTGTGAATTTCCTAGTAAATACCAATGTTGGGTGAAGATTTCATGTGAATACCCTCATTGGAAACATATTTATAAAAAAAGTGTTCAATTATTATTTCCCTCACTGTATCTAACATAGACCTTCTATAGCATTTCTCAAAGAACCTTTTTCATGAGTGGACTGCACACTCGTTAGTGCCTCTCAATGGCTCTGGGAAATGGTGCTAGTTGTAGGACGTTGACAATATACTTTATCTATATTCGTTTCTTAAGAGGTTTCTTCTTTACCTTCACAGGCTTATGCAAAATTGATGATATTTCACTTCCATAACAGAAAGGCAGGAAAAACATTCATACTTTTCTTTACTTCTCTTCCTCTTTTTCAGTCTTTCTCATTTAATCTCTTTTTGTCTTTTTAACACCTCTCATGTCACTCCTCCCGAAACATTTCTGAAGTGCACAGACACATGTGAGACGGACAGAGACAGACACAAACGGAGAGACAGGCAGACAGGCTGGGGCGCCTGCAAGAGACCAGGATGGAAAGAAAGAGAGAGAGAGAGACACATCCATAGACAGCGATTCGAGGAATTCTCTTGGCTGCCAACCAAGTCAGCCTCGAGTCAGCCAGAAGGAGGACGGGGGAGGCCACGAGGAAATGAAAGTTAAGAAAATATTCAGGCAAAACAATATTGGCTGCTCTAATAGAGAGGTATGTAGGTCAGGCAACCATCAAAACAGCAGCAGAGTGTCTTGGCATTGGCTGGGCCAGTGGTGGTACATGTCCTTTCGGAGCTCGAACAACAGCATCCTGCCCATGTGCATATAATGCGCTGTCAAACATGTTAGCCTCGGGGACTAGCCATGGTGTTCGAGCCAATCAGATGTGAAGGAGAAACAGTCTGTCACTCAAAGAAGCTAACTAATGAGGCAGCTGGCGGAGGGAGACGAGAGGCCAATCAAAACAGCTTTGGGGAAGAAAACAGTGGCTAGAAATGAGAGCTGAAGGAAACAGTTTAGAGCTGAACGAGGGCTTGAAGAGATGGATGGAGAGATGGAGAAAGATGTCATTCACACATGATTTAAATCACACATTAATTTTATGACTTAATCAGTAATTGTTAACCTCATTACTAACCTTTTATTCTAAATCAGTTTAGATGATTTTTATCAGCCTGTTCATCACAAAATATGAGCAGATTATAAAGGGCAAAACATGGAAGGAAATAATAAACAACAAAAATACAAAACGTTTTGGTTCCTGCAGGAACCATTCACTGGCCAATGCAGCTGATGTGCAAAACTGTTAATCAATCAACTAAATGCCACCACCATGCACCAGTGGGCATGGTATAATGCATGCTGATGAATAATATCAACCAATAATATCACGTTTCTCTTCTTCCCATCAACCCACCTGTTTCTGAGCAAAAACAATGTTACTCTCAGTAATACATTGTGGTCAGAAGGAAAATGCGTCATGTGTTCCTTCACACTTAATTTTACTATTAAAACATCCACTTTGTACTATTTGATCAAGCTCAAATATAAATACTCTACACTCAAGTTTATCTCTGGCTCCATCTAGTTCTGTTTTTTGGGGTGCCCCCAAATTTCCTCTCCAATTTGGTTGTTTCCATTTCTTATTTAAAGCTGCTTTTTATTTTTTCTTGCTTATGCTTGCATAATTTGGTAACTCCAATGAGGTAACTCCTTTGATTAGGCTATTCTGATACGGATGTCCATTTGATCTAGTCTCCTGCTGAGTAGGGGGGCATCCTACATATTCAAAGATACCAAAGCTGATTATTGGAGGATTGTAGCATAGCTGGTAATTTCATGACAGTTGCGCCACCCTTTACAGAGCAAGATTTTGACCAAGCACTCATACTTGAGCTTCAGCTTGTCTATACTTTTATGGCCCTGGATATCAGTAAAAATTCACTCCTGTGAGTGAAAGCCCAAATTTTAAGGTCAATCTTACTCAGGTATTTTAAAACAGAATCTCAGGATGGGTCATGACTCTCATGCTTGGCGTAAGTTCAGAGCAAACACGTTAAGGAAAGACAGGCAGGAAGAGTGGAGCTGAGGCAGAAAGTGCTCTGGATACTTGATTCTAGGTGTGACCCACACCACGGCTCTCTGTCAGCTGGTTCTGATTTGTTGTTCTTCTTGAAGCTGGGAAAGTGGCGCTCCTTACTCTTTGTTCTGTCTCTTTCTGTGATCTTCAGCATCAGCTCGTTGTTTAACTCAAACTCAGAGCTGTGGAAACACACACGAACCCCTGCAGTTTACTGGGTTAAAAAAACATCACAATCAGCATTTGGGAACTTGATGTGTCCCTACAAAGCAAGGCTGCTGTATGTCTTCACAATGATAGATATCTTCAACTAAAGCTAATAAAGGGGCCCTCCTCCCTTTATGTCAACACAGAAATGGGAGTGACTCAGTCTCGGCTTCTGTCAAAAACAAACTTCTTATGCTATTGAGTTTCTCAAAAGCGTCCGGAACTGAACCCACAGTGTCGCTGCCCAGCGTTGGCGCAGAACCCACATCTCTCGGCCAGCCAGCCGGCGTCGTGGATGGAGGGAGCCCGTCCTAAATTTTAACGCGCTGCCAGTTTGCAGTATAGACCGTGGCATATAGCATGTGTGAAATACTCCAGCTGACTATGGCAAACACATAAAGAGAGAAATAAAAAACCTAAGAAATCAGTATTACAAACACACATCCATCGGAGTGTACACCAGAGGACCTCATGCTTTTCTAGTCTTTCAGAGAAGGAATAATAATTTCTGGGGCCAAAAAATATGTCCATATTATTGTTTCATTTATTTCATAATCATCATATACCATGGTAATGCTCTACATCTCAAACTAAAAAAGAGAACGTTTTATTGGAAAAAAAGGGGTAAAGGGGCCTTGAAATAAATCAAACACAAAACAGTCAAGTTAGCTCTCCCATTGGTTAGGCCTTCAGTAGCTGCACATATACCAAGCAAGTGAGGGTGAAATCATCCAATCACATTTTGCTTTGCAATGGATGAGACCAATTTTGTGTCTCTAGCCCTTCTAGATTCAGGGTTCAGGGTTTTCTTTTCTTTTCTTTTCTTTCTTTCTTTTTTTTTAACTAAAGGAGCCATCTTTAAATTGCTACATACAAGGTAATATATATTTTAATGTATGTTACCAGTTGGAATAACATATAGGATGTTTTTACAAGCTCTACACACCATCATCAGCTTAGTAATAATGCTATTAGAATTCCTAGAGAAATAAAGAGCATTACCACATAGGTACTTTTTATTGTTTTTTTTAACTGAACTTTAACATTTATCTCTTAGCTCCAATTATGGTTTGACACTTGTGATTTAGTATATTCTTCATAGTCTGTGCCACTGATATACAGGTAAATATTACGGATCAGACTGTGTCTCAGAAATAAACACATATTCACTGCATACCAAAGCGCTGTGTGCAGTACAGCTATATGTTAGAGTATCAATGTTCAGTGTATACTGTGAGACAGCAGCTCTGGGTCATAAGGTCAAGGCAAGCGGGAAAATTCAAAGGATGTTTGCACATTGCCATAGCTGTCTTATCTTGTGATTGTGTGTAAAAGAATGTACATGGGCATGTGTATGTACTTGTTTGTTTGTGTGCAGGAGAAATAGACATACACAATATGGACAAAAGTATTGGGACGCCTGACCATTCCACCAACAGGGACTCTATTGCATTGGGTTCGATTTCATAGACTTCAATATGGAGTGGGTTCCCCCTTTAGGAGCTATAACAGCTCCCACTCTTCTTAGAATTCTTTCCATAAGATTTTCTGTGGGAATTTGTCCATGCATTCTGTGAAGCATTTATGAGGTAAGGCACTGATGTTGGACGAGAAGGTCTGACTCACAATCTCCATTCCAATTCCAGTTGAGGTCAGGGCTCTGTCAGGGACAGTCAAGTTCTTCCTGAACTTATCCAAGCTTGTCTTTATTGACCTTGCATTGTACACTGGGGCACATCATGCTGGAATAGAAAAGGTTCTTCCTCACGCTGGGACCCCAGGCATGGCATTGTCCTGGTATGCTGAAGCATTAAGATTCAGGGGCCACCTGAATTCAATAATTAAGAGGTGGTGGATTCTTGTTGTTTCACTGAGGAAAAATTGAGTAGCACTACAGAAACCCATTCAGTGAACCAGAAATACAGCAAACTGATGATCAATTTTTTTATTTGTTTAAACCTTGATTGGTAAAAGAACTCTACACTGCATCTACGATGCTTCTCAGGAAGGATACTAGAGAAATTCTCCATCATGGCAGAGAGGCTTCCTAGTGACAGCTTGAGTGACGTTACACTGCAACTATGAGGATTCCAGGGCCTGCGGAAAGAGTGATGCTCCACTGTGGTAATGAGGCTTCCTGACCTCAGAGAGGCTGAGGACTCTTTCCAGGCTATGAGGCTTCCCGGCATGGCTGCCTGAGTGAAGATACACCACAGCTAAGAGGCCTCCTGAGATGCACCTTCTCGTACAGCTAAGGACTCTTTCTAGGCAATAAAGATTCCTATGCTAGCTGTCAGAGTGACACTACACTGCAGTTACATTGCATGGCCCATTTTTGAAATCTGTTTTGTTTATTGTCGATTATGCACTTTGTTGATGCAGTAAAATGTCTTTGGGTTGAGATTGTATCATTATTTATCCTAATTTATCATTATCATTATTGTACATTATTGTACCTTATCATTATTGTACATTATCATTATCATTACTGAGATGATACTGCCATTTCAAATAGAACAAATGCTGCTACATCTTGTACTGAAAGTTTGTCCTCTGAGAATCCTGTGAGTTTCTTTTCACAGTTCCAGTTGTCCCTAATATGGTAATGGGACTCGTGGAAGTTTCTTCGGTTAACCAAGACTGATGCATCTCATTTAAATTAGATGAGCTGACAGCTGCTTCTCAGATACTCCACAACACGACACTCGCGTGAATCAAATGAAATGCAACTTGGGGTCTATTCACTTGAAGACCCAATAGAAAACGATCTGGAATACAGTGCCTCTGTCACTACCCCTTTCTGACTACAGTCTAATCATCAGTCCGTGCCCACAGTCAAGCTAATGGTCATTGTCCAACTGGCTGACAGTCGTGGCTTTGTTCTCCGTCTCCAGCAGTGACCCACAGCGTCAGAGTGGACGTGTATCCGTCCCCTCTGTGATATAACATGTCATAAACGCGCGCTCACAAAAACGCCTGTCTCCTCAATGTGCCTCTTGTTCCGGGCCACTTTGGTATGCGCCCAGCTCCATGGGCATCTCCACATGCCTGAGCTCACACTTGAACAGAAAGAGTCCAGAATCTTTCTGAACTCTGTGTGTGTGTGTGTGTGTGTGTGTATGTGTGTGTGTGCGTGAGTGTATGTGCCGCAATTGCTTTGGGTTCTCATTATTGAAATGAATGATGCAGCCAGTGTGGACTGGACGATTAGGGAATAGAGAGCGTGATGTGAAGCGCGTGTTGGTGAGGGCTATGCCAGTGCTGTCATGTCCTGACCGCATTCTTTAGGATTCTTTCTCCCCCCACTCTAAATGAGTCACAGTTAGGCTTGTAGAAAGTTCTCTGATTATCCTTTGAACTGGACTGAGGCTTAGTACAAAAAGGCTGAGATTTTAGTTTAGTAAGAAGCTACTGAGACAGGAGTATTTTCTATTACGACCCTTGAAAACTGTACACTTCTTGAAACCTACTTACTGAGAAATAAAGATGTTAAAGGGGGTTCTTTGAAAAACACCGGAAAAGAACCACCCTCGGTTCCATGGAGAATCTTTCAATGGATGGCTGAACCATTTTTTCACAAA
Source organism: Hydrocynus forskahlii (assembly GCA_037974365.1). Lineage (NCBI taxonomy): Eukaryota > Metazoa > Chordata > Actinopteri > Characiformes > Alestidae > Hydrocynus > Hydrocynus forskahlii. The sequence goes on along the minus strand of JBBPCX010000088.1, from coordinate 20,012,168 downwards.
AGAGATGAGTGAAGAATCCAGGAACTTCCACATAATGAGAGGGTTTAATACCAGCTGGTGTCCTGGTGGTGAGGGAGTTGCTCCTGTGATCAGAAGGTCGTGGGTTCGAATCCCAGGTCTGCTAGTGACACCTCTGTGGTACCACTGAACAAAGAACTGTCCCCACACACTACTCCCTGGGTGCTGCGCTCTTGGTGAATGGGTTAAACGCAGAGAAGAATTTCGCTCACACTCTGTGCTGTGGTTTGTTCACATATGACAAATGGACACTTTACAGTTTACACTTACATAAGACAGTGGTTATCAGTTTTGGTCCTGTTTTACTCTTGCCCTGCACATGGTATTTACCCTGCTCTAACACAACTTGACTAACTAATCTGCCAATTAACAAGCCCTCTCAGAATCAAACTGAGTACATTACAGAAGGAAAACACTAGTATGTGCAGGGCAGAACTCCAGCTACTCACAGACCAGGATCAGGAACAGCTCCTATAGCGGAGGTCTTCAACTCTGAATCTTTGATACAGTTTCTGGTCCTGGATTTTGTAATCACTGACACACTGAGAATTAAAGGTGCTCTTAGAAGAGATAGCATAGAATAATCCCTTTTGGCTTCTTAAAAATGTATTTATATATATTTCAATGGTTAAGATGCTTTTAAAGCCATTCAGAGTGGCCTGGATTGAAATGGTGCTCGGATTTCTTTATGTCTACAGATAAATAACTGATGTAAATAACATAAATAACTGATGTTTGCTTTCCATAATGACAAGAACACCTACACCTCTCTTCTGAGTTTCATATATAATATCAACGAGAGTAAAATAGTAGTAAATCTGAAAAAAAAAAAACCCCAATATTTCCCACTTGTGCGACCGATAACGAGTTATCTTATTCTTTGATGACTATCTTGCCTTGGAACAGCCTAGGTGTGAACGATTCTGACTTCCTAGTTTCTGTACCAAAGAGGTATTTCACATTAAACCACTATGAATGACTTTGTTTGACCATATGCTACAGATTTGTCAGAATGAGATTAGTTTGAAAAACCCTGGAACATTCCATTAAAGGACCATCTTCTTCTATGGCATCACTCCAGCAAACTCTTTTGGCATTTTTGTTTTTGTAGAGTCCATCTAAAAGACTGGCCACCTTAAAAAATCACAATGGGGAAACCCGGATTCAATGTATGAAGCAAAATATATGATGGGGGCAGATGGATGACATGCTGAAATATATTTTTGGACGTTTACTTTAAAACTAATATGAGCTCCAATATCTACAGTCACTGCATGTGAACTGCTAACCGAGCAGCAGCTGAGAGGAAGCAGAGGCCGATCATTCAGGGAGTCTGTTTCACACACTCAACACTTCAGCCTGCCAGCTAGGCTGCTCCTCCCCTTGTGTTTTGCCCACCACGGCCTACTGACATGACACAGTCAACCACAGTTACCACACACACACACACACACATACACACACACACACACACACACACACACAGAGGGGCAGCTCCGCCAGGTGTGGAAGTGCTGCTCTGCCAGAGAACACACCACTGGTACCCATTTGCCCTGAGCCAGGCCAGCGTTGTGTGGCACTGCCAAGAGAAGCTGCCTCTCAGAGGAGTCTGGTATAGCCTGCCAAGAGGAAGCTACGTCAGCACTCTCCACCTGTTGCCAAGCGAGTGCACCTCAGGAACAAATTCCACAGAGAATATCAAGGCCAACTGAACCCTATCTAAGCACAGAATCTGAGCAAGACCTTGCATGACTTATATGCGGGACAAGCTACGTCAGGCAATGGGACATGGGGGGGGGGGGTGGTTTAGCCCACTAACCACTTGAGAGAAGTACTAGAAAGGCTCGGGTCTTTGTACTTTGATGTTGGTTTTGTCAGAGGAGGGGAAACTTAGACGAGCGTGGTCTCAGTCCATGGAAGGATTTTTAAATGCCAATCTGTTTGTTTTCCTGACAGTTTGAGCTGTATAGAGAGAGACAGAGAGAGAGAGACAGAGAGAGAGAGAGAGAGACAGAGAGAGAGAGAGACAGAGAGCGAGAGAGAGAGAAGGAGGGCTGAAGACTGTGGTTGGAAGTAAAAAAAAAAAGCTTTACATCTCAGCCAGAAACTGATTTGAATGCTGACTTGTCGGCTGCACAGGAATGTGCACACGCTGTGAGAAAGATCACGCGTGTTCTGGAGGCATAAACTTGCCGGTGGGCTGCGAAATGGGGCTCCAAGGACTGAGGTCGGTGTCCCCCCCCCCTACTGAAAAAGGAAATCACTTGACGTTTGTTAGGCGAGATGAGAGAGAGGGAAGAAGAAAGCAAGACAGCATGTTTTGAAGTCTGACTTCTAAAAAGTTACAGGATGGAAGTTCTCTAATTATGAAAAATCTGGCCCATCAATCTTCACTTGAAAAAAAGTGATTGCACTTTGTACTTAACACACACATAACCGGACACACTCACACACACCCTATAGGGTATACACTTTCCTCCTATAGAGATCATGACAGTTTGTTCTACATTGACTATTATTAACATATTAATAATGAGGTACATGTGGATGCGTGATGCAGGCAGGCAACTTTTTTGCATTTGGAACTCTTTCTGTCTGCACTTGGCACATCTCTCTCTCTCTCTCTCTCTCTCTCTCTCTCACACACACACACACACATATACACACACATATACAGATACACATTTACAAGATCATACACATTCCTCTTATAATGGTGGTTTAATTTTGTCCTGTATTGATTAATATGAATGTAATACATAGACAGTATTCCTGGATGCTGGAAGGTGACTTACACTTGGAACACACACACACACACACACACACACACACACACACACACACAGGAGTACGCAGCCTCACTCGCATTTCCTCTGTACTGATGATTAATTTCTACATTAATTTCCTTGCAGAAGTGACATTTCACTTTTCTTTAGCAGTACACTCACACACACACACACACACACACACACACACACACAATCACACACATAAACACAGAACACATGGCTCTGATACTGATGACATAACTTTCAGTATTAAATATTATCAACACAATATGTGGATGGCACGTGTTTTTCTTATTCTTTTTTACCTGCCTGGTGAAGAGGATGGCAGCGTCGTGGTGATGCTCGTGGTCGTCGTCCAGCGGGTTCTGCTGGTTCTGCCACTTGCAGAAGCTCTTGAGGGTGGCCGCGGCGTTGCGCGACACCTCCAGGCCCTTCTCCTTCTCCTTCAGCACCGTCACCTTCACCACGGCCAGGCGCACGGGGTTCTCGATGCTGGCGTGTCCGTAGAGGCGCGAGGCGATGGAGGCCAGCGTGAGCAGGTAGTGTCTGAGCTCGGAGCCGTACTTCCTCACCATGCTCTCGTCGGCCACCAGCAGCAGCTCCACGTGCCGGGCGCGCGACACGGACCTGCCTCTCCTCCTTCTCCTCCTCTCCCACCTCCTGGCGCGGGATACCAGCCTGTCCTCGGGGTCGTGCGTGCCGCAGCCGTCGCGCGCTTCCGCCCCCTGCGCCGCCTCGAAGCTGAAGCCCTCGCGCTTGTAGCGGTAGATGGAGGAGCGCGGGAACGCGTGCACCGTGTACCGCGCGCCGTCCACGGCGAAGAAGCCGCGCAGGCGCCCCCCGCACAGCTGGAACAGCGCCAGGGACTCGTTCCTCGAGTCCACCGTGCCCCGGTACGCGCAGTGCCGGCGCGCGTGCACGCCCCCGAGCGCGTGCTCCACGGGCGCACTCTCGTCCCGCTCCAGGTCGAGCTGGAAGCGCCGGCCGTCCAGCTCCAGGAGGAACCCCGCGCGCCCCCCGCCGCGGTACAGCCGCTCCACGGAGCGCACGAGCCCCCAGCCCGCGGGGGCGGCAAGGAGCGCGCGACACACGTGGAGCGAGGAGAGAACCAAAACAATCCCGAGGAGCATGACGGCAAGACCAGAACACACTCAGGACGAGTAGGAAATTATTCCTCTTTTCTAATGGAGAGTTGGAGCTCGAGTGTCAGGAGGGCTGCGGTGGGACAGCATCTTCAGGGTGGGATTCAGAAAGAGAGAGAGAGAGAGAGAGAGAGAGAGAGAGAGAGAGAGAGAAACACCAGGCAAAACAACCTCAGTGATGGAAGCAGAAAGAAGCAGGAGACACAGAGAGCCGTGAGGCGGAGTGGCACAGAAGTGAGGCTGAAGTTGAGGAACAAAACAAAGTTTTTGGTCTTTAAAGCAGCACGGACAGAGAGAGAGAGCGAGAGAGAGAGAGGAGGAGGAGGAGGAGGATGGGAAAAGTCCGGCCCCTTTCCACTCCACC
>JBBPCX010000088.1:19960969-19999901 GCA_037974365.1 Hydrocynus forskahlii | reverse complement strand
GGGTCTAAAGTAATGCCAAGGTTTTTTACAGTAGATGTAGGAGAGGCTGAGTAACCAGCGAGATCAAGCGTTAGACCTGACAGTTTGTTTCTAAATCAGCTGCCTCTTCTACAAGATAGCAGATGTCTTCTACAACTCCAAGAAGTAAAATGTCTTCTGCAACTCCAAGAGGTAAAATGAATGTGCAGAGCCTGACAGATTAAGGCCATTGTGATCCCTTCCTCAGCTCTACCTTTCATGTTCTTCCCCTTGTGTTTCCATGATGTCCCGAAGTTGTGAATGTTAATTTCATATTCACACAAATTCTTCATTGGCGTCAATGGCAAGTTTCACATGGAAATCCACCCTTCGCTGAAGTATCTTATGTCAGCCTATATAGAGCTGCAAGAGCTGCAAAAATAAGCAGGATCAGCTGAACACATGGTCACCATTTCAGTGGGTTTAACCTGCAGATGGTTCATAGCCCTTGGAGGTATCCTGTTGCGATATGTCTCACTCTTAGAAGTAAAGGCACTATTTAAGTTCCTTAAAGAATGAATAGTCTACAAAATAACCTTTGTAATCTTCGTAATAAATAAAAGGCCAATCTAGTTTTCTAGAATGTCTTACTCTGAGTTGACAAAATTACACATTTAGTGTTACAGAAATAAAATACTATGATTTTCTCTAAATTCATCCAGTGTACAGATGGTGCTATATCGCAGTGATTTAGATGGATAAATTATGAGTTACTTTGTCATATCTGACACCATAAAAGAGGCACTGGCATCAGTCCTTTGTTGTTTGAATGCACACAGGGTGTGTGGGCCTACCACAAAATAACTGCTTTTAAACCAATAAACAAAACTTAAGCTAATGTTGACAGATTCAAAGCAGAAGTGTGTTCAATTACTATACTTCAAAAATGCCAGGATTAAATACTAATAGAAAAATGCCACTTGATGATTGGTATCCAACCCTGTGATTATGAAAAAAAAGCATTATGCAATCTACTGGTAATTATCATACCTGTAAATACCAGCCTGTGTCTCTGCCTCGCCTACAGTTCCTTTTAATAAATTTACTTCCTTTGTCTGTGTGAAGAATACAGAGGATCTGTAACCAGGAGGAAAGGAAGCAGCCATGCATGTAACATCATGTCAGTGTTTATGGTTACATTTTTGATATATACACTGTTAAAAAGTTAAATGTCAGTGTATTACAATGTGCTTTGTTGCAGTTACTCATATAAAATAATTCTCTGATGATGGAACTAGGCTTGAACTAACTTCTAGGAATCAGAAAAAAAATGAAGAAATATTTGATGGGTCCTGAACGATGAACAGAGCTGTAGATGATTATACAATGACTGAGAACCTATAGAATGAAGAAATAAAACAATGAAAATACAGAATTCCTTTTATCAGACTATAGTGTATTATTTACTTCTTCTGTTTAACATTATTCCCACAATCCCTGAAACATTGAACAAAACCTAAATACTGTTTCTAAAATACCTTTTAGTGTCTAGCTTCAGTCTAGACACTTTAGTACCTCTGTCTAAACTGTTATTACTGAATAAAATAGCAATGATTATCATGATAAACTTTTATACTATAAAAATGAATGTTTTAACAACAGGAATGCATTTTTCTGGTTTGTCCTTCTGGACCATACATGCAGCTCTTCATGTTTCTATGACTTCAGTCCAGCCCACCTTTTAAACACCAAGTTCTATTGATAACTCACTTAGTAAGGTTTTAGCACCTACTTCCAGCGGCTAAGTACATCAAGTCTGCAGCAAAACATACTGCAAGTCTGAAGCAAAACATATATATGCTGCATATAAACAGAAACAGTAGGAATCTGACAAGGAATCTAGGTTGCCTGGTGTCCTGGTGGTTAAGGAGTTGCCCCTGTGATCAGAATGATGTGGGTTTGAATCCCAGGCTTGCCAGTGGCACCACTGAGGTATGCTTGAGCAAAGTATCATCCACACACAGCTCCCTGGGTGCTGTGTCTGTCCACTGCTTCACTTGGTGAATGGGTTAAATATAGATAAAGAATTTCACACTGCTCACTCTGTGTGCTGGGGGGTATTAAGGCGCGACCATAAGGGGCCACTTTACTTCAATCCGAATATGTAATCACGATTTAAGGTTTGGCTGTGACAACAGTCAGGGAGACATATCTATAAGTTAAAAAGATGATAAAAAGCAACACCAATATGTGATTCTGTAACAGGAATCTATGAACTGTATGAATGAGAGCAAGATTAAGGGGCTACGTTAAGAGGCTGCAATCGCTTAGCTCTGACCTGACGGCTCCATAAAACCTATGAAGGTGTGCTGTGGTATTACCAGACATTACCAGCAATGTTTAAGTCCTGTAAATTGTGATTTGGGCCTACATTGTTCAACACATCTCAGAAATGTCTGATCAGGCTGAGATCTGGGAAATTTGGAGGCCAAGTCAACACCAGTCCTGAACATTATCTGACTGAAAGAGGCCACTGCCATTGGGGAATATAATTGTCTTGGATTTACATCCCATTCACACTACTGTCACATTGCTACACAGTCTATTTATTGTGTGGTTTCTGTCATCCCCTGCACTTTGCGCTATGCTGCTAACGGCCTCCTGTGCAACACACACATAACTACAACTGGACCATTAACTGGAATGTCATACACTTTACACCTTATGAAAAACCTAGCTACACTTTTTTGAGTCCATTGTTCATCAGTAAATCCTTTTTTTTTCAGTGCAAGCATAGCCTGCCGCCCAAAGTATCACAAACTTGCCCCACAGCATAATCACATATCATACTCTTCTCTATAAACTCATACTGAATCTCATGATTGATTGAGTGTCTCAATGAAATACCCCCATTAAGAATGGGTCTGAGGGAAAAGTATGTGTGTGTAAACGTGCACGTTTCTTTCTTAGTGAAGACCACACAGAACTTCATGCTGACTGGCGTCAGGATAGCTGGAGGAGGGCATTATTCTCGGCAGCAACTGACAGCGTGTCATCTCATGGCTTACGCAGAGGAAGCGTCTCGCTGACTTACATCCCCTCCAGCGAGGTGCAGAGAGAGCTGTGGAACACAATGGGGTATTAAACTTCAACACCACCCTCACTGTCTCTGCATTTTACGGCACGTGAACACAGGGATGTTGAGGTGACGTGGTAATAGGGGAGCAGGAGACAAAGGTGCATTGTGCGAGTGGGTGTTAGCAGTGTGTTAGTGCTGGATAACAACCTCATCTTTCTGTCACACAGACCGTCTGAAGTGCTCTCTTATATTACCTACGTGCGCTTTACAGTATAAACTATGACCTACTGAACACAGAGCTCCTGCCCCCATACACACGTGTGCACATTTGTTTCAAATTTAAATTCAAAGGCAACAACAAACAATTTAAAATTTACCATCAGGCCCATACAAACACCAGCATGAAAAAGCTAACATTTCCCTACTTTTACGTAAATACTGTAAAACCACAGGACGGAAAAATGCAGGCTATCGCCGAAGAAGTAGAATTACTTATTTATTTAGCATGCTTTCATTTTACATCCAACTTGGAAAAGTGGAGAACAGCCAGCATAAAAAAGAGGCAGGGATGTTTTGTTTGATTTGATTTTTATTTATAAGACAAAGGTAGAAACATATTACAAATGAGTTTTTCACAGTCAGTGACCTCCACCCCCCAAAAAACAAAAATCCCCCACCCCCAAAAATCTCTGCCTTTTTTTTTACACTGGGTTTGACTGCTCTTAAGTCTTTCGGGGGGCCAAGATCCCACCTGCTCCCCCTGAATTTGAATGCCGCTACAGACCTGTGGAGTTTTGTGTTTTCTCATCTATAACTACTTAGACTCACAAAGGGCTTTAAAATGTGTTGGTGAGTTGAACCAGAAGTATTAAATCAAGAAATTATCTCAAGACAGCCTTGGATTAGAGGTTTGGAGCTTTTTAGGACAAGTCTTACATTAAATATGCCTGACATATTTATATACTTCACAGCATGACCTATTAGACCACAAACTGTCAGGCAATTACGATGTGCTGCCCATCTGTCTTCATGACGTGAACACTGAAGTTCAGGTTGGTGGAGTTTAAGTAGAAGGGTGCTGTGTAGTTACTCATCTCAAACAGCTGTGTCAAGCACATGGTGCGTCATAAAAGCGATTGACGTGTTTTGATCAGTTGGAGGAATGATGTTGGATATATTTATTAGGCCTGTGCTCTTCTGTTGGACGACTGACAGAGACGTGTCCTGTTTATGCTTTCAGATGGCTTAATAAAAGGACTCTCCGCAGTCAATTTTAGACACTACGAAACACAGTGTACCTAAAATGTGCTTAACCCTGTCTTAATTTACCCCTGAAAATACACCAAACCCCTTAATCTGAATTAATTGGCCGTTAATTTGTGAAACCGAGCCCTTAATATTACCTGATTAAAAGCACAAACTTTAATCTTAAATTTAAGGCATTAATTCAGGAGATGTTATAATATAAGGGGCAAAATTGAAAAAAAAGTAAGTGGAAAGTTCAGTAGTTTCACCCCATAATCAGCTTTAATCTGTGCACGTTTTCCCTTAATTTCCCCCAAATCCCTGTATAGATTAAGGCAATTTTAAGGGGTCAATTAAGGCATTTGGTTTTGTAGTGAGAAGAATGAGAATGTTTAACAATGCACCTCTTTATTTTCTCCTGAAAAGTTAAAAAGAGTCTGTAGTAGCTGATGCCCTGTACTGACCACTTCCTCCAAAGACATTTTCATGGCGGTGAGCTCAGGTTGAACACAGCTCAGGTTGGTCATTGGATCATTAATGCGTCTGTGCAGCACAGACACAATATTTAACCATTTTTTACACAGTCATTTGTGAAAAGACTTAACTCACCACAACACTCAGGGCAAATGTACTGACAACACATTCCTCATCCTGTGGCAGTCCAGCACAAACACATCCACAACCCAAACAGTCACTGTCCGTAGTTTAATAAACACTGATTAATGCAATCCAGGAAAAAACAACAGAATTAGCACATCAGTCATACAGCCATTCAGTCACTACAGTTCCAGCTCCCATTTAGTGGACCAGCCCTCCCACCCTTATGTAAACAGAGGCATTTAAGCAAAACATAACCAATGCAGACAAGTCGTGAAGGATGACAAATGATTCTTTGGAATGATGCTTTTGAAGATCCACATTTGGTTCAGTAAAGAAACTTTTTAGGTGATCATTTCTAAGGTGTAGTCCGCTGCTTTTCTAATTATACTGTGCTAATATAGAGTAGTGTACTCTAGCTTTTTAAAGTACAGTTGATTACCACAGACGATAATTTATTTTATTTGTACTTAGAAATGAATTTGAACACTTGTTAACTCTAAACATAAAAAAAAATCTTCCATTGTGAGCCGAGTTTAGTTGAATTTTCTGTTCTTTTACATAGTTGCTATTCATTTACAGAAGGTTGTAAAAGGTTCTTTCGGAAATAGCATTATTTTGTGTAGTCAATTCACGGAGGGTTTCCATGTCATTTCCGTAGAGTGATCTGAGTTTCTACTATCAATGACCAGCCCACAGTGAGAGAACAGTTTCAATCGATTAATGTGTTTATTATATTGGAATAAATCTCAAAAATAGTGACTTCACCGGAGAAAAATAACTTTTAATGAAAGGTAGTGCAAGTGGTCGGTTCATCATGAAGTTTTGTTCTGTTGTTTTGGACTGTCGTCCTTTTAATGGGATGCTTTTTTTAATCACAGTGATATTTTTGCCTGCAGGACAATTCATCTCTTTCTATGTTTCACTTTTTCTTGAGTGTCTGGATTCATGCAGCTGTTTTTTTTCTTCTTTTTTTAAGGGAAAAGAAGCCAGGGCTGGGGAGGGGGCATGGTGAGCGTGTGATATATGGTTTTCGGCACATATTGTACCTGTCCGTGTTTATTCTACAGTTAAAACATAGTTTAAGATCGTTCCACTCTGGCCTATAGGAATGAAACATTGAGTACCTACCACCCACAGACTGTAGATGCACACTTTTCAACACCCAGCTGTCTGTTAGCCCATGCATGCAAGGACATGTGAATCCAAATGCTAAAACAGGAAAAAAACCACAGCCATATAGCAGTTATTTAACCAGGGTATCAGTACAGAAAGGTTCATATTGCTTCATATAGCTCAACCCTGTCAGCAGAAGGTTTTCTGCTGGAGCAATAGCTTCATTCATAGCTCAGCCTAGACAGTTATACATTAATTTCACTCATTCCAAAAGTAAACTGTGTGGTTATTTTACTTTTGCCTCCCCTATTACGTGGAAAAGTGGTGTTTACCCTTCGGCCACAAGGCATCTTTACCTATGCTGGTCTATGTGTACAAAGTTGGACGCTCCCAGTGGAGTAACCGAGGACAATGTCGAGTTGGATCCTGTCAGTGGAGTAACTGAGGTAAAAGATTTAACACTAGCGTAAGTTATGGTATCACACTATGTGGTAAAACCCTCAAGCCTTGGCCTAACGCTATATTTGGCATTAGAAAGTCTATACAGCTATCTTTGGAACGCTGAACTCTTTCGAAAACTATGAATTCATCCTTGTGTGTGAGAGCAAAAAATAAGATGCTCTAACAGTGACCTCGATAATGTCTTTTTTAGTAGTATTATAGCACTAAGCTTACACAGATGCACATGAATTGTGAATATCTTCTGCCCAGTCTAGAACACACACAGACATATAAAGCTTGCAAAAGACTTTTATATATATTCTAACATGTCTGTTGTGGTTTTACAGTGACTCTTTCTGTAAAGAGCTCTCTGAACATCTGAACCCTGGTTAGGTTACAGCTCTGTTTTGGTCCTACCATTTAATGACAACCATGGCCATTTATGCTTTCATCTGCTCTTCTCCTTTATTTACATGCATTGTTAGTGCTTTTAAAGGGCCCATATTCTACATTTTTGTATATGTATGTACTATGAGGTCAGGCCACACCACTGGGTAAGTTATCTTGGTTGTATCTACCTGCATGTCATGGGGCAGAGAGGGGGTCCTGTTTGGACAGATTTGTGTTGGTCTTTTCATGATTTAAACCTCCGTATTTCGTGTCATAACGTAACAATGAAATACATAGCAATATGTCAGTAATTCTAGACTCTAAATACAGCAAGCATGATGATCCTACTAAATAAAATGAACTAAAAATGACAGACAAGGCCCTACATGTTTCCCACTGGCTTACACTGTCTAGTAAGTGTGATCAAAAAGTTGTTTGTGTTTTCTTGTTGTATTAAACAGTGCAGAAACAATAGGGAAGTCACAACTCCCTGATTATGTGATTCCCTAACTAGTTGTGTGATTCTCTTTTAGAGGAGATGCCACAGAGGCATCGGAGAAAGACCAAGTCTGTGAAAAGCAAAGGTGTGTGTGTGTGTGTGTGTGTGTGTGTGTGTGTGTCTGTGTGTGTATGTGTGTGTGCTGGGGTGTGAGAGAGAGACAGAAAGAGAGAGACCCCATAAGTCAGGGGTCGTGGCAACCAAGGCCTGGCCAGGGAGGGGTCTGCTGTTTTTCTCCCTAGTTACTGTTGCCGTGTTACCCACCATAAGCTTCACAGGACAGTACCTGGCTACACGGCTCCAGACACACAGCATGGTTTCCACGGCCATGACCTCTCGCCCAGCGGGAGTCATTGGGCAAAGGTCACATAAACACACATGGACCTACACACTTTCACAAATGAGACTGCAAACAGTTATGAACAGATACCACTGTGCACACACATACACACACACGCGTGCACACACACGTACACACACTCACATGCACATTATTGTTGCTCATGTTCCACATATGAATAAACTGCTTTCAGATGAAAATCCTTCAGTGACATAACTCCTCAATACTCAGCCTGATGTAACAAACGCTACATTACAATTAGTAGCTTCACACGAACAGGGAGAAATCTTGTATAAGATTAATCATTATTTTATAAGTGTAGCCTACACACCTTTGCTACAAATGAAAATATTAACTCTGTTTAAAGAACTAGTCACTTGATGCAAAACTATTTCGATACAAGTCTGTCTGAGGTTCCCAACAAAAGCCATAACAATTGATGCACCAAAATGATCAAAGAAATTAGGTGAGGCCAAAAACAGTGGCAAAAATGTTTCACCACAAAGTAGAAAAGAAAATGTCAACATGACAAAATGTGTTTAAATGTTGTGTTTGCTTAATTAGTGTTAAAAATGTCCCAAAAATAGACTGTTTTGACTTTATGTTTGGACCTTTCTCATTGTTTTCATGGCTCTTTGGGAATCTTAGTTGCCACACTGTGTTGCAAGTAACCCTGCCGTGTGGACGCCACACTTTAGCCTGGCTATGAACTGCTAATATGCTTAAAATGGTGCGATATTTCACACCTCAATAAGGATATATTTATATATTATAAAGTAATATATGCCTGAATTTCGATACACACCCTAACTCAGCCAAAAAAAATTACTATAAAAAAGTTACTTTTATGATAATACAAACAGTCTTATGGTGCATCTCACTAAATGTCTGGTTGATCATTGCCAAAACTGCATATAATATGCATGACATTTTTCAAAACATTAGGTTAAGCTCTGCCTTCCCTTACTACAATTCACATAGTTACTAGACTCGCATTGCATTAGAATGCATAAAAAACGCAAAAGATTTTATAACCTGCTCACCATAAGTTAGCAAATGAACTCTTGAAAGCAGTCAGTTTGATAAATGAGACGTTTATGCCCTGGAATAAGACATTCTTTGTCATAAATGCAGCAAGAAGGATTTGATGCAAGGCAGAGTCATCATTCCTTTGAGGGCGAGACGCGGGTGGGATAAACAAATGCCAGGGAATCAGACATTTCAGCTGTGTGGTGGCCAGAGGCTATTGATGCAGACAGTTCTGTTCAAAAACATGGTATGGGCCATGTGAGTATGTGGGATGAAAAGTTGTAAAGTGCAAGGCTTCATGACACCTATATAACCTTTCATGACAACTGACAAAAAAGTAAAAATGTGGTAAAAACGTGTGGGTCCGTTGCCATTAAGGCTGTTTTGACATTGTTAGACCCCAGAAAATGACAAATAAAGCCTGATGGAATAAGTCTCTATGTATGTTTACATTATTTTATGTTAGCTGGAATGCCCCATGTATGCTGGTGAATGGTGGCCTAGAGTGAAGTTCACATTAGGATTTCACTTTGCATTGTAAAGTATTGTTTTTTTTCACAGATTCAGTGTGTGTGTGTGTGTGTGTGTGTGTGTGTGTGGCCTGCAGAGTGGCAGCGAGCAGGTTAGCGGTGGTGGCCTTGTAACAGCACAGCATGGTTAATCCGCTGACTGTGGAAGGCCGTCCAGCCGGAGCTCCCCGAGAGAGTGGCACAAAAAGAGAGAGAGAGATGCTAATCTACTTTACCGCGTCAGCCTCTACGAGCCGGGACCAGGACACAGCCTGCCGCCGATCAGCCAGAGGGCACACATACACACACACACAGGAAGGTACACAGATTGGGCTCTGTTATTTGGGGAACATATTCATGCAGTCATAAACAAACACTTTAACTCTTATGTGCTTATTACACTCATGTGCCTGCGCCGCACTGAGGCAATAACTGAACTGAACATGAACTGGGATAATGCTGACACACACATTAGGATATAGGACACAGGCATGGTGATAAATATGAAAACATACACACACACACACACACACACACACACACACACACACACACACACACACAAACACACACAGTTTAGCTTCCATTTTCCTTGTATTTAAAGCATACAAGGGAAAATGTATTCATGTTTATTCATCCATATGTTCATATATCATGAACATAGAAAGGAACTAGTCAAGCAAGCTTTTAGTACTAGATATCCAGCAGCATTGTTCAACTCCAGTCCCTGGAGAGCCAGTGTCCACCACATTGTGGTGACTTCCCTGAGCACACCTGATTCCATTTCCCACCATCTCTTAATTTACCAAGTTTAGTGAGTGGTTGTGAGTGGAGGAGTCATCAAACTGTGCTAAACAGTGGCCCTCCAGGTCCAGAGATTAATGTCCCTGACACAGAAGACATAGATTTAGAAAAGTAAAGGTTTATTTCAGTGTGAAGCATGCTAATTCATCACGTTAGGCGTGACCGTGGTCTCGGTTGCATAAACACCACTCCACGCCACAGCACGTGGCTGATTCCTGCACTTCTAGCAGCTGTTTAACTTCTCTCTATGCCACTACCACTTTTTGTGGTCCACCTTAAATGAAGGCCCGCCCCAGATGGCCAAATCCTGGCTGGAAAACCCTTCCTAAATGGTCACACACTGCCATCTACAGAATCATTCCTGGAACTGCAGGCAGAAAAGCTCTTAAGGTGGACCAGGGAATTCCACTTGAAACTTTCAGAGTCCCAGAGCCACTGTAGAGAGTTCACATATGCAACACTGGTCATACCTTTCTGTCTGTGGGTACTAGTGTCATGTCTTTGCACCACAGAATACAGACACTGGACTGTTGACCAGTTGCCAATACCAAGCTGTATACAGTTCAAACATAGTATATATCTTGTAAATTTAAAAATATTCAATGGAAATGATGTAAATCACAGACCACTAGGGGGCGAATGGTTTGTTTGACAGTGCTGAGGTGGCAGCAGGTCAACCATGAATGAGCATTGTCCTGGAGACAGTAGGATGTTCTGGAGGCTGGCAGCCAGGAAATATCCCATTTGACAGACACGCCATGGGACATAGGCCCTGCTAGAGAAAAAAGATTCCCTTCCAGACCCAGCTTCAACTAAGTGTGCCAGATGACTTTGCAAATTTTAGGGTTTGTTCTACTCACCACACTTAAGTTTTACAATTTACGATTTGGACACTTCGTACATACAAGGAGGTAATGCCATTTTTTACCACCTGCCCTACCTATTCTGTGGAAAAGGAGTTTTCTCAAGGAATTTTTTTTAGCATCCATTTTCTGTGGCTAAAACCAAGCCAGTATATACTTTCCTACCTCAGGTGTACAACGGTGAACACTAAAATGTAAAATGACAGGTAAACTGTTAAATTTACATGGAGATGTTGACTGTTGGCTATACATTTTTGGCTTAATTCACAATGGTGCCTAAGACCAGTTGCAACTTCCATCTCTGTGACAAATCATACGTCATACACGGATTTGGAGTTCATCAATTAACAACAAACGACAAATTAAAAGGACTTGTGATATTTAGACGGCAGTCATCTAACAGCACACACGAGAGCTAACTTTACCACTGATGTTTCGCAGCACATTGGTTTGATGTCAGAAGCAAAACAAAGGCCAAAGCAAAAGCAAACTTGACAACAGAGCAAGCTGCTGTGGTTCAAGGAAGGATACACTCTGCTTATCTTAGAGGTCTTATGATGATCAAAGAGAAAAAGATGCAATCATTCTAATTCCCTTATCTCCTTAAGGAAGAGGAGAGCAGACAGAGAGGGACAGAGAAAGAATGAGAGAACGCTTAGGGGTCTGAAAACACAATGAGAAGATAGGGGCTCAGAGATAAGAAGCACAATAACCAGATGAGAGAGGGTAAAGATAACCAAGAGATGAAGCAGATCAGGAAATCCAGCAGTAGCAATTCAATGGAAAGGGGAGAGACCCCACAGCAAAAGATAATAGCTATAAACTAACTAAAGTTAAAAGAGCTAAAAGAAATAGCTCCCAAAACTGCTAAGTATGGATTTTCTAAAATGTATGACTAGCGTGTTCATAAATTAAGATGTACGCGTTTAAAATACAGAAGTAAATGTAAATTATACATACAAGGTGAGAAATACATTATGGGACCAGTTGTTAGTGATACCAGATGTAGTTGCCAGTCTGAGCTTCAAGGGTATATACTGAGTTGATGGTCTAAGGAAAAGTCCAAAGTGGCAAGATGGAAAAAGGACTGTCCAGTTTATAGTAAGTGGACTTTACAGAAACGTGTTTTTTCTCAGTAAGTTTGAACAACCCAGGCATTCACGCCGCATAAACAAAACCAGCAAGTGAAAAGAAAAGAAGGACAGAGGGCAACAGTCATTCAGCAACCCGCAGACTGCCGGTGGCAGATACTGGGAATCAGATGTCTGCTACTTGTTTAGTCATTTTATATATTGGGCAAGGGCCCAACATCGTACATGATGTACATGTTCTCCGTCAAAGCTCAGCGACACGTTCTGGAGTGTAATAACCTTAACAACAGATCCGCATCTGTTTTTCTCATAGCCATCAGAGCGTATCTCAATAACATCATAAATAGTTCCCTAATCCCCTAAGTGCAAGCAGAGGGGTCTGAGGGGCTTGTTTCATCTTATGCGGAGTGAATGCCAGGCTTTATGTCTGGGCACTCTCAATGCCATGGCTGGAAAATGGACAGTATTCTTACAGGCACTTGCCAAAATCTGAACAAAACAGCAGCAACAAAAATATGGGCCAGCATGCTGATACATTTAAAGGGGGCTATGGGAATGACTAATTGCTTCCAGTCTCAAGAACTAGTGGTACATTTGTTTGCCTCATTATGATTAGACACCAGACGTCACAGTGTTGTGGTCATGAATTACATTGACGTTTCTGTGCTGTAATCTCAAGGGAGATTGGATTCGTCATCATGATACAGACATGATATCGGAACGATATAAAAAAAAGTGCCCTGGACTCCGTCCATCTCTGCATTGGTGGGAAGTCCTTGCCTTGGCCAGCTGTAGACCATACAGGTTTTATTCCAATAATTTAAAAGCGCCTGTCTGGGCCTGTATTTGTGTATTTAAACAAAGCAGGTAAGGAAAGCTCATTTAGCATCAGATTGCCTCTTCATTATGCTGACCATGGAGTCAAACACTGACCTTAGATCTGTACTTCTTTGGGTTCCATATGATGAGTCAAATCAGGTGTATTATAGCTAAGTCTCTCTGGGTGACAGCTGCTGTCCCTGGCCCACCCTTCCCGGTGGTGTTTTCTGTTGCTTGGGCTTTAACGGATCCGACAGGTGAGTGCTGCCTGCAGCTGTGAAAGAGACAGTGAGTCATTGCCTGTATCGTTACACTAAGTGGGCCTGCTGTGAAGAACACAGAACATCACAGCTTGCAGACAGTCAAGTAACACTCCTCACATGTGGCTGCGTGGCATGCCAAGCACCAAAGCCTCAAGAGCTGCTTAAGCAACTTTGTGGGAGAGAATTTCTAGACGCTACTTTGTCTCCCTTTTGACCACTGCCCATGGACCGACTGCCTTTGTTTGCTGTGGGAATAAACAGTTCGTGCTTTGCTGTCTCTGAACCTCCTAACCACTCTTTAGCGTCTCCTGAGAAAGACCGCGTTTCTCACTGGAGACAAGACCCTGTTAGCATGCTAATCCGCTCTACTGTTCTAGAACCTTGGGGTTTGACTGTCCTCTCCTTGTCCCCTTATTTCAAGCACTGGCTGACCACCCAAAGTGAGCAGAGCTAGATTCGAGGGGTCAATGGCCTGGAGCTCAGGGGTGTGTGAGGGGTCCAGTGACCGGCAGAAGGAAGTATTCACTTACCATAGCAGACTAATCTCCAGGTCTCCAGGGTCACTGCGTGCATTGAGAACAGTCTCGCACAGTTTAAAATGATATACTGATCCCCAGAGAGTGGGGTTTCCTCTGTGCAGCAGAAGCTAATGCTCCTTTAGTTGATCCAAGGGGGAGATGATGGATGAGGAGGAGAAGCTTGAGAAGACTAAGTTTCTAGAGCACAGGTATGAAAGATCAAAGAGTTTAAGAATACCCTCCACAAAAGCACCATCAGGTTTAGTCTCCATGGGCCCCCTCAAAGGGTCTTATCACAAAAAAGGGGCACCTAAGAGGAGACAGTTCAGGCTGGGCTAGTGGTTTTGGTGGTGGTGGGGGGGGGGTTGTGTTGGTGGGGATGGAGGGCAAGGGGTTTGGGGGGGTAAAGGGGATGGTGAGAGTGGTGCTGTTGTCAGCGCCTCCTCCTGTGTCCATTAAGGTGATAAGACTTCCATTGAAGCATTGCCAAGAGAAGATAATAGGAGCTCTGACAGGAAGGCTCTGTGAAGCAGCCGCCTGATGAGGCCTTGCTACACTCGCCACTCAGCCTGTTCCTATAGCTGCTGCCATCCCCCATCACCCCCTTGTCTTTATCTCCAATGGACCCCCCCTTTTAGATCTGAAACTTTCATCCCCTGCCAGCACAGACTGGAGTGCCACATGGACTGGGGTGCATGTCCCTGACAAGCCTTCTCTGCGTAGCCAATCACAGCCCTCTGGGGTCAAAGCGTTTTGTTTCTTTGGACAATCATTTACAACTCTCGGCTGAGGAGGTAAACCTCAGGCTGAGTACAAATTGTAAGTACACGTTAAAGCTTTGAGAGCCCGGATGCAAAGCTGCATCTAGCAAATATGAACACACGCACATGGTGTGACATGGTAATAAATAAAAACGACAGTCACATAAACAGATAATACACTAACATCCACATAAACATCCGCTTGTCTCTCATCCATGCATCTCTCTTTTTTCCCTGTTTTTCTCCCTGAATCTGCCCTGTTCTCTCAATGTCTCTTACACACACACACACACACACACACACACACACACACAAACACACACACACACACACTCACACACACAAACACACACTCCCACCGTTTCTCTTAGTCAGCTGAGAATGGCTCTTTGATCTACTGTAGAGTTAACCACACTCTCTGGGCCTCTCTCAGTGGGTAGTGTGCCTGGGTCTGGTCTCTATTGTGATCTGTACCAGGCCATATTCCTTTGAGGCCTCACACTACTCAGAGACTGCATTTAAGAAGGTCTGTTCGCAATCTGCCATATTGAAATTATTGTTCTATTTCTTTGGTGGACTATACAGCCACAAGAAAACATCGGGGCGCCACTACACCAGCGAGTTTAAACAAAAAAACAAATGTCTGTGACATCTCCCACCTCATTCTGGTTTTGGTTGCTCTCTGGGCTTTTCATGGTCTTAGGGAGTCTTCCTGCCACTGTCACCCTCAGATTCCTCATTATGGGCCTGGACCCAGATTTTTACCACTTTGGGACAATATGTATTGCAATCCTGAGGTCTCCAGGACTGCAGGCGGTCTAAACTGTTGTAGACCACAAGTCAAAATTCTTACAAACACGCAATATTATGAGTTTTAATACAAGGGCCTAAAACATTCTGACATAGTCTCAGAAGCGTAGTCTGTGCCTGTTCCTCGTTTGCTTGTCACAGTTAAGTCCTCCCTCTGAGAGACAGAGTGGATAGAGAGATGGGAAAGAGAAGACAAGCCCTGACCTAGTTTGAGGGCTGCCAAGGTGGTTTATTTTCTTTATTTGGTATGTTTATGGGTTGAAAGAGTGGGAGTGCGCTCCTTGTTGTTTCACGTCGCCTCTGGGTCCAGACACTTGGCATGGGCTCAGAGTCAGATTCAGAGAGACCTAGGAATAGGGCTTGGTTATAATGCATTTCTGAATGACAGTATAGTGTTTGGTTGACCTTATGCATGTATTGTGGAGTCTTTATGTAGGTAGCCTTTAAATGAAGTTCTTACAAAAAGGCATAAAGTAAACCAAGAACTATGCTGGCATTAAGAAACGCCATGTCTTACATGTCAGTATAGTGCTTTGGTCGTCTTATGCCTTTTTGCAAGAATTTAATTTGAAGGCTACCTACGTAAGGACTTCATAGCACATGCATCATACTATACACTTATATCAAACAATAGTTTTTGTGAACAGCTTATACCAGTAATCTCAAGATGACATGGCTAGTGGCATTGTTTTGACCTAGGAGGACTTAACCAAAAGTAGCAGACATGTGTTCCATTTATAACCCTGTTATATATTCCAAAGTACTTTTAAGGTAGGGGCTTTTACTGGTGTTAAAATATACAAGAACACATTCTGTTAGGGAGACCTGAGGTAAGGAAGAGGAAACCGATAGTACATTTACTTGTTACTACAATTCATTGGTTTTTTTTTTTTTTAATTAAGTGAAGTGAGTAGATGCTTTTATTTTTAAGTAATATGATTATGGGTTTTTCTACTGTCACACAGTACAGGATTATTGTATGGCAATATGTATTATTATCACTTACATCTGAAATCCTCTTAATCCTCTGTAGAACTGATACATAGTGTTTGTGACTACTTCTCTGCCTTATGAGTTTGTTTTCATCAGTGCCATTTACTTCATATTTCTTGAAATTCCCGACATAAGCTGTTTATAAAATTATAAATATGATACTCTATGCTGATACCACTCTATGATACTCTTTTTATTTCTTTAACCCATAGGATGATGGTAAAGGTCTAGCTGACTGTAGTATGTTTCTAAATGCTTCATATGTTTGAGAAATTCAGTGCCATTTTGAAGAATTTTCTGCTGTAATTTTGTAAATCTGAAAGACAAATTTAGAACACATGACAATGTATACAACAATGTCATGTTTTTTCACACCTTTCATATCCTTCAGCAAGAATTCCTGTTTTTCTCCCTTACGTTTTTTTGGTCAGGGCAAAGCTGTCGTCTGTAGGTGGGCAGGAGGAAATGTTTCAGTTTTGGATGACATTCAGTTGCTGCACCTGTGCAGACTGGAAGAACACCTGAAGATACTGTGCATACCTCGTAAAGAAAGCAACACATAGCAGAGCCAATTGAGGAGAAGTGCAATACTTACAGTACAACCCTAGAGGCTAAAATAGTGCAGCTCACAACTGAAGACTCATGTGAGAGAGAACAGAGTCTCAAGGGCAGACCTGACCTCATTTTAGAAGTCCTGGATTGAAACTCCTAATCCATGTGCAAGTCTGGCCCACTTTAACAGCACAGCTATAGATACACCTAAACCTGCGGTGACCTCAGAACATTCACAGCTTTAGTTGGGGGCACCACAGTGAAGATCTGTCTGTGGTGTGGTATTAGCTGCACACAGTGCTGAACTTATCCCTTGGTAAGATGCCACTGTGGAAAGTCCTGACTATCTTGTTTAATTTTGCATCAGGTAAAACACACACTTTTTCCACAGGGCCTAGCGTCTTCCAGGCTAAACCGTGGATCTCTTTTTCCAAAATGGGATGGGAGAGATCCAGCACAGTCTGAGTGCTTGGCACCATTTTCTCCTTATTTGCTCTCTCCACCCTTCCCTCGGTCTATCTCAGAGGTCGACGCTAGCCGAAGTGGTGGCACTTAGCAAGAGGAAAGTTCAGGACTGTAAAACCTAAATTAAAAATACCTCAAGATAATCCAATTAGGCTGATTAAAATTACATTTGACCTCATACAGATTTATTGTTAGGTCCACAAATCCCCTCTGATTACAGGAAATTATTATTATTTCCCATTTTTTTGGCAAGGAGAGAAATGCTCCATTACGACCCCTTGCCAGCAGCACATGGCTGAAGAATTTTCAGCAGGTGTGTTCTTTCATAGTGCTTCTGAAGGAAGCCTTTAAAAGCCTATGGCTGCCGACCAGCTCCATGGCTGCCTTTTCTACTTTAGTCTGGGCTCGTTATTCAGTTCTTTTGTAGACTCATGAATACTTTGGTCACAATTATAAATCTAATATGTACGTTATGTGGTCATGAAAGTGGGAAAATTTTTGCCTTTATACATGTCTTTCCCAGTGACTTAAATTTTTCCAATTTCCCAGTTTTTCTTCCCATTTTGTGGCCTATTCCCACCCACTAGCAAGATCTCCCCCTTTGATATGGTGCCACTAGGCTGGAAGAGTGAGGGATACAACTTAATTCCTATGAGAAATGTAAAGCACGGCTGCATCTTTTTGAACTGCCTCCAATGCAGCAATGTTGGACATATCAGTGTGCTTGAAGGAGAACACTAACTGCCAGTTCTGTTCATTCAGTTAACAGAGACCTGCGCTGGCTGGGGTGTGTGTGTGTGGGGGGGGGGATTGGGGGGTTGAGAGGGCGGGGCATCCTTGCTGCTGGCACTCAATGACATTTTCAGTCATTGTTCAGTGCTGGAAATCATTGTACAATGACAGTTTCTCTAAGTACAACAGTGGACCACTCAGCATGTTGTTATGACTGGATTAATTAAACCTACATAGGGACTATCAGTGGTCGGTAAACATTTTTAAAGGAAGAATCCTGAAGAATCCTGACTTTATTTAAAAGTTTGGGTACCAGAGACCATAAATTTGTATCAAGAAAGATGGTCAATCTATAAATAAGTAATTGTGTGTGTGTGTGTGTGTGTGTGTAAGCATACATGTAAATATGCCCTGATTGGGCAGAATTGGCAATCAGTTAGCTTTTAATGTAACTTATTATCCTTTCTTCTTCCCTCTACCTGTGCCTTAGCTCTCACCACACTGCCATTAACATCCCCTCTCCATCCCAGTAGCCTGTCCTTCAGACAGAGCAGGAGCCAGTCCTCTCTTATAGAGATACTAAGGATGGCCTGGTGGAAAGAAAGGTTTGCAACTTGGAGTTAAACCTAGATGACTCACATTTGTGTCCCTTTGCATATGGCAGCTATCTGTCTTAATTGCTCAGGGCTTCCACCTCTCTCAGCAGTTTAATCATCTTTTGGCCCAGGTCTTTTTGCAGGGCCATCTGGAAATGATATGCTCTCAATTAACTCTCCCCATCTCTGTTCACAGTTTTAAATGCCCTTCTAGTTCTCCTAGTTCTCCTCCACTCTTTGAAGTATTTTCCAGGTCTACAGCACGCTGGAGTTACCTCCACGTTTGACTTAAAGTTCATGTTAATTTGGACTTCAATTTTGCTGTATGTTTACTACCATGCATTAGTCACACCATGGCCTAGTTCCTCTCCCAAGTCAGGTTTGATCTTCAAACCTGGCTTTTATAACACAAAATAGTAAATGACAGAGGTGGAAGGACACATAATTAGTGCGTAGGTCTTCTGCAAAAGTGCATCTTTATTGCTCTGGGAGGGTTGAAGGTCATGTAAAACAGCGAAGACTCTACCAGAATAATTAGTACGCAGCTTGTACCAGCTTGTTAGATATCTCAAAGGCCTAGAACTCTAACTGCCAACACCTTAGGTGCTGTCTCCATGCCAGGATCTCGCATGTTCAAAATGAGGACATTAGAGACGGTGCCAAAGCCTTCTCCTCTAACATACACGGAAGTCATAAATGAATCTATTCCATCTGCTGGTCCAGTCTGAGGAAAAAAACAAGCAACAAATGTTCATAAAAATTAATCAGTCGCGTATGGGTGGAAAAAGTGATGGGCTCTTTTACTCAATATTTTTTATGACCGCCCGGATCATGAGCCAGGGTTGTGATTCGCTTCTTCAAGCCTTGTTTATTTTGCTGCAGATGTGAAGACAAAATCAGGAGCTTGTGGCTTGCAGATGGAAACTACAGGTTTAGTGGGTTGAGGGCCCAATGCATGAAATTCTTCTACCAGATTTCTGACATGTATGTAACTGGTCCGCCATGTGCAGATGAATAGTGACGTGGATGGACCTGCTTCACTTGTTGAGAAGAACTGTTTCAGCACAGGTATTGCTAGTGCACATGCCATGACCTGACTGCACACTTCCTTGCACACAGACTCCTGATGAGGGAGATATCCCAGCTCAGCAAGACATCTTGCTTTCTTGTACTTACCTTGTTTTGTTCACATAATTCACATACTACTGAATTATTCAACACTCAGCTTTTTGTCAAAATGTCTTCCTCATTATGGGCTGCAGATTTTGTCTAATTAATACTTTCACAATGATTTGTTGTCGAAACTACTTTTAAAAGCACATATTGAAACTCTTTTGGTTTTAACACTTTAGACTTTTGAGTGCTGATACCGGAAATAAAGTGGGTAAGGTTTGTGGAGTGAGGTATTTCTACCAAATATATTTTTCCCTTCAGTTCTGCAGCTTTTGAAGCACTGTCTGGGTCATGTCATTTAGAGGGAAAAAATGTCAATGCCTTTTGGGATTGGGTTCTTTTAAATGTTCCAGTCTGCACACCAAATAATTAACTTCCTCGTGTCTTCATCAACAGAATGCAATTGAGAAATGTATGTCTTTTTCTGTCATACTCCTATTCATCATTGCTCCACTTTGTTCCGCACTGATCTGATTTAGATGGAAAACACACTGGTCCATTACATTTATGAGGTAAAAAGACATGCGGTCTTCATTTGCATTTACTGCCCTAATGTTACCTTCACATTTACAGCTATCTGATATAGTTAATTTTATTAGATTTTCATTTTTATTCCTCAGTCCAGAATAATGCATGCAGTTATAGATTCTGCCTTTGAGTGTTAAAGTCTTGACGTGATTTTAATAACACTGTTTTAAGACCACAATTAAGTCTGTTTATGATGGAACATCTGAGAACTGACCAGTTATTGTACACACCTGGAGTGCTTATAAGTGTGTGATTGCCACCCTTCTAGTTTTAATGTCTGGACAAATATGGCGATAGTTAAAAACAACAGTGACTATTAACTCCAAATGCTACAAAGTGATTAGTCATCCAAATGTTCTGTTAAACTTTCATTTGTCTTGTGTAAGGTAAGACTAGAACACAACCTTTCAGAGCAAAAACACTTACCAGATTTTAATGACACCTCTCTCATTTAAGTGTTGAAACCAGGTCTGCTCTGGGGTGACAATGCATTAACCTTCATCTGTTACTTATTTTCTTGTATTCTTGTATTTTTTTGTATTTCCTTTTTTTTCATAAGGAAAGAAGCCAAAAACCTAAAAACTTCTCCACACAGTAGAAACTTTGTGTGTCACATGGTATATTCTGTATGTATTTGAACTAAATGTGTACATTGGTTCCTCTAGTGTGAAAAAGTTAAACTATTGTGTGTGTCTAGAACCATGTGTAATGCATCAGAGTTCTTCCAGTGGCAGAGTCAGAAAAACAAGTCTAAATTAAGGCTACTCAATGCAGCAAACACTTCTAATATTTACACATCAGACATCCTCAGCAGAGAAAGTACTCTTTAAAAAGGATTCTTAAATGATGCCCTGAGAGTTGCTTTGGCATCTCTGCTTGGTATGGTGACAAAATCTGCAGCAGGTCATGATCGCTAAACTGCTGGCTGTCTACTGCCCGATCTCACAACTTTTCATGCAGCCATGGCGACATAAAATCTATTCAAAAACGTGCTGCGATCACGCTTTAGGCCTTTTTTTGTGCTAGGACAACACTTCACTACCCTATGTATTTTAATGCACAGGGTGTAACACTGCTAGTATCAGCGCTAACTGGTGACTGTGAGGGTTAGGTTTAGGGTTAAGGTTAGGGTTAGGGTTAGGGTTAGAGTTACAGATAGGTTTAGGGTTAGGATTAGGATTAGGGTTAAGGTTAAGGTTAAGGTTAGAGTTAGAGTTAGGGTTTAGGGTTAGGGATTGGGATTAGGGTTCGGTTTAGGGTTAGGGTTAGGGACTTTCCCCGTCTCACAGCCTTTCAATCTGTTTCAACCGCTTTGCAAACAAAAATGATAAAGAATCAGCTCATTATTATTACACTTTTAGTGGGAAATGTGTAGTATATTTTCACAATATTGCATAAAAGCGTTCATTCATAGGCTACAACAGAACACAACTTTGCATGAACTGGAGGCAAAGACAGTGAAAAACTCTTTTAAGCTGACATGCGCAAATTTCTCTCCTACTGTCCCTCAGTCACCAGTTAGCGCAGATACTGGCGGTGTTGCGCAGTGCACAATACATAGGGTAGTGAAGCGTCCTAGCATGAAAAAAAGGCGTGATCGGAGCACATTTTTGAATAGATTGTATATCGTGATGGCTTCACGAAAACTTGTGAGACTGGGTTGCTGTCTAAGTGGTGCTATGAAAATAACCATCAAGGGGAACTGCTCCTTGCATCTGGGTGCCATTCTCATTTCTTGTAACCTTCCACATAATCTTTTTGCAAGTAGTTATAGACAACCCAGAGCCAATATGAAGACGCAGACCAAATGGTTAAAACCACATTAGCATGCCACCAGCTAGAGGTATTATTAAGGTTTCCCTCCTCATAATGTAGAATGAAATTACTTTAAACAATATAATTTGTAGAAAATGAGATTTTCCCATTCATTTGTACTGCTGGCACCTCTAATCTGAAAACATTTTTGATTTGCCTCAGGCCTGAAGAGTACTTAACTTTAAATGAGTACGCTTGCAGGGTACAATTATGTGTGTGGACCTCGTCTTAATGGCTGGGGTGTAGGCGTATCGAGTATTTACGTCCACAGTCTAGGCAAAAAAAAAAAAAGGATACGTAATTTTTCTAAAATTCTCCTTTCTAAGCTTAGCTGATTTAGTCACAAATAAAGACATTTTCTTGGCCATTTTCACTCATTAGTATTTGAAGGACTCTAGGGCTTTATCATGAGTTTCTGTAGGTACTTTAAGATTTTAAAGTCAATTTGTAACTACATTTGTAGACAAAAGTATGACTGTGATTGGTGAAGAGCAATATCATTATACATTCAAGAGTAATTTTGATACCTTTGCACCAACTGAAATCTATACTGCTGCCACTTCAATAGCCAACAAATCACATTTTCAGTATTCAACATGTTCTCTTTTGAAGTGTGGTATATGTAACTGAAATTGATCATTTAACCTATTTACTGTATTATTCCATTAATTGTTTATCAGTCCAGAATTATATTCTTGTTGGATTAAAATTCTGCACGTTTTAACACTCTTTTTAAATTGTTAACTAGATTAGCAATCCCACGAGGGCATTAAGAGTAGTTTTGATGTTTATGGATCAATGAAGGATGGCTCTAACAGTCACGGTTCATCACTGGTTCACATTAATGGCAGATCCATGAACCTGGTTATCAAAATAAATTAATAAATATTATTCAGTTTGCATAGGGTCTTACAAACCATTGCCTAAAACATGCCATATATCTTATTATACGTATGATCATAGTCAAAACCATATTATATAAATATGTCAGTGTTCAGATTAAGCACATTTATGTGTGCCATTATTAATGCATTTCACTGCCAGAGATAAAACATCACTTTCTGCACAACGCGTTAAGGTGCGTGCAAACCAGAAGCCATGGTTTACAGCAGAAGTCCACAAACTGCTGAAAACATGGGATGCTGCTTTCAGAGCAAATGATGCTGAAATGCTCAGATCAGCCAGGACCAACCTCTCCTAGGGCATCAGGTCGGCAAAGCGTGAGTACGCCAAGAAGGTCAACAACCACTTCACCTGTTCGAGGGACGGGGCATCCAGACCTGACAACGTTCCCGGCCGCGTGCTCAAAGCCTGCGCTGACCAGCTGACAGACGTCCTAGCGGACATCTTTAACACCTCCCTCAGCCAAGCTAGCGTCCCACAGTGCTTCAAGTCCACCACCATCAGACCTGTACCAAAGACGTCCACAGTTTCAGAGCTCTATGACTACCGCCTATTAGCACTTACTCCAATCATCATGAAGCGCTTTGAGCGGCTAGTCCTGTGCCACATCAAGAATCAGACCACCCCCACCCCACCCCACCCCCCAAATTGGACCCATTGCAGTTTGCGTACCATGCAAACCGGTCAACAGAGGACGTGATCGCCCTCGCACACCACCTGGCCCTGTAACATCTGCTCCTGAACACCCTGCTGCACCTCCCACACTGAACTGAATACACCACACCCTGCTCTACACACAACTCCCACTCCCCTTTTGTTGTTAACAGTTGTTAAAGAGCAAAATGTTTACATATTACTTTTTTACACCTACTTGAACTCTGCCCTCACACTGCAATACTCGCACAACTGTTACATTTGCACGACAACTTGGTAACTGTTTACATTTTTTGTTTACATTTAAGGTACTCTTCAGTACACTTTATTTATTCCTTCACTCTTCTCTTCTCTCTTGTTGTATTTAATGTTTTTATACAACATTGTAGTGTGGCTATAATTATATATTTTTGATCATATATGGAAAATCATACAATTATAATTATAACTAACTATATAAATGTAGTTGTTTTTGATCACTTATACTTATTTTTCATCTACTCATTTATACTTATTCACAATTGTTGTAAAACTGTATAATAGTGTATATAGGTATTGATATAAATGTATGTACGCTTGTGTGTATGTATATATATGTATATGTATATATACGTGTGTGTGTTTGAATATGTATATATATATATATATATATATAAAGATAGATAGATAGATAGATAGATATAGATATTTATGGATATATAAATATGTATAGATATGTATGTATAAATATTTGTATAAGATTGTTTATATCTATACTACAATTCTGTATACAGTATTGTATTGTTATGTGTCCCCCTATAGTATTTTATATTATATTTATTTTTAAGTGAAGTATTTGTAAACCTTGATATATTTATAAATACATAGCTTAACTTGTGTACTTTATGTATATGGCTGAGATGACAATAAAGCTTTACTTACTATGAAATGACATCTAGGCAGATGCAGGGAGTTTAAGTGGCATGTCAATGAACCTCTCAGACATTGCATTTACTTCCCATACTGCACAGTGAGATATAAACACCATTCCTGGAGTGGTTTACAAATGAAGCTGCTTAGAAGTACAGCGGCCTACCATTTTCAGCACAAGTGTTTTCCACACAGCTGAATTCCAAGGTCATCGTTTCTGCCTTATTGGCCATATTGCATATTGTCACTTCTGCCTTAGGATTAAGTTATTAATCATGAGACTTCTTATTCAGAAAACACTATGACTTATTTAATGACTATGTTATGGTTATGCAAGTTAGAAATGTCTACCACCCTTAAATTGGAATTTGACCTCAAAACCCACAAACAAACAAACAAACAAATAAACAAACAAAGAATGAATAAACAACTTGAAATCAGTACAGATTGTTTCATCAGCAGTGGTGAATTGTGTGTAATCAAACACATTTGATTACTCCACTGGTAAGCCAAATTACCAGCACTTATTTTTTCCAATATATTGTGTCATTCTCACTGTATAAAATCATCTGCACTGCATTTTTTACGACTTTGTATACTTCTCCCTACTGTATGTGTTGTCTTTTAAAATGGCTGTATCGGAAGGAGCTTGAGAACAGCTCTTGCTCCTACAGCTAGTATGCCCAATGAAGAAATAGGCCCTTATAAGGCTGAAGGAGTGTGGTTGAAAGACTGGCTATCAGTTCACAATCTGTTTAAAGAGCTACATCCAACAGTCCATACAGTTCACTTATCTTCAAAATACTATGGAAAAATGTAAATATAAATAAACAAATCCTGAAGTTTTACATTTTATATTCATATTCATTGCCCATTTAAGGAATCTGACCCCTGGCTCTGCACTGATTTGAGTATGGTCCATGATCTCTCAAGTATGGAGGCACCACACGTACGTAGACATTTGCTCACATTCTCATTTAACCTTATAACAGAATAATAAATGCTGGCATAAGCCTTTTAAACAGCTGTTCATGTTAGCTCAGGTGGTAAAAGTTGGCTTTAAGAAATTTGTTTGTTTGTTGTCATGGATCAGATTGCATGCAGTTGTCAGGCTTGCATAACCTTGATCAAAAGGATCTCTGTTTCAGCCATCCAATAAACCACTTTGCTTTAATTCTCTTGTCCATTCATTCTTTGTAGATTGAAATAATGCTGTTTGATCTGATCACACAATGTGTTAACTATGTTTTAGAAGAAGTTCAGTTTGGTGGAAGATTACACTTAATTACACTGTTTGAAAGATGTCTGCTATAAGAGTGAATGTTTACATTTACATTTATGTCTACTTAGAAATTGCCCAAATACTGCAATACTTGCACTAATAGCTACATTTGCACAAGACAATCACTACATTTGTACAATATAACTGTTTACATAGAAGGTACTCTCTTCAGAACATTTGCAATGTTTTTTTTGCTCTCACTTCGTAGTCTTTAGTCTATTAGACTATTGTATTATAACTGTACTGTTATATTGTGTACAATATCGTAATGTGCCTATAATCATAAATCTTTTATTACTGTAAAATTATATAATAGCATACATGTATAGATAGATAGATAGATAGATAGATAGATAGACTGATTGATTGTTATAATCTCCCTGGTGTGACTCATAGTATCTGTGTACTTAATGTATATGGCTGGGATGACAATAAAGCTCTACAGTAAACCGCTTTCAATCGCGATTCAGCAGTTGCAGCTTCAGTCCTTCGCAGATTTTTTCTGTGAACCAAACTAACCACACCTAATTGGAAACTGCAGATATCCTTGACACGTCCGGGCCTCGTCTGCCATACCCCTCATCCTCATGCTGGTT
Source organism: Hydrocynus forskahlii (assembly GCA_037974365.1). Lineage (NCBI taxonomy): Eukaryota > Metazoa > Chordata > Actinopteri > Characiformes > Alestidae > Hydrocynus > Hydrocynus forskahlii. The sequence continues at coordinate 19,973,571 of JBBPCX010000088.1, read as the reverse complement.
GTTAATGTTTGGGTGGTTAGCAAGGCAATCAGACACCTGAACGGAATGAGCCCAGACATAAACAACCCAGCACGAGAATGAGGGGGCGTGGCAGATAAGGCCCGGACGTCACAGTCACCTGTACTCAGAGGCGGAAGGTTTGAAAGTAGCCAATCCAAGAACATTATTTATTTTTCCAGGGTTGCTGCCCTGTAATGCATCTCTGGCAGAGACAGTCCAGAATTTCTGCTATGGAGCGTCTTTAGTGTTCTTGGGTTTTGGTTTTGTTCTTCTTAACACCCTGTCACGCTGAGGACCAGAACTCTGGCTTGAGTCGCCCAAATGTAGCGTGAAGGAAGAGCCCAAACGCGGATATCACAAGAGAGCCGGTTAGTCACGCTGTTTATCTGAGAACGCTCCATGAGGAGTAAAGATTCCCACCAAAGGAACCTGCGTTCTCAACACACACACAGAAGGTAGGAAAGAGGGAGTTGGACTCTTACGAGTCAAAGTACTCACGGTACCGTAGACTGGGTAGTTGAGAAGGGGCTGACACATCGATGGGTCGAAACCAATGTCTGTGTGTGGATGAACTCAGACTTCCCGCTTAAATAGTCTGGACGTGAGTCATTTCCGGGACCGTTTGACGTCACGTGTTCTGGTGTGTGTGACAGCTCCGCTGTTGAGAGAATGACAACTCAGATGGCCCGATCTGGAATTTTCCCCGTATGTCGTCATAAGGGAAAGGTTACCTCCCGTTTCTCATGCTTTGCTCGCCCAGAGAATTTCTGCCCCCTCCCCTAAAAAATTAGCTCCACCGACTGTCAATGCTATCGTGTGAGAGACCACTTTTTCCTCTAGAGACATCATGGCTTGCAAACGAGAATAGCAGTTGCTTGGTGCTCAGATGTACAAATGAGCACAAATTATTTTTTTTTAGTTCCTTCATGCGAGCCATTGCTATACACTGTAAACATTAGCACATGTTACCGTGGCCAAGCTGGCCCCTCCCCCACCCTCACCCCGCCTCTCTCCTCTTCATTTTCATTTAAAGCTACAGACACAGAAACAACACGTCCTGGGGAAATCTCATTGTGGGACTGGCTCAAAGTGGCTGTAATTCTGCACCAAGGCTGAATTTCGGAAAGAGACTTCAGATACAGTATTAGGGGACCACTAAGACCTATATAAAAGCATAAAAAATCAGCATGTCATGGGACCTTTAAAAAAAACTTGTTCTCATTCCTACAAGATTCCAGTCCTGTGGAGATAAACTCTCTGTATGCTTTTAGGAAGCAAACTTTTCAGGTTCACTTACTCACCTGTTTCAGTGTTTCCAACTACCAGCTTAGCTGCTGAATATGTTGACTTCAGCTCCAACAATTCTTTCAGTGAGCCAGGTTGAATCCATAACACTCTCTCACCAATGAATCTCAATGATATTGCTGGCTGTTTACCAAGATTCTGTGTTGTAGAATCAAAACAGATAAAGGCCTTAAGTTGTATATACATCTGCTGGCCGCTTTCAGAGGTCCACCTTCCTTTTAGGTCCATTAAATGCCAGGTTTACAATTGCACAGATCTATTGTCATGGATGATATCATTAGACTTCTACTACATTCATCAGTGGAAAAACTTCTGGAAAACAGGACTGCTGTTCACCAGATATTTGGGTGGTTGAGTATTCTCAACACGGTCATCATACAATTGTGTGGGTGCTGGGGAGTTGCTGGGTTTTTACATTTTTTTTAACCGCACATAAGTGTCACTGCCAGGTTGAAAGCGCAGGCAGTTGTCGGAAAATGACCACTGATAAAGGGCTAGATGATCATCACAAATTGTTGATCTACGGCATTTATAATAAAGATGTCAAAATGTAACTTTAGTTTGGCAAAACTAAAACTGAAAAATGAAAACTGTCTTTTTGTGCTCTTTAAAGTAAATAACTTTACTGAGTTCATCTCAGGCTGCATTTTGCCACCCTGTAGCACATACACTATAGGGACAAAAGTACTGGCTCACAATCTCTGTTCCAATTCCTCTCAGAAATGCTGGATGAGGCTGAGGTCAGGGTTCTGTGTGGGCCAGTCAAGTTCTTCCACAAACTCATCCAACCATGTCCTTATGGACCTTGCTTGTGCACTGGGGCACGGCCATGCTGGGATAGAAAAGAGCCTACCCCAAACTGTCTCCACAAAGTTGGAAGCATGGTGTTGTCTTGGTATGCTGAAGCATAAAGTTTGTAAGTAAGGGCCCAGACCCAAACCCTGAAAAACAGGTGTGTCCCAATATTTTTGTCCAGATAGTGTATATTGAGATCCAGGATTTACAATACATTGTCACAGTAAACATAATACATCGTGGTTCACATCTGAATGTGCTTGTGTACCATCAGCTCAGGAGGAAAAATAATCTCTTGTGTTGGGTCCAGTGGCATAAATTCTGATGGGTCAAACAGTTGTTGAACTAAAAGAGTTGAATCTCCCTAGAAAACAGAAACATACATTGAACAAATGCAAAGGGACTAAAGGACAGAGTGCAGTGCACACACAATTTTTTCCCAGAGATATACGTAAGCTGATCTATAGATAACGTTTGTGTATTTTTTGTATGGCACTTTTTGTATAGCCAAATAAGAACTTGTGAAATAAGTGGTCTGCCATGAGAGCAACTTTCACGTTAAAGCCTCATTATTATATGAACAAATGTCTGATTCTTTTCTGTGAGACTGACAATGCTGCAGTGACACTGATTTCCAGCTAGAAACACTAAAGGTTTATCAAGAATTGGCACACATACAAAACATTAATAAATATTTAATGAGAATGAAGACTCACAATCATAAGTTCCTCTTTATGTCCATTGCAACAGCCATTGTCTTTCCCTCTGCCCCCACAGCATCTTCCCTCCTGTACATAGAAAAGATATTTTTAGCCGTTTGGCAATAATAAACTACTAAAAACAAGATGAATGTGGATTTTTCAAGTGTCAGGTCCCGTCAGTAGCCGCTAGAGGCCGCCTGAGTTTTGTTTTGAGTTTTGGCTTGGTTTTGGAACTTTTATTTTGAAGTGGTGGTGGGTTTTTGGAGAAGTACAGCTGTGTTTAATTTAAGATTAAGTGTTTGTGTTTGGAGATTGGTTTGTGGGGTTCTGTATTTTGTATTTAAGTTCGTTGGAGGTGGCCCTTAGTTGTTGGTCCACCGTCATCCTGGCTGGTGGTATTTTCCCTTCTCCGTGTTGCTAAAAACTGTATGTTTATATCTGTTAGGCCCTCATGCCTCTTACTTTGTTTTGATTTCAAATAAAACATTATCAGCATGGAAGTCTGTGAGTGCACCTCCTATTTGTGCCTTGAAAAGGAGGAGAGACATGACAGATGGACTGACCTACAAAATGAATGGCTCAGCAGACCAGGTGTAGAGCCCCTGGCGTTATGGGGAGTGACCGAGAGTGAGGCGAGCTGGACCCAGCTCGGGGGTGAACCGACAAGGACGAGTCAGTTTTCCACCGCCGAGTTGCTGTGTGGGGGAGAGTTGGAGGATGAGGAAGCGGACCTGGGCTTCTGGAGGAGCAGGTGGATCGACGGATCCCAAATTTTGGCTCCGGAACGCATTGTGGACCCCCTTGTCCTAGATTTGACCTGTGGCTCACTCCCCAGAAGGGACTCAAACCAGGAGGACACGGATGGGCTCCCCGTTAGGGGCTCCGTCCAGGAGGACACGGATGGGCTCCCAGCTGGGGTCTTCGTCCAGGAGGATACGAAGGGGCTCCCCACTGGGGGACTCCTTTCTTAAGGATTTGGAGAGGCTCCCCATTGGAGGCTCTGTACAGGAGGACACGAAGGGGCTCCCCGCAGGAGGCTCCTTCCTTAAGGTTTTGCAGAGGCTCCTCGTAGGGGACTCTGTCCTGGGAGAAATGGTGGGGACGTTTGAGGAGGACCCTCAAAGGAAAGTGACTGTGAGACTCACCTGGGCCGCCCTGGCCATGTGGAGCACCCGCCAGGATGAGTACTACCAAGAGGCGGCCAGGTGGAGCCCACACGACACTTTCTTTTGCCTCCGCATGCCCCTGTGGTTGGATCTTTTGGGTACGCTGGGGGGCACCATAGGGAGGGGGTACTGTCAGCTCTTTAGCCAGATTTGAACGTACAAACTCTACTTGTACCTCAAATCACTGAGGCACTCTCTCTATGTCCCTCACCGTTTCCACATTTATTTTCTGTGACCAGTTAAATAAGAAATGGCCAAAAAAGTTTGTGGTAAAAGACAAAACAAAAAAAATCACTCAACTGGAATTGAACTAGCAATGCTTTGATCCTCTCATTAAATGGAGCCACGGAGAGTGGTATTACATTGCTATTTATTACCAAGATGTCTATGGTTAAAGATGGCTGAAAACAGCTGGAGCAAGCCATTCATGCCCAAAAACAAGCATTCAAGCACTGATTATTTTTAATAAACCACAACAAACACAGACACATGTTTCTTTTCATACCAGACCTGTGCACGCTGAAGAGGGGAAAGGTGTGGGTGACAGACAGCTCAACATGAACTGCTTGCTGACTATTTTTTGTAAACCCCAACAATGACACATATTTCATTGATCGGTTCATGTCTGAAACAGGGAGCTTTTAAAGACCGATTTTTTTTAACAAAAGAAAGTTAAAATCTACTCTAAATTGGTTTTGTATCTGTGACCCTGACTTTCAGCACAATGCATTAACTAGTGGCCATAAAAGTGCATATACTGTAAGGTGGTTCAAATCACTCTAATGCCTCCATTCAAATCACTAACGCGTTTCCTTGTTAATAACCAAAACGACAGTTGCAAACAAGACTTACTCACTCTGAGCGTACTCTGAAATGAACACACTTTTGATTCATTCTGGTCATGGGGCTCATCTCTCCTAACGCTGTGTGATTAGTGGCTGATTTATCCTCCATGCTGCAGCGTCTCTGGCTCGCTGCCTGCTGCTTACTGAGTGATGTGACATCACAATGGCCAATGTTCAATGAATTAGTGTCTATTGACAGTACTGATTTTAAATTATCAATACTCAGCTATTGATCAACCAATCAAAAACTGAATACACATGCACTACACTGGATATATGAATGGACATTTTGGCATTGGAACCCTGCCAACATTTCAAAAACTATGTCAGAGTAGATGAAAAAATTTTGAGGAAAACCTCCTGCCCTCTGGCAGAAAGTTGTCAGTGGGAAGAAGGTTCACCTTCCAATATGACAATGACCTAAAGCACAAAGCAAAATTGACAACCCAATGGCTGAAAGAGAAAAGGGTAAATGTCCTTGCATGACCTAGTCAGAAGCCAGACTTAAACCCTGATGAAAACCTTTGGAATGACTTAAAGATTGCAGACCATCAACAGTCACCATCCAATTTAACAGAAGTTGAACAGTTCTGTAAAAAAGAATGGGAAATATTGTAGTCTAGATAAAGAAGTCTAGGTAAAGAAGAAGCCCAACAGACTCAAGTCTTTAATTAAAGTAAAAGGTGTTTCCAGTACTCACACATGGGGGAGATCCTTTCACCCTCTCAGTGATTCTGTTTTTATATTTTTTCCTGAACTGTGAACTGTATAAGTTGACCTGAGTAACTGCAGCTGAAAATTGTTTGTGTGTGTCTTTATTTCAGGCTGCAAAGGAACAAAACGAATATTTTGAAGGGGGTGATTCTTTTCTATACCTACCATATCAGTGATCCCATTACATACATCAATCATTATGATAGCATTTGCAAGATAAAAAAGGCAGAAAACTGGCATGGTTAGTAGGTGAATGTTGCGTATCATAATATGCTTGGTATTTTAATTGAAACAATTGCATTTATTACCTTCGTGAAGGTCTTGTAGCCCTCTAGTATGGGTCTATACCCGGTGCAGCGACACAGATTACCTACAACCACCACCAAAACTACATTAGTGCATTTGAGCAAATAAAACCCTTAAGTGACCCTTTAACAGGGATTTTTTCCCAAAATTTCTGGTGTCCAGATATCTAAAAGTAACCTTACTGTCACATGAGGTTTGCACCAGTAAGGGAGAGAGGCGCAACTGTGGATTTCCATTTCTTATAACTTCATTTAATCAACACAAAGAAGGCTCAAGGACCAAATCATACACAAACTCCAAAACACAAATGACTGGTACAGCCTAGGGGAAGTGTGAGGGTGGACTGACAACAAACCAGGCACAGTGGACACTTAAATACACCCACAGACACAGACATGACCCAATGAAAACTGAACATCACTTATTACTTAATCCCAGCCTGCTTATCAGTAAGGGTTCACACACCCCCGTGTCATACATGACAGTAATATACATGCAGAGGCAAAATAGTCTCTAAAGTATTTTTAATCTCAGAAGATGTGATGCATGTTCATTGGTTGTCTTAGTAAATAAAATGTTTGTCTTTGGATTGCAGATATTGTGGCCTCTGGTTCCCATCATCACCACGTGAAGAAATCTACTTTGTTACAGTTATTCTACAATGAAAATAAAATCATCCTTACTTACTTTGTTTACAGTTCAATTAATTAATTATTCAGAAAACTTTTGATGGTGGAGTGGGTAATATAGCAATAATATAATAAGGAGAACAGAAATGACTTGCAGATCATGGCTGCCATCATCATACCTTGAAAGGCTTGCTCAATGTCCTGCATTGTGGGGTGCAGGTTGTTCCTGAGTAGGGCATACATGGACATAACTATTCCTGGGGTACAGAAACCACACTGAGATCCATGAGCCTTGGCAATTCGCTCCTGTACAAGCAGAAGATAACATATTCACTGGGAAAGCACTCTGAGTAAGACATACTTTGTAGTGAATACAATGTTCTAAACAGTTGCATATCATGACATATGAACATGGTCAGACCACAAGCAAGTAGTGCATGTAACCTGTACTTGCCTGTACAGGATGCAATTTGCTGGCAATGCTACCAACACCCTCCACTGTTGTGACTGCACAATGATGCAAAGAGCACAACGGTGTTAGACAGGCATTAACAGCATGATGACTTAGACAGGGATATCAAGGACATCAAGCTTTAAATCCAAAAGACAGACAAATGAAACATGCAGGAGCAAACCGGAAGTGATAACAAACCATCCATGTGGAACTGTTCAGTTTTCCATGTATGCTTTGATTTTCTGGTAGTTGTCTAACTGAATATAACATCTGCACAGCTCTTAACTGGACACATAACACCATAATGACTGCATATGGACCATGCAATCCATTGTCCATAATCTAACTAATCACCACACAGAGACTGTGAAACGTTATAAAAAGGATACACAACTCGGTTGTTACGTTGATTGAATTTAGACACCATCACAGTACAGGCCCCACAGCCGCCTTCAGCACATCCCAGCTTAGTCCCTGTCAGGCCCACTAGTAGTGTTAAGGAAAAGCTCAGAAAAAGACAGTTACATGGGACACTCAAGAAAGTTGCAAAATCACCCTTGTTTAATTAGTCTTAGACTTTCTTTTCATAAACATTGCAGTACTTTTATTAAAAACAAAAAGTACACCACACTTATATGCTCGCCCAAGAAAACATTTTACTCCAACACAGGGTAGAAACCTGAACAGAGCTGCAGTGTGTGTGCGCGTGTGTGTGTGGATACACTTTGCTCTGAGGAACGTCAGCAACGTCGTTTCTGGATCTACATTTCTTTCAGCGACCTGCGGAGAGGAACAGACTGCTCACAGGAGATAACTTTGTGAAAATACTGAAAGTTTAATAGTAGAATAGTTGAACTTTAAGTTGTAGCCTTTATTTTCTGGAATGTGTCAGTTAAAGATAAAAAACAACAGATGATAAGCTAATTACCAAACAATTTACCTTTTTGCCGTTTACAAAGATAACTAAATCATCATGATGATTTGGGTTGATTTCTTCCATGGCTGAGGACCCAGCAGTCTGCCGCAGTGTGAGGAAATGCTCCAGCAATGTCGGGAATAAAGTCTGAGACTGAGTTCAGTGACCAACACGTGATAACTCAGTCAACAGTGTGTGAGTTTGAGAGAGAGAGAGAGAGAGAGAGACATTCTAAAAAGATGACACATGCTATCTTTACAGGAATGTGAATGGTCAGATATGACAGCTCTCTCTTAGAGGGTAAATAATCAATATTTCAGTGTCCACATTTTACACAGCTAACTCAAGTCAATTTAAATACATTCTTTTCAACCTATTATTTCAGGTCTCAACACAAGTGGAGAGAGAATGTACATGTGACACAGCAGACGTACACAAAAATGAATATTAACATATTTATTTACCCATGAAAAATATCCCAAACATTTGAACAGGAACCTACATATCTTCCAGAGTTTTGTTAGCTGACACAACTGCATGTCAGGACGCTGTTTTGTTGAACCGTCTGGTGACAGTTCATGAAAGCTCTTGAGCCTCAAATTTCTTCCTATTCTGTCTGTGACAGTTTGAAGACCATAAAGCAAATCCTGACAAAACTCGTTTTGAATGTTACAATACAATTCTGACATGACTTTATTACTTGATTTTAGAATTATTACAATTTAAAAAATGTTCAGTATAGAAATATTCAAGATTCTGCAGAAATAGTGCATTGTAAGTCATTGTAATAAGGTCATTATTCCAGTTCTGATTATGTTTTTGTCCGATCCCTTCCATTGAAGTGTGTAATCTTTCGAGTAGACTTGAGCTGCTCATTAGACGCTTTTGCCAGCTTAATTGCAAGCTCTCCTTTAAGTTGACATACCAAAACTTAGAAATTCAGAAATGAATGTAAACATTTTAAAGATACTTTTTACTTATGCTCGTACCATTAGTAAAAAATTTTTATTACTTTAGAAAGTGCAAAATATAACCATTTTCACTAGTGGATACAGAGTTACAAACCCCAGTGGCAAAGACCAATGAACCTACATCATGTCCTCTGAGATGAAAAATTCTGAAAATAATGGTAATGTTTTCATTAAGTTTAAGCTAGCAAATATCCTTGTGCATATATATTCACCTTCCTTGATAGAACATACCAAATATGATCAGGCATGCGAACAAGCAATGAAAGAAAAAAGGGCTGAAAAAACTCATTGTTAAACGCATTAAAATGCATTTTTTTAACAGTTTTAATTATTGTCATTGACTAATCTTAGCTGCCAACTAGTTCCCATAGAGCTACAAAAGTCACACATAGCTTCGTTCTATGAAAGTAACACAACTACATGATATTAACAACTAGAATGCATTTCCGCAGAGAAAATGCAGTGTGCTTGCTCAAATGCAGAACACAGCATTAGCGTTAGCATTAACATCAGTGTTAGCGTTAGCATTAGCATAGCATTAGCATTAACATAGCATTAGCATTAACACAGCATTAGCATGAATATAGCATTAGCATAACTTTAGCATAGCATTAGCATAGCATTAACATGAGATTAGCATTATCATAGCATAATTGCTAGCATAGCATTAGCATTAAAATAGCATTAGTGTGTGTCCCCATACTTTTGTCCAAAAAAGTTTTGTATGACAGCTCTGTCCCAATACTTTTGTCCATATTGTTCAGTTTAAAAAGTTGTGTCTTTGGGGGCGTGGCCTGAGGTCTCATATGAGGTTTCATAAGGCATGGAATAAATGGAAGTGAACTGGGGAAAAAAGGGTAGAGTGAAAGAAAAGACGAGTGCAGGTCATCACTGACTGCATTTGTGTGTCAGGGAAATTGGCCTGAGGTATCACATGAAGTTTGGTGGGTTTCGGAAGACGCGTGTCCGAGCAGGACTATCTGAAAGTTGAGGATTTAGGGGGGTTGCCAATACTTTTGCAAATCGTTTTCACCGGAAAAATGGGAATAACGAACGAACGACAAGACAAAAAGCTGTGAACAGGCCCACTATTCCAGATCGAGACCGACGTTTCAAAGTTGGAACGGTGTCTCTATCTCGAAAGCCCTGGGAGGAGTAGCGTGCCAAAAAACGGGTGAATGGAAGGATAAAGATAAAGATAAAATTAAGAACAACAGTGTGCTTGCACCAGCCAAGCACACTAATTAATACTTACATCACTTCTATATAAAAAGGGCATGCAACCTTTATGTAACTTTTATTTCAGTGTATTTTGATGCAGATATGCAAATAGATGGCACAAATGACCTCTTGCCAACATTGGAATGTAAGAACACCTCTTATATCACACCATGATACTTGTTATTGGTGCTATATACAATTGTTTTTCATTCTTCTGATAACGGTACAAAACAATGGCAAAGGGAGGAGCTGCTGAAACAACTTTTTATCTGTAACACATACTTTATCTATAAATTGGTCTATCTAAATTGGTGCTTTTTGTACTGATACACTCACTGGACATACTGCCTGCATATGGAATACATCCTTATAAGTATTGTTAATTTTGGGTTAAAATCAGACGATTCTTGCTCCAGAAAAGAGCAAACATACCTGACATTATGAAAGTGTTTCACCGTTTATTGTTAGAACTGACCGTATTTAGTGGGTGGGCAAGTTTAGTACAAAGTACAATACAGTAACCCCCCAAAATTCACAGGAGTTACGTTCCAAGAGCATGTGCGGATTGTGAAAAAACACAAATTTGTAAAAAATGCCTATCACTGCCTATTTTTATAGTCTAAACCCTATATATGCCCCCAAATATGCTCCCAAATCACTTTAATTTCATTTTAAACTCAGCTTTAAACTGTCTCCCCATGTAAAATACCAATGTTACCCCTATATATACACTGTACTGTAGTTCATGCAAACGCGTTTTTTTGGTAAAAGCAGGGTAAATACAGTAATCATATAATTTACTTTAAAGTAATAAAAAAGAACAAAAAAAATGAGAACACTCAGTGAAACACTCGAGATAGCTACATGCGGAAAACTGTTCTGAAGCCGGCATGCCGGAATGCCGTACTGCGTCTGCCAGAAATGCGTCACAGGGAAGCAGCCAATACAAGTTTGTTTTGTGTTCTCAAAAACTAAAAATGTATATTTTTATATTTTATATAGAAATTTGGCTGAATTTACATTAATATTTATGTTACAAAATTAGTAAATTTTATTTTTCTTAATAATTATGCACTAAAATACATGAAAATGTATATATTGACAGGAAAACAGAAAAAAAAACAGAGGATATTTGTGGTCTCCGTGAACAATTATTAGTTCTAAGAAAAAATCCGCCAACCATTGAAGCCACGAACTCTGAACCACGACTAAGTGAGGGAACACTGTAGTTATATTTGTCTTGTTCCCTTAGGTCCTGAGGAGGCTGTGATACTGTTCCAAAAACATATCGAAAATGTTTAAAATAATGTTTTCATTTAAGTTCAGTAGAAAATGTTTTACTTTTTCTAACATTATCATTTGTTTAAACCATTGTGTACAGGGCCAGTGTTTCTATATAGAAAATACAGGTAATCATCTAGAATGGCACTTGAGGAAGGATGTCAAAATGTATCAAGTTACTCTCACCTATGAGGAACATAATTGCAGATTACAGGCTGCCCTTAACGCTGCTCCCACCTTTCACTAAAACCTGACTGATCAGTCATAGCTTAGCGACTTTACATGTGGGTAATATAAATCAGAGATAATAATAATCTCAAGAGTTTGGAGTGGGGAGTGAAATTTGACCAAATTCCTAATCCAAAGACCCAACAGAAGTGTAGGTTGTTGATTAAACAATGTATAACACCACGTTACTAAATAAACTTGAGGAAAGAAAAACATATAGGACATCCCTGTCTAAGTCTAAGTAACCAAAAAGAAACCATTTATTATAAAAACATGCTTTCTAACAGGATTTTACTCACCTGAATAAATCCTTTGCACGTAACATTACCGTGCCTTTCAAGAGGAGAAGAGTAAAGACTGAACTCCACAATGGAAGCACAAAAAATTGCTTTTGAATAAAAAGGAGAATGTTATCTGGAGTGTGTTTGGAATGCTCTCTATGTACTCAATCTTTGTATCAGGTTTTAAAGAACAGATTCTGGCTACTATGTGTAGCTTAGACATACAAATAACTAGCCTGTTTAACAAGTGTTGTTTGAAGGAAGTGTGTCACAAAGTGTTATTATAGTAACGATACTTATATTTAGGGGTTAGCTTTTGTGTTCTGTTGTTAATGTGTTGTAAAATGGCAAATATGCTTGGGAACAGCACAGACTGAGGTGCCTTCTTGGCTTTAGCAACAGTAAAAACTAGGGATGCACCGAATATTTGGCCACCGAAAATGGCAAAAAAATGTTTTAATGCAACCGAAACAGTGATGACGCAGCCTGCACATGCCAGATTGGATTAGACTTGGTCTGTTTCAGCCCTTAAAGTGAACTCAGATCGATTAGCTAGTATTTTTTTGCGTATATGTAAACACACCAAACGAACCCAGACACTCTGAAACGAACTGAACGGTTTGCTTTGAGTCTGCGGCACGGTTCGGTTAACTCGCGCGTTTTGAAAAACAAAGCGCCCCGAGTTCGCTTCGACTGTTTTGGCCCTCTAGGCTTTTTTTTTTTCCCGGCCTGTCAGTAACACAGATAACACATGACAGTATGTATGTGCAGCTGTGCTATCATCATTCA
>JBBPCX010000088.1:19920508-19938780 GCA_037974365.1 Hydrocynus forskahlii | reverse complement strand
GGGGTAATGTTCCAAGAGGACCTGCAAGAAGTGAAAAACCTCAATGGTGTGATGTGGTAAAAACAAATAAGCTTCAAAATTACTATTTTTATAGTGTAAACCCTAAATATGCCCCAAATATGCTCCCAAAACACTTTGATTTCATTTTAAACTCAGCTTAATACATTGCCCTTAAAGAAAACGTAAAGGTAAACCCGTATCTATACTGTACAGTATACACTGAACTGTTGTCTCCCACAGTGTTAGAATGTAAATATCGAAGTTACCCCTGTATAGACTGCACTGTAATTCATGCATGTGCGTTTTCTTTGATATGCACTTTCATTTTCTTTGGTACAAGCAGGGTAAATACAGTGATAAATTCATATAATTTACAGTAATAAAAGTACAGGGCTATAAGAAAAACAAAACGAAAAACATGAGAAGACTTGAGATGTTCCACGGGGGAAATTTTGGACTGCAGCTGCCAGAGATGAGCCAAAGGGCAGCAGCCAATCAGCAGCAAAGAGAAGTAAATAACGTTCTCGAATTGGCTACTTTCAAAACTCTCACCTCTGAGTACAGGTGACTGTGACATCCAGGCCTCGTCCACCACACCCCCTCGTCCTCTTGCTGGTTGTTTATGTTTGGGGCACTGAGCAGGGAGGTTCATTCAATTCCGGTGTCTGATTGCCTTGCTAACCGCTGCACCCAAACATAAACAACCAGCACGAGGACGAGGGGGCATGGAGGACGAGGCTTGGACGTCACAGAAGCAAAAACTGCTAGTTCAGTTCTCAGAAAAAAATCCAGGAAAGACTGAAGCAGCAACTGCTGAACCGTGTATAAGCGGGGATTACTGTGTATTAGGGCATTAACAGAAAAGTCGACTAGTCAACTTCAGAGGCAGAAGTCAACGCCCCTCTGTGTGCGCGCTTGTGTACACAATGCAGTCTCTGCCTCTGACTGGCTGACGCTGACATGCGTTCCTTGACTTAACCAATCATTACAGTCCCTTCATAAAAAGGGCGGTACCGTTGGTGCGAATGGAATCTAAACACAAAACCACAACAAGACAAGAGACACGGCAGCAGAGGAGACAGACACACATCACATATGTGAAGATACTTCACTCTAGACACACAAACAGCATGGTGACCTGCTCAGTCTGCAAGTTGGTGTTAAAGTACAGTAGCAGTACTGGCGTTCTGCAACGGCATCTACTAGCTAACATGGCTAAAGCTAGCACTGCAGAGAGTCGTCCAGTCCAGTGGACGCTGAGTGCAGTCGCGGCTTAAACTGTTCCCACTTTCTGTTGTACACTTAAATTTACCAGAAAATTCAAGGTATCAGCATATGTTTGTTTTGTTTAATTGTCATGTTGACTGTTAATGTTACAGAGAACTTATAAATGATATAAATAAAAAATAAATGTTGCTCAATGTTGGACACCTATGGTCCTCCACTGCGTGTGTGATGACTTTGGTGACTTTGGTGACGGATAAGTCGACTTGAAAATGCCCTACTGTGTATATATCTATATATACACATATACATATTGTAGGGATACATTAATTTAAGCACTTTAGTAAGTTACTATTCCAGTGAAGGCCTTAATGTGTGATTTTTTTCTAGATAAATGAGTAATTACATCTCAGAGCTTATTTGATCCAGATGTACTGTGTATAAGCAAGATATAGTAGATAGCCTTGATCGGTCTCAGAGTTGAATTCCCAGCTGAGCATTTTGGACAAGTGGTCAAACAAAATCAAGAGAAACTGCACTGATGCATACAAAGTCTGAGGTTGTTCAATATAAGAATTACAGAGACTCATGCACCAAAAGAAGGTCAAGACACACTTTGGTTTGGCTGGCAGTGGGAAGAGTATGTCCTAGATTCATCAGACAACACATCACATGGCTTTATCCCTTACGTTCCTTATTTTTGGCTCATGTGAATCGCCACAGGTTTCCCCTCAGTGTTCCAGAGCAGTCTGATGAATCTATTTGTCTGTTGCATGGACGTTGTCCTAAATGCAAAGAAAGTCTGTCAGTTTCAGTGATCATTTCACCAAGATTATCATAAAGTTACAAAAATAACAGCTCTAAATTGTTACTAAATATCAACAAAATACCAAAAACTGTCTTTGAATGCAATGCATAAATAAATAGACCAAATGTTAGTTCCCCAGCAACAGGAGCAGTCTCTTTTTAGAGTATTAATGAGGTTCCTCACCTGGCATGAGATTAGTACTAATAAGTAAAAAAGTGTAGCACTGTGGCTGAGAAGGTGACTGTTTAGCCATACTATGAAGCCCCTGAAGGAGTCATCATTTCTTATTTTGGAAGAAAATGTAAAGGATTAATTTGTAGCTTCCTTTTTCTCTGTTCCAGTCATTAGCACTGAATTAGGCAGTTCCACCTTATTAAGCTCTAATGGCAATTCGATTTACCTCATCGAGGTCACAACTACTATAGCCAAGCATATTAAAATTCCCTAAGTGGTGCATGCTTGATCTGGAGAGCTACATCTGTTTCAACTAACTTGCATCCGTAACCAAACAGAGCAAAAAGGTGAAAACAGATCTATGGCCCATGTAAATGGCCAGTTAACCATTTAAAACAACACCAAAAGGTCAAGAATCTCTGACCATGCTGTGATGTTCTCCCTGTTTAGTTCAGCAATTACTACACCCTTGTGCCAAAGCAAATGGCAGCATTTCCCAGCTTCACTATGTTGTGGAACAGGCCTATAGTATCGTTCATACTTAAGGGTTAAATTAAAACTTTAGGCTGTTCTTAACCTGAAAATGTTCTGCCTATTAATTTGTTGAAATTTTATAACTTCAGAAAGATATCTTAGAAAAATAAAGACACAAACACACATGCACACACACACACACACACACACACACACACACACAGAAGCACTCCTATGTTTACTCTATGTGCCTTCAGTGATGGATATGTAAAACTGGCTGTTTTCATCTTTGGTTTTCTTGTCATATTTTTTTACAAATTAAGCCACAGCACCTACAATTCTAAAGTTTTACATGTTCATGAGATTTAGTTATAAGTGTTGAGATGATTGAGCTCTTAGTTTGGTTTTATGCTTGCTAAAATCATAGACTGGTTTTTGCACACTCCATCATGTTAGCCAAAAGGGGCCTTGCAGCAGTAGGTTAATCATGTAGAACCACCCACAATGTAAAAAGAATTTTAGGCAACAAGCTACCCTGGCATAAAACAAAAGTGATTCTTTATACTGATCGCCCTTGAAATGTAGAAAAGCAGTCGCCCTTGAAAAAAGGTGAAATGTGGAAAAGCTATTCTAGAGTGAAAAGGGGATGAAAAGCTACACTAGTGAACAAAGACATTTTAGACACCCAGTGGTGATCTTGCGGTCATTTAAAAAATTGTCCTCAAAAAATGAAGATCGCCATCACTTGGAAACCAGACCTCCAGACTACCAGAGCTGTGAAGAAAAAATAAAAAAGTCCTTTTATTTTGCCATCCCCATAATCTGCAAAATGATTATGGGAGATTGTGGTGGGCAGTATTTACATAGCTAGTAAGTAATAGAATCAAAGGTATTATGGAAGGTATGGTGAAGCAGACTAATTGGCTGGGTAGCAGTCGCCATCTTCACTTTAGTGATATCTTTGGGACATAACGTGCCAAGTGCCACCCAAACCCCTCTCCTGCCCACACACACACACAGACGAAAGTGACCATTCTGTCATACGGGAACACACCACAGCACAACTTTCCTCCTCTGCATTTAACCCATTCACCAGGTGAAACAACATCTGGGGTGCAGTGTGTGGGGAGGGTATCTTGCTCAGGGTACCTCAGAGGTGCTTATCAATCTTAGGAATTGAACCCACGACTTCCTGATCACAAGGCGAATGCCCTAACCACTAGGCTACCGGCTGCCCCAACCGAAGATGAAATTCTCGCTACACCACTGACTCACAGAATCACACCTCCAGAACATCAGAGTTCAGTGCCTGAACATTGCCAGACCTGGAGCAGTAAACCTGCAGAAAGCACAGGGCCTGGCGTCAGTGTTGAATCAAAAGGTCTACTGAAGGGGCAAAAAAAACCTCTGTGTAATGTGAGAGGGAAACAACTAATTCTGCTTTGTAGGACATCTGTGAGAAAGAAAGGATGCACGAAGAGTTGGCTTACATAACATTACCTCAGAGGAACTGTTCCTTCTATGGGAAGTTAATGATGCAGGCTGTTTTACATCCTTGACTACCACTCCCTGCAGTCACACTAGCTAAGGCTGAATCATTGGGGTGTTGCTTGCTTCTAGTTCTTGACGCATCTGTGATTTCCTTCCTCCAAAGGTTCCCAAGTTGGCACTTCCTGGTTTGCCTTTTTATTTTGAGTCTGGTACGATTGGCCAGGCCCATTCCAGGAACGATGCGGAAAGGCCCATCTGCCAAGGCCCACATGCAGTTGTTTTCATGTGTATTACAAGCCAGCATGTGCGTCGCAAAATGACGGGGCTTTCCTGCCTTGAAAGGTCTGGAGGTGGAGTAGGGGAACTGGTGTGTGCGGGGGTGTGTGCATATGTGTGTGAGAATAATACTGTGATGTCATCAACCTGCAGGGTCAGGAGTAAGGCAATGGGAGGAAGAGGGAGGGAACTACTGTGCCATTTGGTCCAGTTTCCTGTAAGAAATCATAAACTAGTCAGATCTTCTTCCTTTCAGCGCAGTATTTCAGTACGACAGTCCTGCTTTCTGTGTAGATATCTGACACTCCGAGTGATAAATCTATTAGGTGGGGATAGCCCCAAAATGTGCAATAAAACTAGACAACTTCTAGGGATTGTACTTTATGTTGCATTTGACTTTCAGGTTAAAGTTTGCAGGTTAATGCTACAGGGAGGTTGGGGGAGACCACTGGTCTTATTTTTCCGCTTAAAATGATGTGCGTAAGATAAACATATTCCTGTAATCCCATAAACTTAATGACAAGTCAGAAGCTCCTACACTAAAAATTGTCTTCTGTTCAGTCTCCTGTCTCTGATCCCACAGCGTGACTCAAGAAAAGGTGCAGACATTTGAGACTTTAAACAGAGCAGCAAGTTGATGCTGGCGGAGCCATTGAGGAAATGCATGGCGACAGCCCGATGACGCTCAGACCCTGGCCTTTTAACATCATTATCTTACCAGTAAATGATGTCATCTTGATGACTACAGCCCAGAGGGTAACCTGAGACTTCGTGAATGTCCCACTGAAAGCAAAGCACTTATACTTGATCCCCAAAACATCATTCGCTCCAGATAAAATACTGTTTTTCTGCAGCCTCAGCGCTGCTCCCACCCATCACCATAAACCTGGATTGTGCCCCCTGAGGATACATCTGCAATAAATGAGTTGTGGAACATCAAACATGGACACAAAAAGCAAATCTGAACTAAAGGTCCACCCACATTAAGGGTCTGTTAGATTGAGTAGCCAGCATCCCCCATGTGCTCACAGCCTCTGGTCAAATATGCTAAAGTGCTCTTTGAGAATACAGAATGAGCCTCTAGCGTGAAGTAATTCAAAACTACCTAATCACCTGAGCAGACTTGACAGAAACCATGGCAGATTACAGTTCGAGTCATTATTCTGTAAATGTGGTTGTGCAAGTGTTAGGAAACAAGTAATTGAAGGGAGTACGGGCAAATCTTCAAAGTTTACATGCAACAAAATCTCCTGTCTCAAATTAGCACTTGCAGTATACGTTTGAGAACAGAGGTAACTACTGTTTTCAAACGTACACTGCAGGTGTTAATTCAGCACTGGTGATTAGGCTGAGTAGCGCTGAGGCTGGGGCCTGGGCAAGCTTTTCTGAGAGCTGTAGCCCTAACCTCCACTTACTCCTGCTTGATGGTTCCCTTATGCTTGTGCGTGTGTACACTGAAGGAAAACCTGGCTTTCTTCCCCTGAGACAACCCAAAAGATGCTTCCTTCTCCTGGATTTCAGATGAGGAGAGCAGCTGTGCAACTAGCTTCCTTTTTGGCTTGCAGGATGTCTCTTAAATACCCCTTCCTCCACTGTTACATATAATACCTATATTAAATCTGGAGCCACAGGGTGGTAGATGGTCACTTGGACAGTTCTTTAATGTACTGATTCCAATGTGAATTCTAGTTTTTGGGTTAATCATCTTCTGACCATATTGGCGCCTGTTTTCCTACGTATCTGTCATTTTGTGTCATGCCCACCTATCGCTGTGGGGTTTGGCCTCAGAAAGGCTTCCTGTTGCACTTGTAAGAGGTGGAGGGAGATGAGAGACAGGGATGGGACGGGATGGGAAGTGGGTGATTTTAGCATTGGAGCCAGGGTCTTTTCCTTCCTGTGGTTTTATGGCCTACTTAGCGGTGGCTCACTTTCATCTGTGCGGGGTAGATATCTCTGACAGATCTGCCCACGATACTGCACTGGCCTTGGGGAAGTCCAGGCCACTCATGTCTTCTGTTCAGATTGAACCAGATGGCTTATCCTGGGTGGTCCATGGGAGATGTACATTTCTACAATACAAAGCTCCTACAGCATTTACTGAGAGCATTTATGAATGATCTGTATAATTCTGTGTTATTATCACATTATCACAAACAATTTCTATTTTAAAATGCAAATTCTTAATTAGACCTGCCCTGGTTTTGGCTGGTACATGGTACGTGTCTTTTTGACTTGATTTTTTAAGTTAACATATCTGGGAGACGATTTCCTGAAGAAGCTATGTTTAATCTTGGGTGAAACTGCAATGCCGGGATTCATAATTGGGATTCATAATTGTAAATCCTTTATATTCTTGGCTTAGGTTTAAGCTGCACCTGAGAAACTAGCTCTTAGCTACATCTATGTAACTAACTAGTTACATTACAGGACAGTTACTCCTTATGTTATCTTAACATTACTCTTAATTCAGACTGCATATTCAACCCTATGAGTTATGGCTGTATATGCAGTCAGTGCTGGAGAAATATTACGACAACATAGGGAGTTACAGTCCTGTGAGCTGACTGGGAGCATGAGGACATGATACCATCTCAGCAAAGCATATGTGGGAGTGGTTTCACTGACGAGAGATGGGAGGAAGAATAAGAAAAGATGGAGGAAGTTGCCATGTGCTGGTGAAAACATCGTCTCATGTTTGCCTGGCAAAGAGGTCTGGGAAGAAATCCTCAGCCCTACAGCACGCAGAGGGCTCAATTAACGGTGACGACATTGGCCTCACAGATAAAAAACATGCTTACCCAGAGGTTGTTGTGGTGAAACACCAAGCACAAGGAGGATTAGGGGACATGCAGTTAAAAATGACTGGAACAATATCAACCTGTAAAGAGAGGTCTAAGGGATAGTTTCCACTTAAGAAGAGAGCTACAGAGCTTGCACAGGTGTCAGTTAACAGATCTGTGAAAAGAGTAACCACAGCTTTGTTTAAAGCCCATTTAAAACTGTTTATTTTTTGGGCTTATTCCATATTTGAGTAAAAATAGATTCTTGGACAATTATTTCTATTCGAGATAAAGTATAAAACAGCTTACATTTAAACGGACTAGTATTAAAAGTAAGAGTCCTGTGATTTAACATATTTTAATTAATGTTTTCTATGTATTAGTGTGGCTACAGACGTGACGTGTTGGCTGACATTCCCAGCTATAGCTAGCTTTATATGAGTGCAACAGGTCAAACAAAACACATCTAAAGAGGCTGTGCATTATGACTTTGCTTCAGCCTGAAAATGCAACACCTTCTTTTGGAGAGTTTTGATCTGAGGAACTCTCAGAGCTTTTGAGGCCCTCCGAGAAAAGCATGCATCCAATTTAATATCACAGTTGTACTTACACTCTGTGTAACATACTACATACTGCAGAAATACAACAAAACAAAAGGTTTAAAATCTTGAAATTGTTCATTGTAATAACAATACCAGTAATTTAGAGTTTTGGTGCTGAGATACAGCTGTGTATCAGCAGCATAGCAAAGGAAGCTAAGCTCAAAATGGTGAATGATCTGACCAAGGGGGAGCATGTTAGTGATAAAAAGAAGAGGTCCTAGCACAGAGCCTTGAGATAGACCTTCCTTGACTTTGACCATACACACACAGTACACAGTGAAATGAGATAACGTGCCTCCAGGACCATGGTGCAACACATTATGTGTCCTGCTAGTGAGGTATGACTGAAACCAGGAGAGTGCTGCACCACTGAGGCCAACATATACAGATCCTGTAGATGGTTGAGAAAGATGAAATCAGTATATCAAAGCCTGCTGAGAGGTCCAGGGGAATGAGGATGCTGATGTGACCAGAGTCTGCAGCAATGAGGAGGTTGTTAGTGATTTTGATGAGGACAGTCTAAGTGTTGTGATGTGCTCTGAAGCCAGACTGGAGGGGTTCAAAGAATTTATGTTGGGACATGTGTTTGTCTTGGTTTTAATGACTAGTTCGGTGACTTGAGAAGCATGCATTTGGGAGAGGGTGGAAAGGCAGTGCTGAGGCAGGAATGCAGAAAGCAGCAGGACATCCTGAAGATGGAATGAGAGTTGATGCGATAGTGAACTGAATCCATTTTGGCCTGGAAGAAATCTAGGAACTTGGAGCAGAGGTCAAGGGCATCAGAGTGGTGGGGGACTTCAAGGGACTGGTATATGGTAGAAAAGAGGATGCTGGGGTGGGTTTGTTGAGTGTGTAATAATATTGTGCTTAGACCTTGGACAGAACTGTTTTATAAGCACTAATGTGGTTTTTAAAGGCTTGGCCAGGTCTTTGATTGAGCCTTACCAGGTTTTAGCCAATAGAGCTTAGGTCACTGGTGAATCAAGGAATTGTAATGAGCAACTAGACCATCCATTGCATGTTCATGGGGGTCTGAGGCCAAGCGGGTCCCAATGATGTTGGCAAGGGCTGCTGTAATAACTGATTTAATGTTCCTATAAGTAATGATGCTTGTGGCATGCTGTTTGGGCAGGGCAGCAGGAACAGAGAAGAAAATGGCATAATGATCAGAAATGGCTCGATCAGTGCCCTGCAGGTGTAAGTTATACCAGTGGGACACACCAAGTCCAGTATGTGACCTCTGGCCTATGTGGCGTCTTTGAAATGCTGAGAGATGTTAAAATAGTCCAATAGAGACAACAATTAAGCAGCAAAAGGGCACTTGTCAGAGTCCACATGAATACTGAAGACCCCAAGAAGGTGTGTGGAATTACACATGGAGCTCACACATGAAGGCACTTGAGGCTTTAAGGGGGTGAAAAGTGAAAGTGACCATTCTGTCATAAGTGAACACACCACAGCACACAGTGTGAACAGCACAAAGTTCAACCTCCGCATTTAACTGCACCAAGTGAAGCAGGGGGCAGCCAGGAACACAGCACCCAGGGAGCAGTGTATGGGGACGGTACATTGCTCAGGGTACCTCAGAGGTGCCTAGTGGTCTTGGGAATCAAACCCATGACTTCTTGATCACAGGGCTAACACCCTAACCACTAGGCTACCAGCTGCCCCTGGTGGGAGGCCAGGCCTACCTTTAGCTGCAGCGACCCAGCAAGTGTAAAAACCACACATTCAAGAGATTAGATACCAGGAGATACCACTAGATGACATTAGATACCAGGAGCTCTTTGACCAGTGTGCCAGCACAGTGTATAAAGGCAAGCCCACCACCATGGCTAGAACAATGAGGCTCCTGTATATACACAAAGCCTGGGGGAGTGACCTGCTTGAATGTAAGAAAGTCCTGTTGATTTTCTCATGTCTCAGTTAAACAAAATCAATATTCCACGATAAAGTCATGAATAAGTAATGCTTTGTTATTGAGAGATCGGGGATTCAATGACATAAATGTTCCAGGCTGTTGTAGACACCAGGACAAGCCATGTAGGAGAAGCCACATTATTAACACAGATCAGTGGCCTCAAGTTGACAGAACAGCGATGAGATTCGGTGTGATGACGTAGTTTCAGTGAGTGCAGAGTAGACAGAACAGCTGAGATATCAGGCTCTGTGTAAACAAACTTCCATCAGGAGCCCTGGTGCACATAACAGGGGTGACGCATGAGTCAGCGAGATTTAATGACAACCAAGCGTCCTGGCGTAGTGTGACGGTAAGTTCAGAAGTTCCTGTCTGGAATATCTAATGCCCACCATGTCAGTAACAGAGAGGTGCCAGTAAGCTAACTGGCTGGCTGCTGGAGTCACACAGCCAAGGGAAAGAACCCACCCATAGATTGCCTTAAAAGACTGTATTAGAGTCTACGAGAATATCCAAACAAAAAAACCAAAAAAAAATCTGCAGTTCGGTAATAATTGGAGAGAAAGGGATCATAGAGAAAGTCCACATTAAGGCCATGGAAGATTATAGACAGTCAGTCTGCTGACAGCAGGACGCCGTAGTTTTCACATTTCCACGTGAAAAACACTGGGCAGCGTTGATCACTGAAGACTCATTGGAGTTCAGTGGAGTGAGAAGCGGAGTGAAAAACTGTGACAAACACGCCAGCATCCTCCAAACATCTTGGTGTATAGACATTCAAGATGTCCATTTGGACAGGCTGGTCAGAGGGCCGCACACCAGGCATGTCCAATCCTATCCATAAAGGATCGTGTGGTTTCAGGTTTTTATTTCTACAAAGCAGGAGCTCAAATGTTCAACTGAGGTGATAAAACAAGTAGAATCAGATGAACTCCTGTTAGTTTTGGAAAACCCACAGTGCCACCAGCCCTTTGCTGATTAGATACAACCCTGACATAAGGCCTTCTGACCGGCTCCTGAATACCTATCCGAACGGACGTCTTGCATGGCTGCATAATGAACAAGTTTCAGTTGGAATCAACCAAAGGAGAAAAGACCCCACTATAGGCCTTCTTGAAGTCCCTCATGCATCACTGACTGTAAATACGAGGGGTGGTCTAACAAAGTCTAACCAAGTTTCAGTCAGAAATGGAAAACAGCAGTGGCAGCTCAAAGCCAGGAGCCACTGTATATGTACATTTCTACATACAAGGTAAAACATGTGTGTTTACAAGTTTCCAAAAACGCATAAGAACTGCCTTTTAAACATTTGATGCCTGGGTGCAACTTGAATGCCCAAAAATGTTCACAACCTTTAGTGTTAACATACTACTAAAAATCCCAAATTGGTGATTGGTGATTGACGATAGCTAGCAAATATTAGCATTAATAAAGAGCCTAGCTTTAGCCGTTATGGTTTTACATAGTTTTAGTCCAGTTTCCTCTCACATCAGGGAACTGACTTACAACTCAAGTAATTTACACTGAAATGTAGTGCAATGTAAGTAAACATTCTCTAAAAACACTGTGAGCTGTTACAGAAGGGGTTAAATGTGTTGGAGAAAACTCAGGGCTATGTAAGATCAACTCCAAACAGAAACTGCACTACCACTGCACTATATTACTGGAAAAGCCCGTTGAAAATCACTGAAAAAGCTTGACCTGTGACTTCTGTCTGAACACAGACACTCTGCCTTCCACATCAGCTGCAACGATGGACAGCAACCAAGTCTAGCTGGAAGCTTCAGGGGTCATGTATTGTGGGCGACTTGAATGTTTCTTTGTAGGGAAAAAGATGTACCGTGCTAAGCCAAGGGAATAACAGACAGAGGGTCATCTTACTGGGCCCGACATTCTCAGTTCACATGGAAAATAGTTAAAATGCTGATGGAAATGTGCTGCTGTTTGTGTAGTTTACCATTTGTGTACTGTGGATGAGTCAGACTGCTGCATAGTTTTCCGGCATTGACACAGCCTTCCGAAAACCCACTGAGTGATAAATTAAGATTAGCCGTTAATCTTCAACAATAAAAGACAGCTTGTTTTTAACGTGACACTGAGCAAAACAAAAGCTAATTCTCATCGACTGTCACTGTTTGTGTCCTTATTACGCACAATCCATTGTGTCATAATTCAAAAGATAAAATCCTTGTTTCTCTGTAATCTTGGATTGATGTGTAGTGACTTTTGCACACCTCTGAATGCCTTCTGATGTCTGTTTATGTCACCGTGTACCAGGGATAGGGAAAAAAATATATTAAGAAATAATAAGATTTTAAATTGTTTGTTTCCTGCCAGATTGATAAAAACAATGCATGGAAGAGTGGATAGCCAGAGCCAGTTTACATTCTCTGCCCGAGTGAATTTACAAACAACTCCATCCCATCATGAACTCTGCAAGATTGGCCATCCACATCATGTAAACATGATCCATCAGACCAGGCCGCCTAATTCCATTGCTCCATGGTCAAGCTCTGATACTCACATGCCCACTGTTGCAACTTTCGGCAGTGATTAGGGGTCAGCATGGGCATTCTCCGAAGCTGTTCTGTTCTGTTCTGAACACCTTGGTGATCTGTTTCAGAAATTTGTGTTATAGCAGCTCTTACACTTACATTTACATTTACAGCATTTAGCAGACACTTTTATCCAAAGCAAGTTCCATTCTCTAACTCCCTCTCGGGCCAGAGGCAAGTTTCCTACCCACTAGGCCATGGATCAGACCAGACAGACCATGGACCACTCTTCTTAGACATTGACCACTGCATACTGGGAACACCCCACCTTTTGTAGATGCTCTGATCTAGCCATCACAATTTGGAGTTTTGTCATAGTCACTTAGCTACTTCTCCTCATCTTTTCTGATTCCAATGCATCAACTTCAGGATCTGACTTTTCCCCCTTTGACAAGTGCCACTATAATAAGAAAATAAATGTTAATCGCTTCACCTGTCTGTAGTTTTGTAGCTTGAGGCTGATTGGTTAAACCCAAAAGGATGCTCACTATTTTTATGGCAATAGTTTTTTGTATGACCAGGCAACTTGGAAATATTAATGGTACACCTTTAGTATACACACAGAGTGGTAGTAGCCCAGGGGGAAAAACACTTGTGTGAACCTGATGACCACAAAATCGCAGGTTTGAACCCCAGTGTCTACCACTGTGTCTTTAAGCAAGACACTTAACCCTCTGTTGCTCCAGGGGACTGTCTCTGTAACAAATTATTGTAAGTTGCCCTGGATAAGAGCATCAGCCAAATGCCCCCTTAACACACATGCAACTGGTTTACAATCTGGCTGATCATCTGAGTTTTTGATTGTCAGTTACCTTTGCTTTTTTCTGTTAAGGCACATTTACTATTGCATGCTTTATTCATACAAAGACGTCTGTAGCAGCTCTTAATCACCAGTCTTTGAACACCACAGAGGGAAAATTCTCTTGTGTGGCCAGGAAAACTTCTTCTCTCAGCTGAAACCCCAGCCTTGCTTTTTTACTGAGCACAACACTGCTAATTGGCTTTGCAGATAGCCCTTACCCAATATGACTTATATAACCAATATAACATTAGGAGTTTTGCTGTTTAAATGCACGACTGTTAAGGACTCTTAAGATGTCCTGAGCAGGGAAAGCTCTGAGAAGAGAAAGCAAAAGAGTCTGTAATATTGAGCATCTATGTATGAGCAAAGCACTTAACAAATGTGAGCAGTCATCTAATAATTTACTACAAGAACAACATTAAATGGTGAAAGTCCCTCAAAATGGGGTTCTACCCCATTTGACTGGAAAGTCCATTTTCTTGCATGGTTTGCCTTTAAAATACATCAAAATAATCGGATTGCAAAACTGCTAACCAATCACTGCTGAGAAGCCACACATGTAGTGTTTTGGTGGGACCACAACTTGTTCTGTGTCATTTACCACACAAATGGTTTTTAGCTGTGACTGCCAGTTTGATTTAGAAACTCTGATCCTTTAATACAAACCACAGCTTTTTTGGTTCTCGGAAGACACTCCTACGTCAAAGCGGGGCTCATTACTTTCATACTCTCTTTCTGCAACCAAAGAGTGGAAAAAGAGAATCGAAAGACAAGAGGCATCTGGTCCAAAATGGAGCTTTTCCATCACCGTCGCCTCTATTGCCAAGGGGATTTCCACCCATAAGAAGGTGGCAGAAGCAAGGTGAGGGCGGTTTTGGTTGGTTTCTAGGCCTTGTCCAAACGCTTACAAGGAAAATAAACAAAAATGCCATACAAATGAGCCATGAGCTGAGCTCTTCCATGTTATCCCCAGGGGACTCCAGGATGCAGGCTGAAGACAACAATGGGAAAGAAGTCTCTGAGATGTCTGTGGAATTGGAAGTTAGGTCAATCGAGGTGTGTAGACCTGCTTAGCCAAGTTCACTGGGACGGAGTGTTCGATGACGGAGGCTCAGGGTGGCTCATTTAATCCCAGCTAGGAAAAAGCCCCTTCCTCCCCTTCAGCCACCCATGTTCTCTCAAAACTAGGTCAGAGTTGTATGTTTAATTAGGTTTTGGTGAAAGCGAGAGGAGCTGAGTAACAGGGCCCATATGCTCCCAGTTAGTGCAGTGTAAGATCTCTGAACAACAGCGATCCTCATTTCTACTCTATTTATATCTCATTGGAATCTACACAAACACATAAATATCTCTGGGAAATTCATAGAAATCTGTGTTCAGCATCTGCATATCTGTAGAAAGCCATACAGTTGTTCTGTTGACCCTTAAGAAGTTATAGTGTTAATTATTTTTAGTACAGATCCATTGGAGGGATTTTTAGTGTTGAAATTTAATGAAATTGTTACACAGTGATGGCTTACCATAAAATTGGATGGGACGGCTATTTGATCAATACCTAATAGTTAATAACACCTGTTAATCCTAAAGGACTGTGCTGCCTACCAACTGGTTTAGTGATCAACCAGAGAGCTGCACTTTAACAGCTACAACATGAACAGAACATGACTAATCATTATAAACAATTCCTGAAGGACTCTGTAAACCAGCAATTTACAAAGTAAAAAATACCTTACCTGTATGCTTGTTAGGGCCTACTAATCGGGGGGGTGGAGGGGGGGGGGTCTACTAATCACCTTTTTAAAAGTGGTGAGATCCTGGGACAGGGAGGGGAGTCATTTCCCCCGAGAAAAGACTAAATAATAATTCACATACAGCATTTCTACATGTGTTTACATCAACAGTGTGTAAATAAAGTCAGGGTTTAGTGTATCATGTGGTGTCACACCATAGCATACTAAACTCACACATAAAGACCTACTGCTACAGATATTTACCTCAACGTGGAGGCCAAAAAATAAACCTGGTTTTGAAGCCTTTGGTTCTCTGCCAACATATAACAGCCATCCTTTTTGTTAGATCAAAACAACACACTGTTAGCTTTTACACAAGTTCTGACGAATTGGAAACCGTCATCTAATACATTTTTCCAGACCAACTCTCTATATTTTCTTATTTGAGTCCAGGGTTTAGGATAAGAGTTTTTGATGGAATATTGTTACCTTGTTACCTGCAGCACTGCATTAACTGACAACAGGTTTGTCTTTTACTATCTTTATATGTATGTTTGTATGTTTGTATCATAGTTTATAATTACAGACTCTATTCTATCTATTATCCCTCTTCTATCCTGTCCATCAATGTTCGGGACCCCCAGTTGTGAGAGTGAGCAGCTGAAGTGTGGGCCCACATATGAGTGCTTGAAGTAGAATATTTGTTACGGTTATGAAGCCAGCCACGCTTGGAAGAAGGACTGTTTGCAGTGGCTCCTGATTCCAGCTGTGCTTTGTAAGTCTGAGTTCGAGGTCTTGTTTACCAGAAGTTCAGTCTTATTGTCATTATCTGATTTCCTGACACTGAATTTAATCGCCAGCACATTGCGCTTGTCGACGTCACATGTGTCATAACCTGCGAGGGTCGAATTTCAGAAACACGTTGCACCATCTTGCACTCCTCAGTCCACGAGCTGGTTACCAAACAATAAATCTGCTCTGAGGAAGAACGTCAAGAAGAAGGGAGTTTGTGGCTCTGCTGGTAACCACAAATCTCTCTCAGCTGCTGTGCTGTATGCCTGGAAATCTGTGTGTTGTTAAAGCAAGATCTTCAACGTCTTAGTCCTCATGTCTATTAGGGCAATAATAATAATAATAGTAAGAGAGGAGATATTTATGGGGTGATGGGAAGAGAGTGAAATGGATTAAACATAATTGTTGCTGTTCAAGATCAAATGAAAAGGCTTTAGACCAGGAATTCAGTGTTGAGAAGACAAGAGAGTTAAAAAAAAAAACTCCATTATTAGATTTGGAGAAAATGTCAGGGTGCAGAAAGATAAGCTGGCACAAGGTGCTGTCAAAAGTCATCCATAAACAAAGGAAGAGAGACCAAGCTTACTAGTGGTTTTACCAGCAATCAAGCAAAACAGTCAGTAACGTCCAACTGTGTAGCCTTAATGGAGTATTAAAAGTACACTATGCTTACTTTTCAGGGGGAATGGGGCATATTTATACCTATGAGACATCAGAGTAGAGAAGTAAAATAAAAGGCCTGGTGTCAAGACACAGTTTATGTGAAAGCAGCTTAAAACTAGGAACAGAATATGGGACATTTATGTTCTCTAACTAAAGGTACTGGTGACAGCATTCTTACAAAGAATGGTACAAAGAGTGTACAACCTTACACTCTTACAACCTTCGCATACATTGTCACTTCAATACAGTACTGATAAACACACAACCAATCAATAAACATATTCCCTTAAATATATGCATATTAAGGTTATCACAAATGGATTAAGTGAATGATGAGTAGTCTTGAATGTTCATTTGTTTATTTTCACTGTGCTTCTATTTGGGCTAAAAGCCACAAAGGTAGCATCAGTCTAGAAGAGCATTTTCCAACCTTGGTCCTGGAGGCTTCAAGCCCTGCTCAATTTAGTCTTTTGCCTGCTTCAGCACTCCTGTGTCAACTTGATAATGAGTCGGGCTCTAATGCACCTTAGTATTAAGATCTTCTTAGCCAGGAAAGAAGGTGTGCAGTGTGGTAACATTTGAGAACAACTTTTGCATGAAACCTATAGCCTATGTTTGAACTAGCACTGCCACAAGCTTTGTTAGGGACCTGTTTATCATTCACATGGCAAAAGAATTACCAAAATTCATCTGGCATATTTAATTTATTAATTAAGTACTGGATTATAATCAGTTAACTTAGCTTTAGTGCAACCAACCCATGAAGATAAGCACCAAAGGACAAAGTAGAGAAGTGTGGCCTGCAGGTTGGAAAGAAATGCGAGCTCCAGAATAAAGAGAAAAGAAACGAGAACGTGGGAAGGAAGGAGAGGCCGCATCAGGCCCCTACTTTGCCGTTCCCCCACTGCAGCCGCCTGCACTGTCCACAAGGGACCTCAGCAATGTGTTTATGGTCAACCTTAATGTGGGTCACCACAGCCATCTGACACACTTGGATCAGCACCACAGCAGAAGAAGAAATCACTGAAGCTGTTCAGAATCAGAATCGGTTTCACTGGCCAAGCCAGATATCACTTACAAAGAATGTGTCTTGGCACTGGCACCCGTTAAGGCAGATATAGTTGCAAGATGGAAAGAAGAGAAAAAAAGTAATAAAAATAATGGAATAAAAAATAAAATGGAATGAAGTTTTAGGGTTAGGGTTAAGTTAAGCTGTACACACTACTAAATCAAATCAGGTTGCACCACAGAAGCTAATTTATAAATGCATCTGTAGTAGAAAAAAGTGTGTATGTGGAAAAAACACTGGCATTGTTTTATTAGTTAGTTATGAATATATTGACATGTATTTAGCCCAAAGTAACCAAATTTCGCCATTACAGGAAAATCCCACCAATTTAGCAAAATGACCAAACATTCAGTGGTTTAGATCAGTGGCTCTCACACTTTTTAGACCATCTATGATCAAACCAAAACTATGTACTAGCTATGTCATCTCACAGGAACATGTGTGTGAGACTCACATCACTTGGCCTATATGGGCAGTGAGCATAGTGGCACAATGCAGCCAATGAATTATCCTCCTCATACTCCTCATCCCATGCTATATTTTTATTTAAGTAAACACCAAATACACTGATTGGTATTCTGACAGACATAATATTATATTTCATACTTTCAGTTCAGATATTGGTTTTGTTCAATGCAGGCTGTCAGTTTTTCAGCTAGGTCATTTGGCGTACCACCTCAGAGTGCTTCACGTAGCACCAGTGGTACAAAGACCACAGACTGAAAACCACTGGTTTAGCTGTCACTCAGGATTTGGTGAGAAATCTGCAATTCTAGAGAAACTTACTGAGTTACAGTGGCTGCACTAAACCAGAAGATTATAAATAGCTAGAATAGTATGGGGTGCCGTTTGTAAAAACAGCTTCACAAATTTAGAGGTGTCATTTTTTCATAATTTAGCGCAATGTTCACACA
>JBBPCX010000088.1:19908439-19918682 GCA_037974365.1 Hydrocynus forskahlii | reverse complement strand
AACCAAATTTTTGCTTGCAATTACCTTTGGACTTTGGACAGATGGGCAGACCCAAATCCAACATGGTCAGGAAGAGCCAGATATTTGACCAAACTAGCTGTGTTTAGGTGTTTATGCTGGACACTGTCAAGCTTCTGACCACGGCATGGGCTGCATTTCACAAATACAATGTAGTACAAAGACACTTTGCTCCTTCTCCAGCAAGCTGTTCAATTGTTTGTAAAAATTGACCTTATCTACAGGAGATAGGATCTTCACGCTTGGAGCAAACCACTGAGTGACCTTTCACACAGCCATAAGGCCTTAAATCCACATATGACACACATCACAGCAGCGAAGATTCATGCCCCCATTATGTACCTTATTAAACACGGAAGGAGAACAAAATGCACAACATGCCACTCTACGATATAGCATGCTGTTAAAAATAAGATCATTTACATATATCAGTCTTAAAGGCACAGTAACAAAAACAGCCTGTTTAATTTTAAGGGATAAACAGAGGTAGCAATGTAAGTATTAATTATGATGAATAATGAATTATATTTTTCGTTCATGAACCCACACAAATGTGAAACAGAAGGAAACAGAAGGAAAACATAGTATATGGACCCAGTATGCTTAATGGGTAAAGACTGGACAAAAATTATTTGACTTTCTGATATTACATTAATACATTGATTCGTCAGAACACCCAGTAACTCACCTGGAACTGGGACTGATGAAAAACCACTGTGAGTGATTGAAAGCTCATTTGCATATTGAAGCCTTCTGCAGTATCACTATTGCAGAGACCAGTATAGTGATGAAAGACATCATTTAAAGCTCCAATGCAGAGTCCATGATATGGACAAATACACTGGGACACACCTGAATTCAGGTGGCCCATTACTTCAAGTGAAGGACAATCTTAATGCTTCAGCAGACCAAGCCATTTTGGACAACACCATACTTCCAGCTTTCTGGACACAGTTTGAGGAAGAACCTTTCATGATTGTGCTGTGTCCCAGTGCACAAAGCAAGCTCCTTAAAGACATGGTTGGATGAGTTTGATGTGGAGGAACTTGACTGGTCGCACAGAGCCCTGACCTCAATCCCATCCAACACTTTGGGATAATCTGGAACTGAAATGGCAAGCCAGGTCTTCTCGTCAACATCAGTGCCTAACCTCATAAATGCTCTACAGAAAGAATGGGCACAAATTCCCACAGAAACCTTCCAAGAAGAGTGGAAGCTGTTATAGCTGCAAATGGGGGACCAACTACATATTAAAGTCTATGTATTTGAATGCAGTGTCATTAAAGTCCCTGTTGGTGGAATGGTCAGGCGTACCAATATTTTTGTCCATGTTGTGTAAGTACAGGAGACGGCAGATAAAGGCTTCACAATGTCCTCAACTGACCTATGGCACCAAAACCCACTGATACAGTTCCTAAAGATTGAGAAATCGTCCAAAGGACATCTAATCGTTCAGGAGAAAGCCACGAGGCAAAACGATACACATGGCCCCTAATTTACAGGTACTGGTTTTGATGGGAATCACTGGGACCATGTGAGTCACGTGGTGAAAGTTAAGCGTGTTCATTCACTGCAGGACCAAGCTAACCACACAAGACACAAATATACAGTTTAAACTCCTTATTATCTCTTTAAACAACTCATGCTGATAGTTTATGCAGTTTTAATGTAGTAATAAACCCATGCACTAGCCTAGAGGTGTGCAGCAAGAAAGAGAAAAGTGTTTACAGACTGTGGTGATAAGTTTAAAAGATAACTTTCTTAGCACTGTAGCAAGTCAGCAGATACTACTAAAAGTTTCACTAGGATACTTACATTTCTGGCTCACCTTGCAGGGAAACGAAGATAAAGCAGCTGTGGTGGTGTCCAGCTAGGGTCCGTGTCACTGGGAGAGGGTGGGCTGGCTGGGACCCTTCAAAGATGTCCAACTGGAGACTGAATCACTCCTGTTGAATCACTCCTGTTGAACCGACTCGGTTGAATTGATTCACAATTCACGGAGCTGTTTCGCAGCACCTACGCTTGTCTACTTTAATACCTTCTGAATAATAATCTTTTACCTTTATCATAATCATAATTGTTGACTGCACTAAACGCCCTGTTTATCTTGTATTGCACTCTATTCTGTTCTGTCTGTACTTGTAATCTTGTACTGATTGTTTTTGTTTCTGTGTTGCTCCAAGTTCTTGGAGGAACGTTGTTTCATTTCATTGTGTTCTTTGTGTATATATGGCTGAATTGACGATTAAGATGCGGAGAAATATTGTTGCGCTCTAGATGTAAAGACTGTTGAGTCAGGTGCGTAGAACCAAAGAAGACTTGAGAAGTGTAAATGTGGGTCGCACACTGAGGAAAAAAAGACACAAGGTGTACAAAAAAGGAGTTTTAATCAAAGAAAGAAAGTGCAGAGCAGACGTTTCAGCATGTCGCTTTTCTCACTTGACAATAAAACCTGCTTGACTTGACTTGTGCAATTTCTTACAACGTTTAAATCATTTTCATTGTGTGTCACTTTGTGTTTTCTAAATGGGTGCTGAATCATTTCATTATGTGCAATATCTTATGCGACAGTCTTACCATGTGAATATCACTATCAATATTACTTATATACTACTGATATCTACTGATATCTACTAAGTGCAATCATGCTCTTCACTACCATCTGTGTTGTTAGAAATTCACTTAACTATAGTATTTACACCCAGAATTTGTGTTTATAGCGCAGTGTATTTCATACAAATTCTTTATTGGATTTATTTAGACTTTATATTCTATACTGTTCTTGTCATAATATATTTCCTCTGGGATCAATAAAGTTTTCTGATTATATCACGAAAAAAAAACATGCTTTTCTGTTCTGTTTGTCTGTTGTGCTCTAAGAATCCTACTCCATTAACAAGAAAAGTGAGCTACCAACTTATTCAAGCAAATCTTTTGGCACATGGGGGAAAATGAGAGGAGGGGAAACCTGAACTTGGAATGAATGAATCATTGACTCGGTTATTAGTTATTTGAGCGGGAGGTTCGAAGGAGTCGTTTCGCCTGATTGAATCTAATTTCTGATCTCTAGACTGTGAAGGAGGGGTTTATTTGGTGCTGTGACCAAATCAGTGAGCACGTGGATTCAGTTAAAGCGTTACAACTCAACTGGACAACGCGCCCAGCTTTCTGCGTTATCATGGTTTAAAACTGTTCTATAAATGCAGATGATTATAAATTATTTTCTCACATTTTTAAGATTGTGCTACCTACAAACTTCCGCCATGTGTTTTTGGGTGGTTATGGGTAATGTAGTTCAATGAAGAAGAAAAAAAATCACAGCTTTGTAAAAAGGCACTGCAGGGGTTCTAGCTGCAGGTCCCACTGAACTGGACACCATTAGGTCTGGAAAATGTTTGCCGCTGTGATGCAGAAACAAGTTATTTGAACGGAAAGAATTTTCTAAAGAATTGTTAGAAAGGTTGTATTTCTCATCATCAAAGTGGCTAGATACAAGGAATGCCCATTTACTGAAGATGTCTGTGTGTGGTGGCTCTTGATGCACTGACTCAGCCTTGGTCCACTCCTTGTGATGCTCTCCCAAGTTCTTGAGCTAATATCTTTGCTTGGCAATATCCTAAAGGCTGTGACCATCCGTGTAGGCTGTGCAACTTTTCCTACCACACTTTTCCATGAACATGCAGCACTTTGCGATCAGCCACGCTTTCCAATGACTTACGATTTTCTACCTTGTGGAAGGTGTCGATGATCATCTTCTGGACAAGTCAGCAGTCTTTCACACTATTTTGACTGCAAGTACTATGGCATTTATGGTGCATGAGTCGTAATTTACTCAAATTCAGAATGAAAAATTAAAAAAATTCTAATATTCTAATACGGAAATTATACTGAGTTTTAAGCTATAATCAACAAAATGTAAAAAAAAAGGAATAAAATATTTAATTTTATGTATAATGAATCTGGAATTTATACTTTTAAACTTTTTTCTTACTTCTTGATCAGTTGTAAAATGGATTTGTTGTCCTTTATGAGATGATTTTTGGTTTTCCCTTAAAATTGACTATATAACTAAAAGACCTGTACACTTTCAGCATTTTTCAAACCATTTTCTAACTTTTAATTAAATAAATAATTAGATGTTGTAAAACCTCAAACACAGAGGACAATCTTTCCACAGCTTACGAATTCTCCCAAAGTTCAGGGCAATTAGCAGGGCTCCCACCTGTGTTCCAAGAAAGTTAGTTGTTAAAAGCCATTGCACAGCTTAAAATACGGACACTACACTTCACTGACACTGCTATTAGAAACACAGCACCGAGGTCAGTGACACAAGTCCAATCACAATGCAGGGAGGTACACTCTCAAATCACAACAAAGGCAGTTCAGGGGCACTGATGAGTTCCTGGCCAACAGGAGAATCTCTGAGCGCAAACAGTGTGATTCCAGAGCTATAGGCTGCAGGGATCGTTATATGTGTCGTCTTGGGATCTTCTTCATCACTGAGATCGTCCTCTTTCATCATCTGTCTAACTTGACCTAAAAATGAATATGATCATTTATAGCTGCACAATATAGATAAAAGTGCATTTCAATTCAATTGTATTTTCAATATGCAATGTATGTTACTTTTATTTAGTTACTTTCTGCAAACCAGGTGTCAGTGCCGTCAAACAGCTTCCTGAAGAACCCCAAACATTTAACAGAGCGTTCAGTTATTAGGCTGAGATTTCCAGTCCTAGTCCTGGTGACCACGTACTTTTGGGCTTTGTCACATAAAGCACACCTGTTTCGACTCCTTATGTAATTAACCACTACATAATTAACTTGGGCAAACTGTGCACAGTGAGGACACTCAAGAAACACATGAAAATGTGTACAGCATTGCATCGCCAGGTCTGGGATTAGGAACCTCCAGTGTAGGTGGCACATTTGCATATTGCATACTTCTACGATAGTACTGCAGAGGCTGGTGTCGTGATAGTGATAAAGGAACTATATATATCATGCAGCCAGACTCACAGCCCTTTGCAGTTGAACATAATCAAACTTAAATTGTGTATAATACTGTTGCAATTAGACAAAATTAGTATAGTCACGTGAAATGGATCAGCAAAGACATGGGGGAATGAATGGACATGCACTGGCAGCATTTTTATAGTACCTTCTACTTTAAGGATTTTCCAGGAGGGGTCGGTTTGCAGGTCTGAGATCAGTGAAAGTGGAGAATCTGGTGTCAGTCTCTTTAAGACATCTTCACGACGGATGCGCAGCACTGATTCGCTGCATAAGCGCACATTTACCTCCTCCTCTCCAACTGTGGACACAAACCACAAACCCATATAAATAATAACAGGCCCACAGTCGCTGGGATCAGTTCACATGTCAACATACAGTAATGTGCAAAAGTCACCACAATTTCAGCTGTTTCATATCCAGTCAAAACACTCATTAAGCATTAAGCAAGTTTTTTGTCAGGACAAAAGCAAAAAATATTTCACTTAAATGTTTAAATTGTACTTCATGAAATGTTGGTCTGTGACTTTTGCACAGTCCTGTACTTTTAGTAAAGATTTTAGTAATACACCTGAGCCAGCGCATAAACTTATTAGCAGCTAGATGAGAGAAATGCATAATGTCAAGTATCCAGGGCTAAGACTGCTCTTTCCCTACATTTTAGAACTCTAACTCCACTATTACTATGTTAATTTTGGGTTCAGAAAATCATAGGTCATTAACTCTGTAATTGTCTCTTTTGGATTTACAAAACTATGGACATTGCAAAGTCACTAGATTTTAATCATGGATCTTATTAACCTCATCACTTAAAACTAAGCTAGCTCTAATAGGGCTTTCATGAATTATATTGCAATTTGTTTCCGTACCGTGGCATATTACCGAGAATAAAATAACTAAGAACATGAAATAAACGTGTCCATATGGATAGCTGAAATTCCAATATTTTTCTTGATTGTATTTTCCCCTGAGGCAGCAAAAACTGTTCTAATTAATTTTGACATGAGAATTTTCCAACCTCCGTTGTTCGTTACTGTGCCTTTGAAACTGCTATGTAATTTTTTTCCAAAAGGCTGTCCTGTCTGGCACATTAAAAAAACAGTCTGGGCTAGGTGGGGCTAAACTGTTATAGACCAAACAGGCAGATAAAATAACACCAGAAAAGTGAACTGGCAGTTTATATGTTTATATGTAGCTTTAATCGGAAAGCAAAAAAGAGAAAACTGTGTTTCCCGTGACAACCACATAACTATCCTCAGCCATAAACATCACAGGCTTCTTATTAACTACATACCTACATCCAGGGGATTAGTCATGAATACAGCATTGGGTCCCACCCCAAAGATCAGCTGGTGATGCCAAGCATCAGGAATTTCTTCCCCCTCTGCTACCCCTCGCTGCATGTTCATGGTGGCTACAGGCACAGCTCCACGCCGAATCCAACGCGCCAGCCAGGATACCAGCTTTACCCGCCTTGCTGGGTAAAAACCAAAGAATCTGCCCAGCACTCGACCACCACTGGCCTGCTCTGCTCCATCTATCAGCTGATGATGGGTGGCACCTAATGGAGAGCATGGACATAACAGATTATGGACGACGGTTGTCAATCTCAGATACAAAAGGGTCACAGTACTGCAGAATTTAGGGATTACCTTGTTGTAACGACCAAATGACTGAAGGATATTATTAGCTTATAACATGACTCGGGTAAGGGAAAAAAACCCTAGTAAAACCAAGACTGCAGTGATGTGCCTCTTTATAACCTACATTACAGTAGGGCTCTATAAATTGCATTATATAAACAAAGGTAGACAATCCTGTTAATCAGACCATCGGTAAACCAAATTAATTTAAAAAATCATATTAATGTCACAACCTTGATTCGTTACCCAATGCAACTGAATTCAAGAACAGTACAGATTATAAAGACAGTAACAGGGATGCGAGGATCATCATAATGTGGTGGCAAGCATGTCATAGCCATAACTGGGCAGAGCTAGGCAAAACACTTTCCGGATCAGAAGAAAAATCAGTAATCCGCTTTGCTGCTGTGCCACATGGCTTTTAGTGCAAACCAAGCTCATTTTAGCCTAATTTGTCCTCTGATATTTCATCCTAAGTGATGCAGCTTGCAGCAGACCAAATAAAGTTTAGTCCTATTACTGTTCGTTTTACTATTCTTTCTTTTATTAATTTTGTCTTATTTTATTTCCTGTCTTTTAACTCTATGCCTCACACTGAGTCGACTGCACTTTAAATTTTGTTGTTCCTTTGAAAAAGTGACAATAACAATAATGATTTATCTTATCTTATCTAATGCAAAGGTATATACAGTATATATCATGTAGTAACTACATATTTAAATTTTACAAATCCGAGTTCCACTCTCATTCCACGCTTTT
Source organism: Hydrocynus forskahlii (assembly GCA_037974365.1). Taxonomy (NCBI): domain Eukaryota; kingdom Metazoa; phylum Chordata; class Actinopteri; order Characiformes; family Alestidae; genus Hydrocynus; species Hydrocynus forskahlii. The sequence continues at coordinate 19,911,249 of JBBPCX010000088.1, read as the reverse complement.
GGTGGAGGTACTGTACCCCACCCTTTGGGTGTATCATCGGCCAGTGTATCAGTGACATTATGGTTTCTAAGACCATCACCACACCCCCCATCCAGAAGCCATGGATGACTGTGGAGATGCAACCTGTAACACTGCCTTCAGATCAGCTGATGATGCTGCCCTGAGAACAGCAAGGAACTACCTGTCCCAGGCCATCAGAGCAGCAGAGAGCACACATGCTTAGAAAATCCACAGCCACTTCCAAAACACTAGGGATGTACGGCGCATGTGGCAGGGCATCAAGGCCTTCAGCAACTACAGGACATCTCCACCTTCTTATGATGGTGAGGCCCCTGACCATGGTTCATGTGAGGAAAACTCAGCTAAGAGTCAACCCACAGAAGGCTGTCAGACCAGACAACATTCCTGGTCATGTGCAGATTCCTGGTCAGGCAGGTGTTCTCACAGACCTCTCTCTGAGCATCACTGCCGTTCCAACGTGCTTCAAAGCCACAACCATCATCACCGTGCCAAAGAAGTCGTCAGTGTCCTGCCTCAATGATTATCGTCCCATCACACTCCCATTCAACATGATAAATTGCTTTGAGAGGCTCATCATGTGGTACATCAATTCACAGCTCCCCTCCTCACTGGACCTCTTGCGGTTTGCATGTTGTCCCAACTGCTTTACAGAGGATGCCACCTCCACCACCCTTCACCTGACCCAACCCACCTGGACTAAAAGGACACTTACGTGAGATGCTATTCATAGACTTCAGTTCAGCATTCGATGATGTAACTGAGCAGCAAACCACATCAAGTTTGCTGATGGCATGACCGTAGTGGGCTCTCATGAAAAAGAAAAGCCAGCAAGCTAGTCTCTACGGCAAATTGCTTTATACTGTTAGTTAATTTTGTCCCCAAATATGCCTGTGACATTATTTATTTTAAAGATGTGTATATGTGGATTGTTTCAGGGCAGAGGTAACCGACAGATGATGACAGATATAGATTACACAAACTGTTTTGATTTTAATCAGATCCAAATGTCCTTAGCCTTGAGAATCCCAAGCAAGTCATATTTTTGTTCAACTGCCATCATGTCTGTGTAATCAAGAGGTCTGTAGCCCTCAAATGGCATGTAGTGTAGGGTAATGTACCAGCTTCACTCCGAGAATGAAGGTAATCATGCAATGGGGAATCGTTCCTTCTTAGTTTAGTCCGTACACAATGGTCAACCGTCTCTGGAGCCACTGTAATCCCCAGAGCCTGGAGCACGTCCACCACAGCTGTCGCCCCACAAGCGGAGACTCCGATCTGAAGAGTCTGCCTCTCCACAGCCTCCTGAATGGACCATAGCATGGCCGTGTGCACAACACCTTCTTTATCCTCCTCAGAATCCACTTTGCTGCTTGTTGTAGCTTCTCTCTCCATAATGGGTGGAACTACCTCAATTTCAGTTGAATTTCCACATCTACTGAACTGAAGGAGGAACAAAAAAAGAAATAAATTAAAAGAAACCTGGTCATTATGAAGGTGTGTATATCAGTCTGAACATGCTTCACAAAGCATGGTTCACAAAGCTTTAATCACTCAGAAGAATGTTTGAATACGCTGTTTATGAAATACTTAACAGTGTCAAGTCCAACCACCACAGCCGTATATATATGAGAGAGGTAACTCTTGTGCTTGTGGATGCACATGTATCCTCAATGTCTCCCTCTCTACTTGCATGTCACCCTTAGCCACCTTCTCCTGATCTTCATTAATCTATCCATTCTGCTCTGTGCTCCCACCATAAAACCAGCCAGGCTCTTCAACTAACAAGTCCATTGGTGTTCCCATTTCCTCAGGTTTCACCAAGATCATCTGGCTCTGCCTCAATGTATTTATTTTCAAAGGGTGAAACAGAGCATTAACAATGGAGAAGGATGGACAAACTTCAGCAGCTCATAATATTCTGTTGCTGGCCTGTGCTGTGTTAACCTTTGCAAATACGTTTCATAACTATATACAGCAAATGGAGACAAACATACAGCATACCCTATCATCAACTCTAATCTAGAAATGTTCTTCCAAACATTTGAGAAGCCGACAGAGATTAACTCAGCCCGACACCAGCTGTAGTTGTCGACACCGGTTACTGTTAGATTAACTAATCAGCAACCACACTTCATCATCAGAAATCTCACCTCGTTACAATTACACATTTATTGTACTCACTTTCAGGTCTTCATGGTGGTCTCACGGCTCCGAGCCTACAGGGGTCGGGTGGTCGAGTGTACCACTCTACTGGTTCCGACCAGAATTTTGATGCACATTGGTTCCGGCTTTCGCGTCAAGGCTATACCGTTGCAACAGAAAATGGGTGGGAGTTGAACATATATTTATTAGGTTTTATAGTGAAAAATTCTAACTAGTAAAAAAAAGTATATTTTCTTCATAATTTTTTTTATTATTTTTATTTTTTTCGTTTTAATATATGCAAAGATTATCAACACACGGGGAAAAGGAAAAGAAGGAAAAAGAAAGAAAAACAAGACCATACATTGTGCGGGAAGAGAAAGAAAGAAAAAACAAATTATACCTATATATACAAATAAAAATAAAAATAAAAATACATAAAAGTTAACAACAAAGCTTAAGCTGTGCATAACATTAAAATACACCTTAATGTTTGTACATATAATAATATTTACGTCTTACTGATAATGTATACACATACAAGGATAAACGAGAGGCAGAAGAGGAGGGAAAGGAGACAGAAGGGAACTGTATTATTCCAACATGCATTTCCCTTTACATACGATGTCTTGTAGGGATGAGGGTAA
>JBBPCX010000088.1:19887379-19899969 GCA_037974365.1 Hydrocynus forskahlii | reverse complement strand
TTTCTTGTCCAGGACCCAACATATTCTCTTGACTTTGTGTAACCATACTATTATAACAGTGGAAGTGGAGGTGGAACAGTTGCACTGGGGAACTCCAAATGTCTTTCTTTTTGCCTGTTACTTATTCAAGATTCAAGATCTGTTTATTGTCAAGACAACAATATACTCAGTATATCCATGGTGCATTTATACAGAATACAAAAATTATAGGGATATACACACAAATATAACTACATTTTTAAACAAGATAGGGACAATACAAAGTGCGAGTGTGCAATTATAGTAAAGTAAAATGTACAGCTGGTATTTAATGTACAGCAGGATTCAAGTTATGGTTGGGAAACTGGTGACATACAGTTGTAGCAGGTGCAGATTTGGCATGAGGTACACTATGTTTGAGCAAATGTACAAATATACAATAAATGAGCATTTTGTGTTAAAGTCCAGTCTGTTGTATTTTGTGTCATATGTGTCTACCGAAGGTGTTTTGTGTTGCTGAGTTTAACAGTCCTTTGGTGGCAGTGAGTTAAGGGCCCTGACTGCTTGGGGAAAGAAGCTCTTGCACTGCCTGGAGTCGGAGTATTTAGGAAATATTACCTATTGAACTACAACACCAACTTGGCTGAGACCTAGCAGGTTCAAGTGAACATTTAAACCCTACACTGTACAAAATTATTTAATGTTTTGACTTTAGGGGCCAGTTTGCCTTAAAAGTTTGAGTTATCAGAACAATGTATTTACATTCTGTCAATGTATTTGAAGTTAACTGAACTCACTGACTTTTTTTTTATTTGAAACACTGAATAATTTTATCTTGGGTGTATGAAAATTACCATACTTGTACGAGGTCATTTTTGTATGAAGGGAGGTGGGGCAAGTTCCTGTGGTTTTTCACTGAATTATTAAACTATATATTTTTTCATTGTCAGATCAGTGTCTTGTATTTCCATGTTTGGTATGTTTTTGTTTTATAACACCAGGCATCCTCTAAGCTGTGTGACGGTTTCAAGACAAATGCACCAATAGAAATGTAAAAAAAAATTGCTATGTACTCAAATTATATATAATTTCTATCTATACTTACTACCTGTAGCATCTATACAGATTAAGGTTGGTTTGATATCTTGTTTCTGAGCTGGCTGTTGGCCCAGCCAAAGGAGTTTGGCAGGTCCGTGTGTTGTAGTTAAACCCTCACAATAGGAAGCATTCACCAAAAAAGCCCATATAGGGTTTTCCACCTGGCTCACCTGCAGACAGGCAGGTGGCCATTAGCTCATGATCCCGGGGTGCGGAGGCTGTCAGCGCAGATGACTACCTCCTAGTTTCGGCTTCAAATGTCATTTTCTCTGCTACATTTCCCTGGCCCCTGACAAACGGGCCTCCGAGCCAATTTAGACATCAACCCCTGACATTTAACAGATTTTCCGCAACCCTGAGTCACCCGCCCACCCTAGGCCGCACGGAGTGGAGAATGAGCAGAAGTGATCACTGGAAATAGAGAAGGAGGAAGGTACACGGCTCTGGCTCCTACAGAGAGGGAGAGAAAGAGCTAAAAAGGTCTCTCCTTTGTTTGGCTTGTTTTCTCTTAAAAATAAATGTCCCCAAATGGCTCTTGGCTTAAAATGCTAGGAAAAGGCCTTTAACTTTTAGTCAGTGTTTACAATATGTTTCCGTGCACTTTCAACTTCAGATTCTCCCACATCACATTTACAGAACAACTTATTTAAAAAGCCATCCATTGAAAGGTTCTTTGAGGAACCAAAAGTGTGTCTTTTATGGCCTCACTCCAAAAGGCTTAAATATTTTAAAGCATTAGTGCATGACGTTAAATCAGGCGGATGTTAACATGATTGGTTTTGACTATATGCGATTTTAAGATTTGGAATGAAACATCAGCATTCATTTCCATGTACATTTTGTATGATGGAGGCTTTTAGGGGTTTCAGACATTGGTATTGTAATATTTAGTTATATTTAAATTTAAAGAGGATCAAGTACATTTATAGTTGCCCTGCAGCAAATGATGCATCGAGTATTAGGGAATACTGACACTAGGCCCGGTTGTCTTGTACTGTTCTGGATCACAGTTGTAAACCCCACTCCTCCGTTGGCCTGCACTAACACTGTGTTTAATGTTCTAGACTCAAGCACACTTATGTCATCCCATCACTCACTGCTTTATCCTTTTCGTCCAGAGAGCTGCCAGATTAACAGATGGCACCCTGTACCTTCAGACACTGAACCCAGTTTCTTTAGTTGAGCAAAACCTTGTTCAGTGGTTCTTTGGTATTCACAAGCATAAAGATACGTAGCAGCCAGTTTTACCAGATATCTCGTGTTTTCTTGTGACCTGTATCGAGTTTTTTCCGTATTTTTTGTCTGCCCAAATTTTCAGCAAATACTGCACCTCTGGCATTTTTAAATGGGACAGTAAAGTTGAGCTCCGTGCTCAGGCACAGAAACGAACTGAACCATGGCTAGTTAACACTAGCCGACTACAAGGAAATAACAGTTACATTTGGTTGTGGTCCAAATGGGTTGCATTCCCAGACTGCTACATAGTAAAAGGCTATTCCACTCCTCTAATACAGGCCACAGCCTGAAGCATCCTTCACAGTGTTCTCTTGCCCATAATTGTTTGTGCACATGTCGGACCCCAGGAAAGTTCCAAAAGTGCAAATGAAACGTCCCACCAAAACCTCAAACAAATGATCAGCAGTGTTTTCTCTTTCAAATTATACACTCTTTTCCAGTGATATGACAAAGCGGCCTCGGTGGACTGAATTATATAACACAAATGAACATCCTTCAGAGGATTGTCCTGTCCTAGGTCCCACTTTTCTCAGCTGCAGCCTAACTCACAACAGACACATCCTGCGCTGTAGTCATGTTCTATTTTTGAACATCAGCTTAACTTACATGAGCTCATGAACACTCTTAAGTAGGTCTGAACTGATTCACAAGCACAGACAAATTGAATTTTTTTTTTATCATTTACTCAACAAGCACATGGCTTATTAGGTAAGACCTGCTTTCCACAACACCTCTGATGGCTACACAGCTAAACATGAACTCTTACCAATCCCACTGTCTGACCTAGACTTCTTTAAGGATGAACATACCCCACCTGTCTTTGTCTTACCTATCATAGCTCAGTGAACTGGTGATCCTCTGATTGATCATTTCGCAGTTTGGACCAAACCCGTGACTTTCAGGATATTTCACAAACAAAAAAGGACGGTCTTAAATTTAATTCTGAGCAACCTTCTGGATTGTTCTGAAGCTAAATACAAGAGCACCGTTCTTAAATCGAGATGAAGCATGTTTTTTCACCAAGGCACAAACAATCTAAATGTACCCTCAGGGATACAATGATCTCAAGGTTAATTAAGTTCCTTAAATGAGTTTTAAAGGTACAGAACATCAACTGTCCTATAGTAAAAGCACGTATTTGTACATTTTCGTTACCTAAGTAAAAATAAAATTACACACCTTAAGTTAAGAAGGGATATATGAAGTCAGTTCAATTTGAAATATTGTACAATGATGTTCTCTTATTAAAGTTACTGAAGATGGACCCTTTGTAACTGGGTAGCAACCCAGTTACAATGTAACTCACAGTTCTGCTCAGTTATGTTTCTGTGTTAAAATGAGTATGAATTAGACATCGTAGTGCATCTTCCATCCATAGAGCATTTTCGTGAAACATCAGTCTCTGGGCTAACTCAGAATTTTCACTCAATGGTCCTGGGAAAATACGATTAGCAATATTTTTTCTCTACCCACTGGTGCATGAGCACATAATCAGATCTCGTAAAACACAAATGTCATTAGATTTTAATGCAAGATTAAAAGAGAGCCATAATTTCTGTTAAATGATATAAATGGTGCCTAATATTATCAGTGACATGCACTAATAGCATAAACAAAGATCTGTTTTTGAGTTCAGGTTGACTTTAGGCTATTCCGTGATCTGGGATGGGGACTTGCTTTGTGCCACATGTAGCAGCTGGGCCTCCTCGTTAAATGTGTGGCAGGCACCACCTGTGAGATGTGTCGGCCTTGTCTGACAGCAAACCCCTGATACCTTGTGTAGTTGTTTTGTGCAGGTCCCACTCATCAGGTGTCTGTACAACTGGTCCTGACATGGCCTCACCAGTGTATACATTGTGTATGTATCCCTGAAAAGGCCTTGGTGTGTCTGAGTCCTGTAAGTGTCTTATGTAAGGGCCTTAGCCTGTCTGAACCCTGTCTGAATCCTATGTGTGTTTCTGTAAATACTGTAGCTCATCTGTTTTCACAATAAAACCAGATCCCCACACTCCTGAGGGACAGTAGGAGAGAAATAATGAGATTCCTTATCGTTTTTGTTTGCAAAGCGGTTGAAACAGGTTGAAAGGCCGTGAGAAGGGGTAAGTCCCTAACCCTAACCCTAACAGTCACCAGTTAGCGCAGATACTGGCGTTGTTCCGCAGTGCACATTAAAATACATAGGGTAGTGAAGCGTTGTCCTAGCACGAAAAAGTGAAGCGTTGTCCTAGCACGAAAAAAAGGCCTAAAGCGTGATCGCAGCATGTATTTTGATTACATTGTATATCGTGATGGCTGCACAAAATGTTGTGAGCTCGGGTTGCTCTCACAACACAAACAGCATGGCAGAGCGGTTTAGAACTGAACAGATACCAACGACACTGTGAGGACGAAGGCTAGCGTGTGTTTCCTCTGAGTCATGACAAAGCAGACACTGCATCTTAACTGACACTGCATCCTAACTGTCGTTAACGTAAAGTCATTGGACGGCTCAGTGTGCTTGGAAGTGAAGACTAACTGCCAATTCTGTTAAGTCTAGTAACAGATGCCCACTCTGGCTAGGATTGTGATGGGGACGATCCTACCCACCCAGAGAGAGAGAGGCCAATTGTACTGTCTTGGACTCCCAGTCACAGATGGCTGTGCCACTATCCGAAACTTGCGATTTCCTGATGACAGAGCCCATTCCAGACTTCATTGTTTCATCATGCCATATTAATAACGTTACTAGGGGTAGGGGATGAAATACCTTAATTGCACTAAATGTTTTTAGAATACTATAGTAATAATGGAGGAAAAATGACATGTTTACAGCTGCTGAAGTTTCCATAAGTTCCTGTATTAGCCACCTTTCCTTAGACTTACCAACAAAAAGGGGAATAATGCATAACCCTGGTTCTCACCATAGTAGCTGGTAGTCAATTATTGTGATTAAACAAACTAGGAACACCATTAAGAATCATTATGCAATTATTGCACAAATTCAGTGTTATTTGAGATCCATATAATCAGCTGTTATGTAATGCATCCATTAACTTTTAATACATATCCATATAATCCTTTATAACTTATCTGCATTGGGCTCATAGTTCGAGATCCAAAAACTAAAGAAGCAAACTTCATCAGCTGACATGTGCTGGCAGACTTGGGGAAACTTTGTAAATTTGGTTTTTCGCTGAACTACCAGTTCACATTTCAAACATCAGAGAACACTCCCTCATACACAGCCCACGTCCAACACTGGTGATGGACAACCCAAGCTCTTGTCCCCTCTGTTTGTCTCATGTTAATAAACATGACACATACTTTTAAGATCAATCCCTGTTCTGTCCATGGCATTCCCCATTCAAGTGTTTATTGTTTCGGAGTGATTGGGCTTCAGAGACATGTCCGTGTTCAAGCACATATGTGATTGCGGCAGAAGCATCTTCGCTGACGGCTGTGAGCATGAGGATGGAGTGTTTATCTCCAGATCTAGAACTCATTTCTATGCAAATGATCTGAACTGCTTTTTGAAAAAGACTGGGACTGACTACCATTAGACAAAAAAGTGTTTGGTAGGACACTGCCTTTCACACTGATCTTAGATCAGTTTTGTAGCTTGGCTCATAACAGTTGACTGTGGGAATTTGGGACCAGACCGACACAAGACAGCTCAATTTGTGATGCCAGTTAGTAAATGCATGCTAAACGAATCAGGGGAGCAGCCTATTAATTGGAGATAGTGACACCACAACCATTAGCTAATGTGTGTTTTTGAAGAATAGTAATCTTGTTATAAAAAATTTACGGTGCAGCTTTAAAAAAAAAGCCTCAGTCATTTTTACTTTAAACTTTTGTCACAAGTGCACACTGGCTACTGTGTGGGCTTATTATATGCATGTAGTATTGCACACTGAAACCTGCATTCACTCAGGGCAAAAATGGAACACAGCTCACTTTAGGGCATTTCAGGCTCCTTGGAATTTGCCCAAAACATCTGTCAAGCCTTTAGGTATCAGTAGTCAGTCGGGTTGGAGAACGCATACCAAATACAAATTAAAGTTGTATTTCAGGCTGCACAGACACCAAAAAAAAAAACATGGTAAGAGTTCTTCTAAGAGGGGTTCTAAAAGGGTTCCTCACATTCACAAATTTCAATTACAACAACAGTTCTTGGTTATTCCATGGCATCAAGCAAAGAATCCTTCCTAATATACTCTATATTACTACTTCCGGCGCCCCCCGTATGGCAGCCTGGAACGGCAGCTTCGCTCATTTTACGAGCTTCTTCTTTTTTTCCACTTCTTACTCTTGTATTTATTTTACTTAAGTCTTGTTAATTTAATTCTGACACCATGCACTACCGTTTCGTGCCAGTTCCGGTCATTTTTCTCTGTTTTTAACGAATTTCCCACTTGTGGGACTAATAAAGGTTTATTTTATCTTATCTTATCTTTATCTTTGAATGCTGAATTTCTTGTCTGTTGGCCTCTTTGGCAGTGGATATCCTTATTGTCATAAATTCACAAGGGCTGTATGATCCATGACGCATGGCATTTGAATCAATAATAAAATAACATAAAGAACACAATGGGATGACATTTTTAAAAATAAAGGAGCTAAAAACGTTCTTAGGAATGAACCGAATAACCCCGTTTGCTTCTTTGAAGAACCTTTCAGTTGATGATTCTTAAAGAGCCATGTTTCAAGTATAAAGAATCAACATGTTACTAATGTTCTATACTAACTGAGTCTGTTTTCTGTGACCAGGAACAATGTAGGAATTATGAAGAATACTATTATTGACACTGTGATTTAACCTAAGTGTAGAACTTGTCTTAATCTGTGACCATAGCAATAGACACCTTCTGATGTACTGTGTATTTCTCTTCATGTGTAACTACATCTCTGTGAACAACTTCAGCGCCATAATATTAATGTAAGAGATCAGCGGACCTCTTCAGACAAAGAGCTTGATTGGCAGAACTATTTCATTTCCAACATAGATGCACAAGCTTTCATGAAAGACTTCTGCTAGAATGGGGACAAGTCCTTAGTGTGGTCATAAAAATTGAGATGTAAGCCCAAAGGCTCGGCAGCAGGTGTCAAACACTGGTGATTTATCATGATTTATCGAGGATGGTGCCCTGGACCTCTGAATAATGGCAGTAGTAGCTAGGAACCTTCGTCTAGGTGCTTTAGGGCAAAGACCCAAAGGTCTAAATATATCGTCCAGTCTGGGATACATAATATAATGTCCCATTAGCCAAGTTTGCATGCCCTGGAGAACAACAGCGAAAAAGAGGACATTGGATTCTTTTTTTCTTTTCATTCTCCTCAGTCTATGGTTGGATGTTACTGTAAGGTACCTAGCACTGTTCTCAGAGCAGGCTAAGGCTCAGCCAAGACATATGGCTGCTATGCTGCGTAGACATCAACAGGAATGAGGACACATCCTTTGTCCTCAGACTTAACTACATAACTCTCTTTCCCTGGCCTCGGTATGGGCTTTCCTCTTTCATGCGGAAACCTTTGGGGAAGGGTGTAGATTGTGGGTGTAGATGAGACATGAGACTGATTACATGTTCCCCTTGATTTGTGTTGATTTCATTCTGCCTTTAATTCCAGGTGTAAATTTACATTAGGGTCTCATGAGACGTGCTGTTGAGAGATGTCTTTTATCGGCAGCAGCCGACTTGGGTCCTGGCTGGTGCAGCCAGCTGAGCATGGCCCAGTAAATGAGCAACTTGTGCTGACAATGCATAAAGCAAATGTGGTATTATTACAGTTTTTAACAAAAGGATTCATTGGAGCGATGATGTAGAACAGGGTGTTCGACTTAGCTTTGTCCGACACAGTTTGGTGATTTTCCTGCTTAGTCACTTCTCCCACTTAAATGAAAGGCTATTCATGGATACTTTGTAGTTAAAAGTTTTTTTTTTTTCAAGGAATTCCTTCAAAGATGCATTTTAGTACCTTTGTTTTTGAGAATTTAGTTCTTATGTAAAAAAAAAACATCCATCCCCAAGATATTCCGCCTGGAAGTTTATATCCATACCAAATACAACAGAGATAATCCAGTGACTTTGGAGTAACTCATGTTTCAGGCTTTTGATTCTTCTATATGTGGTCATCACCATAAAAGTCCAAACAAAACAACATTTAATGCATGTAAGGTTATGATAAATGATTTCAGGGTTGAAGTGGTGTCTCATGTGGCGGAAGAGGTGACAGGAAAATGGAGGACTTGGGGAGAAATGCTTTCTCTTGTTACAGGGCCAGGCAAACTGAGCAAACCTCATTTTCTGAAACTGAGCAAACATCAGATTCTTGGCAAAGTCCTTGAGAAGATAATGAGCTTTGTGCATGTAGTGATTCACAAAGATGATCAAAAAATTATTGTTGTCCAACATAAGAGAAATATGATGGCAACCATCACCCTTATACCATCCACTCATCATTACTACTTTTATCCTTGTGAAAGTTATTGAGTTATAGAGTCTCTATGACCCTTATAATTTATCTCACAATATCTCTTGAACTTCAAAATGGGTAAAACTATTGTGGCAGCTGGAGCAGGTACTCTTCTCCTCCCTCCAGAAATTCTCTTTGATCTTAACTACAGCAGCTAATACGCTGCCCATTTAACACTCATTCTGCAAGAGCATAGAGAAGGAGACTTGAAGAGGTGCGGTTATGTAATATGACAGACAAAGCCTTCTTCAGCAAGCAGCTGAAAAGTAACTGGAAATATATTTTTAGCTGCTTGAGTATGGCTTTCTCAGACAAACATATCATGATATTGGCTGAGATCACTTGTGTGCAATAAAGGTGGTCACATACGAATGTACTTCATTTGAAATCAGTTTACAACCAGCTTGAGTTGCAATGAATTAACCATAACTGCATTTTATCTTGTTAATTGTCATTATTATAAATATTCATTATTATAAATGTGAGGAATTCAGAATATTCCTTGCAAATATGGAGTGCCTCAGAAAATGATATATATCAACATATACCCTGAGTTCAGAGAGAAAAAAATATTTGGAGGTTATGACTAGCATTAGCATGCTCCCACAGGTGTTGGGAAATTTAATCAGCCTCTTAAAAATCCTCTGAAAGGGCCATCTGTATTATGAATGAGGTCAAAGGGTAATGTGTGATGGATTCTTGTAGAAGGTTTCTTATTAATAATAATAAAAGTTCATGCCCTGAACCTAGCACGGTTAAGCAGGTAATTACATCCCACTATCTGTACCTCATCCATCATGCTTTTCATTTCTAATACAAGTAATAAAAATCCAACTCATTGCACAGTGATAATATGTAAATAGTCCACCACGGCCACCTCCTCTCTTGATTTTCTGCTAGGAGAGGTTATTCTCAATCAGCGCACAGTCCCCTCCAAAAGGACTGGGATATGTTCACTGAAAGGGATGTGCGGCTGGAATCTGTGGTTTTCATATAAATGTTAATTTTTCAACTTGGATATGAGAAACATCACAAACCCAAACCAATTCATGTACCTCACGTATCTATTCTTCCAAATATAGGATTTTGTTTGCGTTCGATTAAACATTTCTCAAAATCGACTTCAGATTTCTTCATTCCCTCTAAATTCTACGTAGCCCTGTTTTGTGGAAGTCTTCATTGATTTATAAATGGTGGCACCTTCAGCATTTCCTTATAGAGGTATTTTCAGTGACTGATTTTCTTCCTGCCTCTCATCTGCTTTGTTACCAATCACAGTCATTGTTTTGGCTAAACTGACAGATTAAATGATCGGTACCTATGGAATGAAACTCAGAATCTGAATACCTGAATTTATCGAATGAGGTCTGATGTCATCAGGGATCCTGTGTTTTTGTTTTGTTCAGTTTTGTATATAATTTTGTACAGATGTTGCTGGAGAAAGAATGTAGGTATGGGCCAAAATATTACTGGCAACCATATTCGGTACCATTCTAACGATGAAGAAATGAATTCACTGTTTCATCCTGAATTTACTATTTCAACATCAGATGTGTGTGTGTGTGTGTGTGTGTTTGATGTGGCTTCTTTTTCTTTAGAGAAACCACTTTCTTTAGCCTCAACACCGAGCCTCTACAAACAAGCCTATAACTAGAACATTCCTGAGACCAGGGCTGTGGACAGACAGTGCTGCTGTCTCAATCTCACTGTCATGTCCAGAGGCACACTCTGAACCCAAGGAATGAAATCATTAATCTGCTCCCTTGGATCCTGAGCTTGGAGAATTCTTCAGAGCCTGAGAACTGCCTGGTTTTGTTGTTTTCCTTCACCGCAAGGTCATACAGTAAATTAGTCTGCAGCCTGGAAGCCTGGACTCTCCCTCTTCTCTTTACATAATTTCCATTCTTGGCAATTCAGAAAAGAAAAAAAACTTTATTTTCTTTCCTTGCTTCTTGCTTTCACTTCAACGACATGACATGAAGACCTGCTGGTCGACCTGCTTGGGGTGAATGTTGAAAAAAGAAAAATGCATCACTTAGGCCTTGGGGATAGAGCCAGACCTTGGCCTCTCTTCGCTGCAGAAGCTCATTATCAATCCCCGAAGCTCCTAATCGGATCGAATGATGTGTAGAGGGATGCAGAGTCATGCTGGCAAATCGTAAGGTCAGTAGTGTAAACTGCAGAGAGGAGAGACTTCCTAAAAAAGTCGTGTTACCCTGACAACAGGCTTCATGCAATGGCAACATGAAGGAGCAAGAAAGACACTGGCTTATATGACACTGACAGAGTGGTGGAGGAACATATAGAGGAACTTACAGGAAAATAAGGACAGAGGGCCTGGTGAACATACGTCTGAATGTGCAGTAAAAAATATGCTTTGTTTGCTGCAATGTAAGTTCCCAGCATGTCTGAAACATTTACATGAATTTCAGAATAGTAGCTGGTATGTCCCTCTGGCATGGACTCCTCAAGTTTGTATAAAAATCTGTAGTGAGTAGCTCAAATCCACCTAAACATGTAGTGTACTTTGAGTACTTCTTTCATTTCACTTGTTATAATTGTTCTTTGTTTTAATTTTTAAAAATCTCTGTTTTTTAAGGAGATCACAGAATTTTACTTTAAAACAAAATCAAGATCTTACATCAGTTCAAAACCAAAATCCCGTTACATTTTTACAGTGTACCTTTTCCCTGTTTTCCATTTATTTTTCAACATTATCTAATTACAATATAAGCAACAAAAGTGCTTTTTAGTGTCCCAGTCTAACGCTATAGCCACAAGCTAAAAGCCTATCCCCAAGCTAAAAAAAAACAACCATAAGCTAACTTACTAGTCATAATATGATAAAATACACAATTCATTACAGTATGTTGTATTGTTCCATCCCTTCTGTCTACTGATTGTGCTATGCTTGTGAGGTAAAGAGTTGGAAATATTATAGAAATAGTAAGTTCTCAACCACAGAGCCGCCAGTAAATTCAAGAGAAGTTCAAGTTCAGTGATAAAGTGGTGTTTCTGAGTGTTCTTTTTTGGAAAATATTCTTAAAGGCTGTAACTGTACTGGTTACAAAGAATTTGAAAAAGAGTCAAACGAACAGTCAATGACATAGGAGACAGTAGGAGAGCTCTGTTGTTAAATGTTTTTTCAGCACATCTTTCAGGCCTGCAGACAGTTTTAGAGAAACAAGATGCATTTGACACTACCTCTAATTTACAGCTGGTTCCTTTCAATGATCAGCAGACAGCCTCTGCTTCAATCTCTCCACCAAATTTTGTGCAATCCGCCCACATTTTCTGTGATTCTTACTGCACCGTGAGTGCATGAGGGTGAGAAGTGTGTTTATTATTTTGACCATGAACAAGGTGCATTAAGCACACATTTATATGAACACATTTATGTATAGTGCTGTGCAAACGTCTTGAGCCACCCCTCATTTCTTTTTATTTTGCTTTGAATCACCTCCTTGCTGAAAAAGTACTATTTTATCTTATCTTTGGCAGATAGAGTAGATTAAATTCGAAGAAATGGGAATAAATATTTCACAGGCTACAAAGTGGCTAAAGATACAAGGTGTCTAGATAAAGAGTTTAGCACCACCAGTAAACTGATCACCGCCTGATCATCTGGAATCATCTACACCTTTCTTCACTGGTTCAGGTCTTAAGTTAGATGTGCTTTGTAATACTTGAATGGTTCAGACATAGGTCATTGTGTGTCTTACCAAACAAAAAAACATACCTCTGAAACTGGTCAGGTTCAGGGACTGGACTGAAAATGAAAGCCTTGGAGAAAGTATGGGTCTTCGGGAACAAAATATGAAGAA
>JBBPCX010000088.1:19875484-19887279 GCA_037974365.1 Hydrocynus forskahlii | reverse complement strand
GTGAATTGATTAGGTCTGCAGTTACTGATTGTAGCCCTTGTGCTGCCCATACATTTGTCAGCCACTTTAAAAGACGGAAATCTGAACACATTTTTCTTTCTTAATGTGGGTGATACATGATTTCATTCATCAGCACTTTTTCTGGTGTTCTGGAAGGAAATGGAAAATAGTAGTAGCAACAACAACAATAACAATAATAATAATAATAATAATAATAATAATAATAACAATAATATAACATTGACTACATTTTAATGCTGTTTATGAAAGCATTACTTTTATGTTTTTTTAAAGCTATGTTTTAGTCAAACATCAGAAGGCAGACAAAAGTTCTACACGTTACACAGAGTGTAATGTTATCTCTGTCTTTCCCCCGTTTCTTAGATGTAGTAACATTCTCCTGTCTTTTCCCGTTTCCTTGTCTATGTCATTTGTTGTTGTTTTGCTGTCAGTCTCCACCCTAGTCCTGCCTCCTCCTCAGTGTTTCTGCCTGTCTTGTTCATGTCTCCCCCCCAGCCCATGTGTTTCCCATTCTCTAGTTAGTGTATACACCCCTGTATTTCAGTCTGTGTTTTTTGCTTTTGCCTCAGTGTTACTCGGTTCGGTTTTTGCTCAGTGTTGGTTCCGGATCCCTGTGTTTTCTCTGCTCTGTTTTTTGTTTTTTCTCTGCTCTCTTTCTGATTCTAGATTCCTCTTTGCTTTTTCCCTTTCCTGTTTGCTTTACTCCCCTCAGTCCTATCTTCAACTGCTCTGCTCTATTCTGTTTTAGCCTGCCTTGTTTATCTTTGTTTAGCTCTGGTTTGTTCTTGTTTATCTCTGTTCTGTTTCCTTCTGCTTTTTGTTTTATTTTGTTTTACTTTTCTCTTTAATATTCCCCATATTAGTTCGGTGTTCTGTTTATCTCTTGTTTAATCCCTGTTTCCCATTTGTCGTAAATAAATTCCTAGTTTGTGCTTATATTCTCACTTCACTTCTTACTTCCCTGGATCTGTTTATTCTTCTTACTTCATTCTTGCACCATACTTTCATTACCTTACACCAGTTTTTAATCAGTACACTGGTCTGAGGTGCACTGAGGTCCACTGGGTCCATTCTTAGGAAATAGACTCAGGAGAGTACAGTTTAGTGCATCCAAAAATATGTTTATAGTTCATTTGTTAAGACAAATATTTTCTATGTTATATCTAAACTCTTCTGTGTACTGAAATATTTGTGTTCTTGCCCTGAGAGAGAACCATGCAGTGTGAGAACAGTATGGTATAGAAGGATTATCCAAATTAAAATATTTGGGATCTTGTTTAAAAGCACTGTTGATGAATACATTCCAAAAAAATGATTTAAACTTAGTTTTGGACACCTATTTTATTAGCAGCATATAATCTTATACAATTTGTCTATGGTTTTATGATGGCTGCCGCTGTTACGTCACAGTATCTCCTGCTGTCCTATCTGGTTTTATTTGCTGCTTGATGATGAGCTCGGTTACAGATGGGTTATGACCTAAGATGAGATGTTGCATATTGAGTTTGGGTCACACGTTCTCACCCTGTGTTCGGACCAAAAATTCAAGCTTGATTAAAACTCAAACCTGAACTAAAACCATAAACGGTCCATTTAGATTTCAGATATTATTCTCAGCACAGCTCTGATACTGAAATGGTACTAACAGGCTTTGTGGATGTGTGTGTATGTCTATCAGGTGTGTTGTCACGATCACTGCTGGGTTAAGAGTTTACCTGTCAAAAAAATCCAGCAAAATGCATGTAGACTAACTGCAGACAGCCTGTAAATGCTTCTATACTGACAGACTGTTACTTACAAATTAGTACTGGAGTATTTTAAACACATCACTCTGGATAAGGGCAGCTGCCAAATGCCACTTTATGTTACTTAATTAAACAAAAGTATGAATAATGGAGAAAGCAAAAGAATAAACAGCCCTAGTTCGACTAGGGGAAAGCATCCTGTCATGGATGTACTGCATAAAGAACATTTTGAAATTTCAACACTGTCAGAATTGCATCATTAATTTTAAATGACTGCACGTCATTCACTGTTGTGCTTACACCCCCACCACTAATAACACTAATGTTTACTCAAGCGGTCATAGGATCTTTTGAAAGTGCCAAGCCATTTGAGAAACTCCTTTCCAAAACCAAATATCCTTCACTGTGAACAGCACAGGCAATTTGTACACTGCTATTTAATTGACCATTATCTTTTCACACATTTTTCATAAATTTGCAATAATGAAGGCACTGATTTAAGAATGAAAAAAACAGTCTGAATAGATGCCGGACAAATATGACACAGGAGCAGCTTCATACAAGCACTATTTTATACCAGGACACATTTATTTACAACAGAAAATTACATCATTACAGGTGTTCCCCAAGTGACAGCCTCCATCAGTTAACTCAGGTCAGCCAGTCAGATCTCTCAAAGAATTCATAGGAATCATTCCAACTGTGTTTGGATTTTTTGTGTTCTGTGACAGTTAAACAGCCTGTAAATACAACTGAGCTATTAACCCTTACTCACAGTCACAGATGGTGCAGCTGATAGCAAATGCATGTTTTATTGTAGTTATTTAGCACTTGTAGGCCATTGAAACAAGCAGAGGAAATTTGTGAAAACAGTCACTGCTCCAAATGTTCAATGCATGCTGTATTTGTGTTTGTAAGTTGAAGAGGTGATTTTATTACAATCTGAATTTGAGGAAAAAGCTTTTGTGTTGTCCCAATAAAAGAAAAAAAACATCAAAACAAATAGAAGTCTGGAATGTAAATGTACAGCAGTGCTTGAATGTGATCGCTTCAGAATGATCTGAATTTCTGGGTAAATCTGCCATAAATTAGATCAAATCTTTGTCCAAGACATTGCAATGATACAGAGGACCCAATAACAAAATGATCCAACATTAAACAGTTCTGTTGGGAAAAGATGACCCTCTAGCATGGTCAGTTTAGTGTAGAAGATTCAGACAATCGGGATCAATCAGAAAGAGTGGATTTTTCCACCACATGGCGTACCTAAACAGCTGTCTAATCCTGCTCTATGACACACATTGTGAGTCAAATTAGATTACTGAGGAGTAATTTCAAAGTTTGGACCTCACCAATTCACCATCAGACAGACAATGTCCAAATTCAACACCATTTTTAACCTCTTCTGGAGTGATCATCAAACAAGGATCACTCCAAATGCAAGCAATACATTATTGTGGGAGATCAGAAAGAACCCCAGGGTAACATCTAAGGGCTTTCTTACCCCGGCTAACGTCAGTGTTCAGAATTCACTATCAACACTGTATACCAACATAAGAACTGTTAAATATTGTGCTGCCATTGGATCAGGACTTCCCATCATTTAATGGTTCTGTTACGACGCCGGCCGCGGCGCGGCGGGCGTCGTAACAGATACTATGAAATTTTTGATTGCCTGAAATCAATGCGTGAAAATTCTACATGAGAACATCAGGGCATCAGTCCTTAAACTGAAGATCAATAGAAGATTAAACACCCTTCAGTCTACCAATGGCTGAAGCAGAAGAAATGAAGCCTTTTGGAATGGGTGAGTCAAAGTCCAATAGAAATGTTGAGACAGGTACTGAAGCATGAAATTCATGCAAGGAAATCCAACAAAGTCCATCACTGTGTTGCATAAGGAGAAATGGCCAAAATCGTATGTATGGAACTCTTTACTGAAAAGGTTGATCTGAAAGCCAAGGTTCAGATACTGTTGCCAACAGTAATGTTAGGTCACTTTGTCTGATAAATGAAAACGTACATAACTGTTTATGTTACCGGTTTCACTGGGTTGTCTGTTTTTACTGAAATAACTATGATGAAGTTCTGTATACATTTTAGGTAACATTTATGTAGACATTCAGATAACTTTAAAGGTGTTCACAAACCATCTCGCACCCCGATACTATGGAAGTGTGTAATTCCATGATTACATTTAAATAGTATAGCAAGATGGCTATGATTTCACACACAGAGGCATGTGTGAATTTCTCAAATTTTGTGAGAACTGACTGAAATTTGTATGAGGAATAAATATATCTAAAATCTCTGGAGAACACTGCAGGCAGCCAGGTCCTACATTAAAAAAAGACAAACAAAGATTGAGTTTCTGTTCAACTTGTGCATAGACAATGACAGAATATTTGAATACAAATTCAATATCCGCTGAGTCTGAAATTGCATGGTACGATGCAGCCCAGAGTGAGTGTGTGTGGGGAAAAGAACACTGAAAGCACATATCAGCTAAATTCAATTTGACAAGACAGCGAGCAGTGCAAAAAGCACATAGCAAGCTCTACTTCCCTCCTGCGCTAAAAGATTTCATCCACGCATCAAATCAAAATAAATAAATAAATACATAAAACAACACAGGAAATAACGCTTTAACTTACTAGCTCTTCTCAAACACCAAAACACCTGGAAAGTCTCTCACACACGCACAGTAACACACCTAATAGAGACATGTGTGATGTTTATTAGACATTTTGGTGTATCAATGTGCTAAAACTTACTGTTATTAAGCAAAAATAATCTCAGCTGTAGCTTTTCCTCATATGCTAGTGCTTTATTTAATTAATGATCTGAAAACTCTATTTTGAGCAACGACAGTGAGCAATTGTGCACACTTAAAATTATTGTCTAAAAAATAAACCAAATAAAATTCAGAAGAAGAGGAACAAAACAAACAAGAAGATGCAAAAGAAGAACAAGAATACACTGTTGGATCTTTAGTGATTCATCAAAACAAATAAAAAAGGGAATTCCACCAGTTTTTCAAAAGTATAATTACATGATTAAAATATAAACAAAGTAATTCATAAGAGTCTGCAGAGTGCAATGCCTCTAAAAGCAACATGAAATGGTAATGCCTATTCTTTCTGATGCCTGATCTGAGACATTGTTACAAGCATTTTGAGGTGTTTTTTTGGCCAGAGAGGTACATTGTAGGGATTGTAGGGCCAAAAATGCCCTTTAGTTTTGTGAGATTTACCAATTTAACATAAGTAGGTTTACTGTTTTGAATGGCAGATGCTGACATCAGTGCCGCCTGTTTCCTATTACTCATTACGATGTGAACAAATCTGATTTGGCAAGTTTCAGCTACTAATTACTATGTATCATTTGACATCTAACTACTCAGAATGACTTTGTTTTAAAGCAGCACCATACAGAAAGGTCCATTAAACTGGAGGAATTCCCCTTTACTAAAGGATATAATTCACATAATAGTACAGTTAAAAAAAAAAAAAACCCAAAAACCATAATGTGCTACATTTGCACATGGAGGCTGTTTGGTTGGTTGGTATTATAATAAGTTACACACACTCAACATTTTTACTGGAGCCTTGTCCAGTAAAAGCAGATCTAATGAATGCCGTCCACATATATTTATTTCTTCACCTGATTCTTTTTTTGTTTGCTTGTTTTCTAGGAACACTTGACATACAGTATGTTAGCACTACATTATACACGCATATGTACAAAGGAGTGAAATTTATCATAAAATATATATAAAACGTAATAACTTGGTATGGCTCACAGGACAGACACTGCCTTTAGCACAACATACTCACATTCACGCGCACGTAACTGTTTTTAACATAAAGTGGTATGCAACAGCATGAAAAATCTCTTATGTAAGGATTTCCTTTACCAAGTAACTGGTGCCTCAAGAAAAGCAAGGGCCTGTGGGCGTATGGTTAGAATATTCCATAGATGCATAAGTAGAGTGGTGTGGTGACAGGTCTAGCAAACAAAACAAGGCTGCTGTTTTGAAGGACATGCCGACGAGTCACATGCTAGAGAAATGTGGACAAGACATTTCAAGAAGATGGCAACGTCCATTGTGGTGTCCAAGTGAGGTCATTTGGGCTTGAATGCTCCATATTTCGATGTTTATCCATGGAGGCCTAACGTGTTTAATTTGGCAAGGATGTCATCATACGTCAAGTGGAGTCATGATTAAAAGGCCCTACTGAAAACAAACGGTGGCTAAAAACGGAAACGTCACTCAAAATGAAATGCCTTCAGCTGGAGCCGCTTCAAATAGAAATGACAATTAATTCATCACAATAAAAACTCAACTCTTTTTTTTTCTTTTTATATATTTATAACATATTTACAGAAGCCTGGTTTGTGTGCCCTTGATTAGCCGTTTTATTTAGATGTTTTTTTTCTCGTCTTCCTTTTCTTTTTTTTCCCCTTTTGGTCTCATTCGGGCCAGGCTCGGAACGTCCTCCAGTAGAATGTCCCTGACTCATTATGCTTTGCTGTCATCTTGTTTTGTGTGGATGCTGTTGTCGCTGTGTACCTTGATCTCGATCAAGTCCGGCTTTAGGACGTCTTTGCCATTTTCCTCTTTGAGAGGGAGTTTTCTGCAAGCGGAGAGAACAGACGCTCGTTATATTTTTCATTCTTTATACGCTCAAGCACAGTGAGTAGAAAGGACACAGACAAAGATGATGTGACAGGAGTGGCGACTGATGGTCACAGACAATGTGTTTGTCCACAGAAGTAATCCTGTCATAATAATGACATAATTGGCTGATTGCAATTTTACACAGTCATTTGATTTTACTAATGTAACAAGCAGAATGTGAATTTGGTGCATGATTATCACTTGGGTTGAATCAAATGGGGTTAATTAAGCAGCTTTTGCTAACACACTAAGAAAAAAGATGATCTGAGTAATTATGGACACTGATGTGTGTGCACATGCGCAATAGTGCGGTACATCATTTCATGTTAGTACAATAAATTATTATCTATATAGCGAATTGAGTTAGGGATATAGCCACTTAGCCACTTTAGGCTTGTGAAGGTTGCATAAAATGAACAAAAAGTATAATTCATTTGCAATTTAAAAAAAAAAAATTTATATGACAATTAATTGGGTGAAAAGGGGCGTCACTGGCGAATGTCTAAATCCACGGTCATCCTTGTTGGGAAATAAGCATGACCATGGTGGGACAGGAAAACTAGTGCAGGAAGAAATTTAAACAGTAAAAGGAAAGATACATGATACATCCAAAAGTATGTGGACAACCCTCTTAATTACTAAGCTTCTAAGAGGTGCACAACATCAAGCATAGCCAATTCGGTCAAGCCTAGCCATTTAATCTCCATAGACAAACACTGGTTTCCAGTTACTTTAAATGTGGGACTGTCATACGGTGTCACCTTTGCATGTCTTAAATGTCCTCCTTTACTGAATCTGCCCCAAATCATGTCTTGTATGTGCTATTGGTTTGAAATGCAAAAACAGCTCAGACACAAAGAGATATAAGAAACGCCAATCCTCTGTTGCACACCTCACTACAGTTCCAAACTGCCTTGGGAACAAACCTGTGCATCAGTGCATCAGGAGCTCCACAAAATGAAGGTACTAATCTCAAATCGGTGTGTCCAACAAGCCCATAATGGTGGTCAAGTGTCCACACTGGTCATGCAGGGCAGCTAAAAAAGATCCAATTCCAGATAAAACTGCCTACCATATAACCACTTTTTACATATTAATTCTTTGTTGAGTTGGACAGAACTGTACAAAATTTGATGTCTACACACTTCAGAAATTAGCACTTCCACAATTTTGTCTGTTCAGAGTTGCTATTTGAAAGAATGGACTTTCAGAAATCAGTACCGTCAAAGTAATCATTTTGTTGGTTGGAATTCTGGCACAAATCCCTGTGCCAAAGTTTGTGTATGCTGAACGTGTCTTGCATGACCATTTTTCCACCCCAGGAATATTTAATGTGAAATTCCTCTTTGGGCTTTTCACCCTGAAATGACCAAAAAAATCACTTGCTAAATTTTGCTCCCCGAATGCTAATGTGACTGTGTCTTTAATGTTCCAAGCGCATGAAAGGCGCACTAGAGTACCTACAATGTCTTTCTACATTCAGATTTATAATTAGTAAAAATGGTAGATAAGGTCATGATTTAATGTTTTTGTGGTTAATTAGCTCCATGTTGCACTGAAAACACTGGCAATCCTAGAAAACTGTGCGAACAAAATGTGACTGTAACGTTCTTATTTCTTTTACATGAAACTTATTCATTGCTTTCTGTTTCACTGGGGTATAAATTGATGATGACACAGAGGCAAAATTCTCTCAGCCATTCATCAGCATGGGAAAATTTAATGAACTGAGGTGTGTTGGCAAAATATGAGGCACTAAATGCAGAGATGCAAATAATTATGACATGGGTTTGACATTGCAATTAAATGCATTTAACAGATCTTTTTACAGTGTGAGGCTAAGCTAATTAACACCATATATTTTTACCCATATTTAGCATGAGTAAAAATAATTATGGAGCTGAAAGTATTTGACAGTTTGACAACAACTCTAAAA
Organism: Hydrocynus forskahlii; assembly: GCA_037974365.1. NCBI lineage: Eukaryota > Metazoa > Chordata > Actinopteri > Characiformes > Alestidae > Hydrocynus > Hydrocynus forskahlii. Next base: position 19,878,896 of record JBBPCX010000088.1, on the reverse strand, counting down.
GTATAATGATCTATCTGTCATGAAAACCACACCCAAGAAAGCAGAAAAAAAAAAACCCTGAAAACTGTCAAAACAGAATTAAACCGACCAACCCAAACTACTCAAAAATCAATGCTGCAACTGGACTGAAAACAAGATAAGCTAACAAAACAATAAACCATGAAGACTAATGCATATTTCTGATGCTTGCTAAATTCATGAAATCCTTTTCTCTAGTTACTTGAATTACACCTCAGTATTTTTGCCATGACAGTTCTTCCTCTTACTCTGGCTCAGTTAGAGGAGTTGTCTCATTTGGTTCGTGCACTGGACTGCCATCCTCTGGGTTAGTTATTCTCTCTTCTTCTGTCCTCATCTCCACAATGGGCTCCTTCGACCCATCACCCCTACACACACACACACACACACACGCATACACACACACACACACACACACACACACACATGCAAGCATTTCAAGAAGTAGGCATTACCAGCCTGGCAGAAGTTGCTACAGACAATGCCATAAGGGATGCTTTTTGCAGGGAATAGGCTGATCCCACATCCTCTCTGTTGACAGAAGAGCCTTATGCACTGTCTATGGCCTAAAACTGGTTGCATTCAGAGTTATCTACAAACCCCAGAGGCAGCACAGAAAGAGGATTTACTTTTCTCTCAAGGCACAATAATCTCACTAATAAGGACTTTTCACAGCAAAGCTTTGAGGATGGCTGTCAGTGCATGTTTTCACTGCTTGTTCTCTACACCTCACTGTCGCTTATTAAATTACTGCTCCAACTTAATGGTGAAAAAAGACCTCCTCTGTCTATTTGCGCATGCTTGATTCCTGGACATTCATTCAAAATGCATGGCACTTATAGCTGGGCGATATGATGCCTGTATATTAGCATTGGTGTCACACAGCAATATTGACTGTTATATTAAGTGACTGTTATAATAATGAGCATTATATGCATACTAACATTCATTTGCATTGCATTAGCGATATCTTTGTTGACATATTGACAGAAGAAAGGCATGAAGGTTAAGTAAGTGACAGATACTAAAATAGCAATTCTGACTGTTAAATATTGAGCATTTGAGTGAAAGAGTTCAGTCACTGACCCTGATGGTACAGAGCAGAAAGATAAACAGTACCAGCTATCTGTTCAAATGTAATGGAAAACACTGAACTCACAGGCGTACTGAATGTGCAGTGCTCACGATGTACTTCATGAAGTTTAAAAAGCTTTGTATTTTAAGTTCTCTCATAAATGGTGGGATACGATGTCAGAACTGTTCCACCAGTTAAGGTGGAGCGGAAAAATCCAGCAAGACGCAGGCAAAGAACCAAGAGCACCATGTTAGCAACAGAACAGGAACTTTTTCTTCAGTAAACCAGTAAAATTCACCATGATAATACAGCAGTGCTTGAAAGTTTGTCAACCCTTTAGAATTTTCTCAAAATATTGTTTTAAATATTATAACCTGACAGTTTATTTATTGAAGGAAATCCAATATTACGTACCTATGTGTGGCCAACATATGTGAAACTCTAGGATTAGCAGTTAATTTGTAGGTGAAAGTCAGGTGTTTTCATTTAATGGGTTGACAATCAAGTGTGAGTGGGTGCCCTGAAAATTCAAGCCCACTGTTAAACTCCCCAGTAGTGGTTGGTCACCAGAGATCACTTTAAGAGCAAGGTGTGTAATGTTATTATTCAGAGTCCACCATCAGGAGAACATTGATTAGCAATGGTGTGCATGGTGGGGTTGCGAGGAGAAAAGCACTGTTCTCCAATATCTACATTACTGTCCATTTACAGTTTGCTGTGTTCATATGAGAAGGTACATTTGGATTGATTCATATTTTTCATTCTAGTAATGTCCATTCTGTTCTAACTGAGGGGATGGTCATTACATGCCCTCAGTAGCAAGGGCAGCTGGTGCTTTGGCCACCAGTTACATTATACTCTGCAGTGAAATCACTTTCTGACAATACGTATAGTGTAAACGTTCTCAAAATACAACTATTGGACCATTTTTACTCTTTAAACCAGTCTAGCTATCAGTAAAGCACAATGGTTTTGTTTTTACCCGGTTGGAACTTTTGAGTGAAAAACACTGAGGATTATATGTAGTATATAGTTTGATGGCCTGCTGTTCACAGAAAATAGACTACTGACAATGGCCATGTACTCTCATTTTATGCGCCGGTGGATTATTTTAGGTAATTATTAAAATATCCCAGGATAGAGCATTCTTACATTTTAGATTTCTAGGTGAGTTTTGTCGACCAGCAGAGAGGCATTGGGAGACCGACAAAATTTGTCAAAGGTGGTTGGACAACCAAATGTTTTATCTGGAGAAGGCAGTTGCATCTAAGTAATCACTTAGGTTGTCTATGCCTAGAAACTTCCTAGTCTGGGAGAACCCTGTACACATTCTATGGAAACAAGGACTACCAGACTAACAGCATAGAGGAGCAAGACACATTAAGCATGAGTTCATTATTAATGCTTAAATATCATACCTTCATACTTTCATATGTTTGCAAAATATTAAAATATGTCACATTTTATCAATACCGCCCAACACTAGTGACCCTGAAATGACAATATAAACACATCACTATCAAAAGGCCCAATCCTTTCTCATTGTTTTCTAATAAAATAGTCAGGACAATCTTTTAGACCTAATGTCCCTCATTAGAGACCATTAAATTCCTTTCAAGAATTGAGACCTTTCACCTCCAAGCTGTCTGAATTTTCCTGGGTATGCTTATGTAAAAGAATGAATACCTTCCTCCTGTGATAACTGCACATTTTAGAACAGGATGACTAATAGACTGACAAAACTTGCTATTAACTTTAACAAAAGTCTTCATTTATTTTCCATCACTCACCATTCGCAGGTTAAATACTCCGTCAGTCAAAACTGACTTTTTAATGAACACAATAACCAATTAGAGCCAAGTGAACTTTAATTAAAGGACCTATTGGAAGACAAAAGCAAGCACAGGACCGTGTACTTCACATGGTGAAAAGGGTTTTAGCCTAATTGTGTAAAACAAAATGTCTAGACATTGCTCAAATTAGTACTACCCACATTTCAAACCATATTTCAACACAGCTTAAGTAGTCATTGTGACGTCTGTACCACCTAGGTCATGCCCCCAACGGAGTCTTTCGCCAGAATATTAGGGGATTTACGGCTCTGGACTTTCAGGTGACGTCAGGAGTAAGGTATGCATGGTGGTTTGGCATCTAGACAACCCAGGTGTGGGTAATAGGGCCTAATAGCCAGATTACGGGGTTGCTAGGTGCCAAATGACAAGGCCACCTGTGTTTTGTGAAGCTTACATATATTGTTAAGTGTTGTGTCGTGTGATTGGTGGTGTGTGTGTGTGTGTGTGTGTTGGGGGTGGGGGGGGG
>JBBPCX010000088.1:19817085-19843735 GCA_037974365.1 Hydrocynus forskahlii | reverse complement strand
TATATACACATACATATAATTACAACTTTGAGTTGAAAATGTTGTTGCTATGACAAAAATGGCAAAAGTATAAAGTTGGTTTGTTCTTCCTGAAAAACAACAATAATCACAACAGTAACTTCATCAAATTCAAATCACAAACACAAACACAAATTTACAAACACAAATGTGGCATCGGCGCCTTTAGCAGAACTTCATCACTTTTACCAAATGCGTGAAAAACAATCAATGCTTTTATCATTGCTTGCAATAACTGTGACTTCTAAGGATTAAAATCTATGTGAGTCTAATAACTCCATTCTGAAGGGTGATGGTGGTATATTCAGGGATGTGTCTGAACATGGCAACCTGCAGCTTTTGTGAGGGCGACAGCTGAAGGCTGCGAAAGTTCAGTTCCGCAATGCAGTTTGTACACTCCAAACAAGACTCCGACGTAAAGGCAACACAACAGCCCAGTGCTTTTCAAAACCAGATGACTGCCATTTAATCCAGCTGTCTGATATGAAAAAGGTACCCTGCAGCCATCTGAAGCTACATGAAAGCTGTGTGGTACTTCAGTGAGGTTTTCAATTATATGTCCACAGCTGTCACGTCACCTCAGCAGCAAAGAAAACAAAGTGGATCCACAATAACTTTTTTGCTTTGACCCACCAGTTATACATGCTGAAGGTTTTGAGTACTCATTGGGACAGATAGAGGATTACAGTAAACCCCCGACAATCGCGGGGGGTACGTTCTGCCGTATAGTGAAAAAACGCGTTGTTGTGTTGAGGTTAAAAAAAGCCTATTTTTATAGTGTAAACCCTAAATATGCTCTCAAATATGCTCCCACTTTAATTTCATTGTAAACTTTAAAACATTACCAAAACTTAATACATTACCCTTAAAGGAAATATAAAGGTAAACCCGTATTCGTACTGTACAGTTTACACTGAACTGCTGTCTCGCAGAGCTAGAATGTAAAATACTGATGTTCCCCCTATATAGACAGTACTGTAATTCATGCATGTGCGTTTTCTTTGGTATAAGCAGGGTAAATAAAACAATTTAATTTAACTTACAGTAATAAAAATACAGGCCTTCAAGAAGAACAAAACGAAAAACCCGAGAACACTTGAGATTCTGGACTGCAGCTGCGAGGGATGCATCGAAGGGCAGCAGCCAATCAGCAGGACGGAGACATACATTCTCGAATTGGCTACTTTCAAACCTCCTGCCTCTGTGTACAGCGGTATTTCACCATCCCAAGAAGCACTTTCTTTGTGTTTTCTGGACAGTACCAAAAATATTATAGTTTATTTTTATATGGAAATCTAGGTGAATAATGTGGCATAAATTTTTGCCACAAAATTAGTAAATTATATTTTTCTTAAAAAATTAGCACTTAAATGCATGAAAAATTAGATATTGCCAAGAAAATAGCTGTGATGTCTGGGCCTCGTCCGCCACGCCCGCTCGTCCTTGTGCTGGGTTGTAAACATGCTGGAGTTTCCACAAACAATTATTAGTTCGGTTCTCAGAAAAAATCTGCGACTGCTGAACTGCAATTAAGCAGGTGTTTACTGTATTCAGTTAATATTACTAAGAATAATGGCCACATTAAATGAAGTTTACTTAATTTAAATCTGTCTTATAGCTACACCTATTGGCAACTTTATCAGAATCACCAGCAATATAGGTTCATTTGGAGGGTTTACAATTACTGTCTATTGATTTCAACTGTACATATGCATAGATGTAAGATCTATAAAATGATAGATGTAACTGATAAAATAGCTTATGAATGTAGCTATAAGGGAAGTGCAGTAATACCAGTAGTAGTAAAACAATGAAAAGGAATAGCATATTTCTCTTCTTTCCTCATTATATCTCTTCTCTCTTCTCCTCTCTTCTTTGTGTTTCTCTCATTTATTGGTCGCCTGTCTTTCTCATTTCTTCTGTCCATTCCTTGCCCTCTCTTGGTCTCTTTTTCCCTTTCTTTTCTCGTCTCTGTCTTTCATGCTCTACTCCTATCCTTTCTTTCCTCTTCTCTCTCTCTCTCTCTCTCTCTCTCTCTCTCTCTCTCTCTCTTGCTCTCTCACTCTTTCACCTCCTACTCATGACCTTCTCTCTTTTCCTCATGTCTTTCTCGGAGTGCAACTGAATTATTGTTGGACTTAGACTGTAACTTATAATGCGACCTGGACCTAGTCCCACCCTCTAACTGTTCTAATGAGCTGCAGGGTTTAAAAAGCCACAGAATCGCAAACAAGCTCAAAACAATACAGAACATGAAACATGTGGTTCTTTCCTGCCAGTATATACAGTGGTGTAATTCCACCAGTGTGGAGAAAACACAGTTTGTGAACTTAGAACACAAACTGCAGACGCAAGTTGAAGCCATACAGTATATTCTGTGCTGCATCTTCTCACACATGAACATTTGATCCCATGAGGTTAAGCAGTGTTATTATTGATGGTAAGCATTCTTTCAGCATGTGTTTGAGTCTAAATTGAAGTGTCTACTTCCATTGCAACAATGTGCCTTTAGCAAACTGGGCAAAAAATGTGAACAGCTGCACTTATAATATTTCCATGCCAAAAAAAAAATGTACAATTAAAATCAAGACCTCGTTTGCACCTTGGGATTCCGTGTAAGTAGTACCTGAAATGGACCACATCTAGATTGAACCACATGGATTAATACTTGATACTCATCATCATCTTAAAATACAATTCCTATATGGCACACACAGATCACCTCAACAATAATCATCTGTAAGGGTCTACATGACGCTGTTCCTTCCCCTACACTGACAGTCAGTGGTTACAAGAAGATGCCTGTGTAGTCCACAGTATACTACAGTAGACACAGTGGATTGTCGTAAGACTTGCGATTAAGGGCGAGGAGAAGTAAACATGAATTAAACTAGTGGTTTGTTTAGGATAGTTAGCTTAACCAACATAATATATGACTAAAGTGTGTCTAAGACCTCTTCCTAAAGTGATAAATGCACATACTTTATGTACCTAAACCCTATCCAAGTATAATCCTTATACTCAAGACGCGTGAATGGACAAGATGTAAAGGAGGTCAAAAACATCTTACTCTGCACTCCATGTGACTTTACTGTCCGCCACTCCTGTGAACTCTGGTCCTTGTAGCTGACAATGTAGTGGCCAATGGGAACGCCACCGTGAGAGTCGGGCTTCATGAAGGTGACTGAAGCGATACGCTGAGACACTGAAGCAAACCTCACAGAGTACGGGTTGGATGGCACATCTGTAATCCAAAAGACATAGGATATAGTTGATCTACAATTTTATGGACTGTCCAGCTTGAGTGAGGCACCTACAGAGGTAAAATGAACGGAATGAATAAAAGAAATATTTCATGTTGAAACATTGTGCTGACCACACCCATGTTGGTAGAAAGTTCACAACTTAGGTTAATGAACTACCTAGTACTTTCTGGGATTCAGATTTAGATCTTACCTTTTTGTTGGCTTATGCTCACAAATCACCGGCATCATTCAACCACATTAAGGTTTTTACCATTTGAAAGCAAGAGTATATTGTGTAAGTTTTATGATCAGTACATCATTACAAATGGTCTAAAATCAACTGGAATAAAATCTTATTTAAATGAAGTTAAACACAACAGCAATTTTTAGACACATAACTGTGCCAGCCAACCCTAGTTGGCCTAATGACTTTCCATGTACGGAGATGCTAACTGCAATTCACTTAAAAGTACACACTTCGAAAATGGTGCATTCTGTACATCTGCATATGCCCGTACAAGAATAACAGCACAATCAGAACATACACAATTCATTCACACACACACACACACACACACACACACACACACACACACACAGATGGACAGACACACATGCCCTTACAAACAGCACAGATAAAAGACGGGCCATTATATTTATCAGCACTCTGCTCAATCCCGTTATCACACTTCCCTTTATCATGCCGGGCCACAGGGGCTCAGCAAATCAAAAGAGCTGCGTACTGGCCTGCCGAGTCAAACACACAGGCATGCACGCACACACATGTCTATATTCCTGTCTTTGTGAGCAACGTCCATTGATTTGTGCATTGCTTTGGCTGCTGTGCCTATACTTGACCAATGCTAACTTTAGTCTCGAGCTCAGGAATCGAAAGGAAGAGCCGCATTTATTAAAAAGAAAAAAGGAAAAAACGAAGAAAAAATGTTTCCTCATGTGGACCACATAAATGTTTTTTTCCTTTTCCACTAGGGACATTTGCCTCCCAAAAAGAGCTAAATACATGGCCACACACACACACACACACACACATATGCTCTTTCTACACAACTGCTTTCAGTGTCAATAACATCTTTTTGACATTTCCCTAGCGTAAATGTCACCCCCCATACTTCCTGTCTAAAGAACGACATGGTCTTTTCATTACCTTAATTGCTGGCTACAGGTGGTTTTACACCTTAACATCATCTCATTTCACTCCCCTCAGCTGTGACACCCACTCCAAGGGGAGCAGTTCTACAAAGAGCCATCAGTGAATAAGCCCCCTTTTCCTATAATCTAAAAACCTCCTTTTCTGACTGCAGTAAGCGTTAGTTTTAATGGCTAAATGAGAGCCTTGCAAACAGTTTCATCAGAGATTTTTTCCTGTGACTCACTCAGACGCCAGTGTGCTCATGAGAGGTTACCACTGATCTTCTCTTCACAGATAGCTGCTATTCACTTTTTCCCCCTCCAAAAATCTCCTCTGCCATCTCTCCTTCCCTTCCCACTTCCTCCTGTTATGTTCATTTTGAAGAATAAGGTAGAGGCCACGCTCAGAATACCAAACAGCCTGTGTCCTTTTTTTTTTTTTTTTTTTTTTTTTTTAGAAGCGAGGCAGCAGGAAGAAGGCATCAATTCTCTTAGATGTGACTTTGGCGCCAATGCTAAATCACATCTGGCTGATGCAGTGCTGACGGCCTTCGTGCCTCGTGGACGTGTCATCTAACTTTGAAGCCCTGCAGGTCACTTTCATTCAAAAATCTTTGTTATATTTATAACAATATAAACGTGTTGCAGCACTAATGAATAACACATGTTACAGAATCAGACCACTGTTTAAAACAGGACACTGTAGGTCAGCATGGTGGGCTGTCCAGAGCCAGATATGAAAAACTGTTGTTAAATATAATAATACAACCCAGTACAGAGCTTAAGACCCTGAATACAGTTTCTGATCTAGCAAATGAAAGCTCCTAGTTCAGAATTAGTGGTAGTTAACAGGGTAGACTATCATACTCTTGAAACCCATTATATCGAGTATCGAGTTAGTAGTTTTAGTTAAAGCTGCTTATTAGTGTTCATTAGGCTGAATGACACCTACATAAGCTTTTCATAACAACTGGCAATAACCCACACAACCATAAAGGTTTAAGTGTCAGTTGTCATAACAGTAAACTGGCACCTGCTGGACTAAGCTTTTATCAGTGTTTAACTAGGTTTATGTCAGTTGTCACAAAATGCTTATGTAGCTGTCATATGACCGAAAATACAAGAAATACAAAAAGTGTACAGTAACTACACTAACAAAGCTCATTTCTGTATTAATTAAATTGGATGTCAACGCAATTATTGCCAATAGGTAGTGGAAATATTTACCATCATGCACACATTAGCGTGTTATGTGGTTGTGTGGTGTACTTGAACCATCTTTAACTGGGAAGTTTACCTTGGTTGAAGTTGCTTACTATCATGTAAATGTCTACCTAGCTGTGGAGCTGCCAACCATGCGTTGCTGCCTTGCTTGCTTGAACTGCTTTCACCTAGTCTGAGCTGATTGGCTGTGAAAAACACTCCGCTCCCAAGACTTGAAGAGGAGAGGGCACAGGACTGTTTCCCTACCATAAATGGGCCTTCACACCTTTCTCCTGTTCACACCTCAATATTTCATCTTTCCAATTCTTCTATGTTGCTGTAACTCATCCCACTAGACTGCACATTGTTGTGCAATGTCCCCTGGGACAGTAAGAACATTCATTGAACAACTGGACATCCTCCTCAGTTCATTCCCAGATTATGACTCTCCACACATTCTTCCTAGTGACCTTAACCTTTCAAATGACAAGCAATATCCTTGCGGCATACTTGAGTTTGTCATCTTTTGCTCTGTTCCTCAGTAGGCCTCCTTCAACCCATTACATGTATAATGTCCTTGACCTTGTCTTCACAACTGAGATATCTGTTGGAAAGTCTCCCTTCTTCAAAGCCAAGCTAGAAGAATCTGCATCCCGTAAACTCTTTGTCATATTTTATTCTCTTCTCAAACCTCATGCTCTTCCTGCACCTCTGACTTTCACACCTTGATCCAATCCAATGACCCAAACTTCTGACCGTATCCTCAGATCTACACCATTACGTCACTCACATAATAAAGGAAAACAAATCATGTTACAATTGCCTTTAAACCAGCTGCAGGTACACCAGTCCTAAAAAAGACAACACTCAACATCAGCTTCATGCAGCCAGGACAGCTAAACTATATTCTAGATCTTTTTGCAGCTTTTAGTTATCAGATCCTATTTGGTTCACTCACCAAACTCAGAATCACTGGTTCCTTATGGCAATGGATTGTATCCTATCTTGAGGATTACAGTTATCAAGTGACATAATGATCTATGTCTCCCTCAAGAAGACACCCTGCTGGTGTTCCCCAAGGCTGGCTGCTGGGTCCTCTTTTCTTTTACTTTTACACTTCTCACTCTCTGTGATAACATATCTTTATATGGTTTCTCTGTTATACATAGGACACCTAACTCATCCTCTCCTTTTCTTCTGATGATTCTCAGATGCAGCTTGGATCTCTGCATGTCAGAAAGACATTTTCTTCTTGATGACAGCACATCACCTGAGGCTGAAACCCAGCAAAACAGAGCTCCTCTCCATCTCAGGGGATGCATTCCCAAGGCCTGACCCGGTCATCATTTTTCATCACTATTCTGACACAAAAAGCACAAAATCTAGTGTTCTCCTAGATCTCATTTTCATCTCACACTAACATCACCGAGGTGCTTGTCATCTCAAGACTGGACTACTGTAACTCATTCCTGGCTGGCCTTCCTCTGAAGACCACAAGGCTTCTACAGATGATTCAGGATGCAGAGGAATTTCTGGTCTTCAGCACATTAAAATTCACACACTACCCCACTACTGTAAACCATTTACTCTCCTCCTGTGGCCATTCACATTAGATTGCAAACTCTAGCGCTTGCTTCCAAAGCCAAAAATGGTCCACTTCAACTGTCAGATCTTACTTGTCAGCTTTTTTAAGACCACAGGTTACCGCTCACCTGTAGAGCATCAAGCACAGCCTGACTTGACCCACCTCTCCTCAAAGGTCGAAGACACGCATCAAGACTTTTCTCAGCTCTGGCACCAAAGTGGTGGAACTGCTGAGACCCTCGCTGTCTCTCGCTACTGAAGAACCATGTCTTCCTTGAGTACTTAAGATTACATGTCCATGTCATCAACTATAACCAGCAGAAAAACTTCACACATATCTGTCTACTAATCTATCTACTAACTTCATTTATTGTAGAATTTTAGTCTAATAGCAGTTAATTGTAAATCTAGGCTTACTAGTGTGAGGGGCATGTTTTCATGTGGACTATAAAGCACTCATATATCGATCTGCACAAGAACATCAGCCAAATGCTCTAAAGATTCCATTTGAATAATGTGCAAAATGCTAATTAATGTCTATTGACTTCCATTTTTGTTAGTAACATTTATGTCTTTGTGGCTGGGCAGTTTAAGACAGCTAACTGGAGCAACAGCTAAGAACAATGTCTCACTATGGCTGGCTGTGTTGAAACCATGCTTATCCTACAAACCTCTGTGTTCAATACAGAATATGCACATTTATGTTTATACTTTCCCACACACATGAGAAACTGCTGACTCTCTTGCAGTGGCATTACTTGGTAGAACACGGGCAAATGTCTGATATTGTTTAAGTCATTAACTTTGAAGACAAAATCAGTCCCAGCATGACAGGCATATGTCAGAGGAGAGATGAAACCGTTCCTAATTTCATCGCCTCTAGAGCTCTCTTTTAAAGCTACACTTTTAATTAACTTTGCAGCCTGAACCCAGCATGATGCCTCTTGTGTTATGCCTTGGCTGATGGGTTTAATATATTGCATCTCCGAGCACACATCTTCCTGCGCGCGTTGGTTTCTATTTGAGCTCGTGTGGGTGTATTTGTTTCTGTTTGTGTCTGGATATACACTGCCAAGTGTGCAACACCATTTTTCCTGCTACTCTGAATATTTATAGTCGCACGTGAGTGTTTATGGGAGAGCGATGGAGGAAGTGAAAGGATGAGGGCATTATCCTTTTGTGCTTTATGAAGTCCAAGGTATTTGATCTGAGCTTGAGTGGATTGGAGCTCTCCACAGTGAATGAGGTAGTGCTACTGTAAATTAGCCAGCTCTATGGTAAATCAAACAGCCTCACAGCTGATTAGCTCAGGGTAGATAAGTAGCAGGCAGCTTTAGAGTATTGTTATGGGAAATATAAATCGTCGTTGAAAAGCAGGTGATAAAGCTGAGATAAAGACTTAAAGCTAAGATAAAAAGGAGCCTAGGTTATACCTCCAGTGCTCTTCCAGGTATTTTCCACTTGGACGATCTTTAAAGGCTTAATTCAGGCCCACTGAACTTCTTAAAATGTATTTTCAAAGGTGTTTCCTTTGATATGAATCATATGGTGAGATTTTACACTTTCAGTCACTTTGCTGTCAGAAAAGACTCTGGTGAGCCTATAAGACTTTTTGTTGTATCAACCACTATTCTGATAAGTTTCACCCTTTGTCCCGTTTGTTTTTACTTTATTCACTATGTACTTCTTTATTCAGTGCCTTACTGTAGGTTGGTATCATCATACACAAATGTTTTGCACTAAAAGGAAATGACAAATTGCCCTGTTGTACTTCATAACATCTAACAGTTATAATGACCAGTTACTATGTTAACATCCTGAAATCCCTAGATATGTGTTCCAAATAATACTGTGTGGAAATTCAGTTTTAATCAGTTGCTGAGGCCAATGAGGGCAATATTAAAGCTGAAAATGTCAAGCACGTACTAGCAGAACATGCTTTTACATCATCTTAATGTTCAGTTTTTTGAAAAATGCTTTCGTACCATAAATTTTGCTTTTTATTATACATTATTCTATATTACTTAAATAACCCTCTTCCTGCCTCCAGCACAGTATCATTCTGAAGCATGTATGTAATTCACCTCCACACAGTGTCCTCAGATATGTTGCATGTTTCTCAAATTAAACACTAAGATAGCTTCACATTCCCTCTATATGACCTGTACATTTTTATGCACAGATTCATCGACTGTGTTCTATTCACTGGTTAAATAAGATATATTACATGTATCATGATACTTTCTCTTCTACTTTGTAGCAAAAATGTAATTTGCCTCTTTACTTTTTGATATATTAAGTATTTGAGAGGTTTGAACAACATTAAACCATATTAATTGTGTTCTGTGTTGTTTTGACTTTTAGTGACTTCTAACTAGCACCTGCATCCGGTACACTTGACCTTATTGCAGTTGGTTTTCATTTGAAGCATAGATTTTATCGTGCTGACGTTACTGAGTGGCAGCTATCAAGAAGGTATTGAGTCCTACACTAGATCCTAGAAATCCTATACAAATCAGTATGCATCATTCTAACAAATTTTATGCCATTTCAACATAGGGCACAATGATGGTAACTATAATATAGCCTGATTATTGATATCATGGTAGTAGTATATGGTAGTATATCAATTAAACAGCTTTATATGTATTACACTTCCAGAAATTAATCTTTCAATGGCACATGGACAACTAAAAACCAGTGTTTCCTAACTATGCTCCTAGAACCCTTTGGTTTTCCCATTTCCATGCCCTCAGAATATCTGATTCAAGTATTTAGCTGATCAACAAACCTTTATTTGGCTGAATATTCATAAAAAAAATATATACAGTGCAGGGTAACCTCCTGGAGCAATGCTAGGAACTACTGGTATAAACAGAGAGGTGCAAATACCCATTAAATAAAAAAGTACTAGTAAAAAATAATACATTTAAGAAAATACATTGAGTGATCAGTCAGATGATTTGTGGAAGCATGTTTGAAGCCATCTGTGCCCCCACCCAACCTTTAACACCCCCATCCATTCACATACTGTGACATCAACACTTTGGGTGCCATAAATCCTGGTTTATGGATTTAAATAAAGCTACGTTATCTAACAGACCTCAGCCCAGGGGCGAACAATGTTAGACCCTTGAAAGGTCAGAAAGAAACAGACAGATTCCAGCTATTCCAAACTGACCTTTTCAGTGACCTCCCCTGTCCTAAACCTCACACAAGGGTATCATGGGTAAACACACACCTGCCTGTGCTAAAATAAACTCCTGATATCGAGCGCCGATGTTGTTCCTGGCCGTGCAGTTGTAGCGGCCAAAATCCCTGTCGGACATCGGGGTGACCTGTGTTCAAACAGAAAACCACATGGGGAGGAAAGTGGAGAAAGTGAACATTGATTATGTTTGAAATTAATGGGCAATAAATTCTGAGCCCTCTCAGTGTCACTTTACAGTTTTCTATAAAGAATTTTATGAGACATCTGAGCATGTGCAGCTCATTCAATTATGTAGATACTAACAAGTTCATAAAAGGCAATGGCAGAAATGCATTAAACTTATCCAAAGATTACATGTTCTCATCTCGCTCATCTCAAGACAAGAGATGGTGTGTGTTATCTCAAACTATCACAGCCTTGATGACATATGGCCTATTCTATTGCTTTATTGCTTTTATACAACTAAAAGTAAAGCATAAGAAGCCCCAACATTTTTCATTTTATGTTTTATTGTTAACCATTCTTTCTGCCAAAAAGTAGCAGGCTGTAAAGCCATGAAACTGTAGCAGTACCAGGTTCAGCTCAGCTTTTTTCAGTACTTTCCTGATTAACCTAAAAGTGTGTTCCATTTAGTAAAGCATTTCACTGCCCATCTTGTTTGTCAAATTGTAATTTCTTTATTTCTTAATTTATTCAATGTGAAAAAGTAACTGCTCTCCACGATAAATTTGGTGGTTGGGCCACCTTTAGCAGCAACGATTGCAATCATACACTACTAATGGCTAAAGAAAATTACACTGATGTGAAGAAATTCAGCTATTAAGCACGAACTGACCATTTAAGATTATACCTCATCATCTCAGTATTGTTCAGGTCAGGAATTTGACTAGGGCACTTAAAAAAAACATATTTTTTTATTTCTTCTGAGCCATGCAGAGGTGGACTTGCTCTTGAGCTTCAGATAACTGTCTAGCTAGATAGACATTCTCTGGCAGGCCAATACTTCCATCAGTCATGGCAAGCTGCCCAGGCTCTGAAGCAGCAAAGCCTCCTACATCATCACACTACCACCTCAGTGTTTAACAACTGGCATGATGTTCTTAGTATGGATTTCTTCATGCAAGATGCAGTGGGATCACATATTCCAAAAAGTTTAACTTTTGACTCATCAGTCTAAAAACATAATTCCAAAATGTTTGGGGGCCATCAAGATTTTACCAAGGGGTTATCAAGATGAAACTAGTCATTATGCTTCCCTGGGTTAACAGTGGTTTTTGACCTCTCCCATGGACACCCTTTTTGCCAAGTCACTTTCTATTGGGAAAATCATACATGCTGACCATATCTGTTCTAGCATTTAGTTTTTTACACAGGGCCATCTGATGTAGGACAACTTTTATCCATCAATAAAAGAAATAAGCATTTTGAAAACTGTATTATGTGTTTATTCACATGTTTTTGTATTACCTTAAATTTTGTTTGCATGTCACTGTTTGAGCAAAACCTTATATCTCCATTTACCTCTAGTAGTGACCTCCCCTCTGCGGTGTGAATGCGTGTATTGCTGGTGCCTTCATTGGAGATGGTGAATCTATCTCGTCTCCACAACATGGTCGCTGGGGGATTGGACATCACATCACAGCTGATGTTCACTGGATTCCCCTCCCAAGAGTAGAAGATTGTGTGATTGATCTGAAACTTGGGTGCATCTGAAGAAGAAAACGACTGGAGTTTTAGGCACACAGTAACAGTAAACAAACACAGTGAGCACACAGTATTCCTTCCCCATACATGTAATCTGTATGACACTATAGAGTGACAATGTAGCAAAAATGTGCAGAAATAAAATGTACTCTGTTTCCACTATTTACAGAATCCTCACTCTAAATTAATTCTTGGCCAGCTGAGATCACATTTTCTTCTTTAGTGTTATAAAGCCATAACTGACCACTGTTATATTAGACAGAGTAGAAAACCTGGCCAGAGTCACAGGAACAGTCTTATCCTGGTTTAAATCATGCCTGACCAACCGCTGTCAGGTTACAAGTGTTCTACTAAATTGGATCACAACACACAAAAGTAAAATATGGAACATTGTACATTTGGTATGATTATCTGAAAACATGGGATTTGCTTCCACTGCTACGCAGATTACGCACAATGTTATATCTCTGCCAACCCAGATGTTAAACATAGATTAAGTAAGACTGAGGATTGCGTAAAGGATATAAAAGACTTGGTGTCACATAATTTTCTCTTGCACTATGCGAAAAAAAGGGTCCTTCTTCTAGACCCCAAAACTGCCTGGTCTAATGTTATATCTTACTGGTTTCTTAGCCTCTCTAATGTCAGCTGTAAAGAATCTTAGTCTCACTATTGATCCAAATCTATCATTGGACTTTTGTCAGGCGAGGAGGCGGAGCACCCTCACAGACCCAGCACGAGGCTCCTCCCTTGACGAGAGCCAGGTGAGTGGTGTTGAGGGAAAAGCCAGGACTCTTTAAAAACATGGGCTATCCAATAGAGAGGATAGAGAGGAGAAAAGGACTGGAGAAACAAAGACTGAGAGAGAAGAAAGTATGGCCAAAAAGAGGACAGGAAGAGTAGGTAGAGCGGAGAGCCTGCGGTGTAGTTCAGCCCTAAGTGGGAGTGGTTCTTTTTTGTGTTTTTTGTATACTGATATGTCTTTTGTTTAAATAAAAGGTCTACTGTGCAGCGGCTCCAGTGTATCCGTGTGTGTGTTTAGGCCTCCAAGCCTGTGGGTGGCGACTGTTCCCCGGGCTGACAGTCACAACATGCACATAGGTACTATTACTAAATTAACTTTTCTTCATCTATATATTACCAAGTTAAGAAATGTACTATCCCTACATGATGCAGAAAAAATAGTCCATGCCTTTAATATCTCCAGAACTGATTACTTTAATGCCCTGCTGTCAGGCTCCATCAAGAACCTAAATAAGCTTTAACTAATCCAGTATGTGGCAGCTAGATCCTAACTAGAACCAGGAAATTCAACCACATTAGTCTGATACTGTCTAAGTTGGCTTCTAATCAAATTTTGTACGCATTATAAAATTATAGTATTGACATATAAAGCCCTGAAATTCCTTTGTGAACTTATCTCTTGCCTCCTAGATCTGGAATATCCTTCCTGTTAATGCTTGAGACTCAGACACCGTCTCAGTTTTTAAACTAGCCTGAAAAGTTACTTGATTAGTCAGGCCTTCTGTACTGAACTTTTCCTGGTAGATGAAGGGTGTAGAGCTGGGAGGTGATGAGCACAAAAAAATGTGGGTCTCCAGGTCACCACCTAATTCTGGATTTGCCATTGCTGGGTTCCTTGCCCAAGTGTCCTAGACTGGTTCTGCTGTTTTAGACTTCCCATGTGTGCTCCTACTCCCCCATCCAAGGGTGACTGCAGTTCAAAAGCTTAGATGGAGACTGTTGTTCTTAGTGCTATGGAATAGAGATTCTCAAACTACTACTCTTGCAGACTCCAACAAATTGTCCACCACTGACTCTTACTTTGTAACCACCAACTATCCTTATGCTGTTAGCCATAGAATGCCAACTGTTCAGCAGTGATTAACTGATCACAAATGCCTTCTATTGCTAGTTATCTTCATAAAGACATCTCTGTCCGACGTTCTGGGTCGACCGGAGGAGGCTAGACTTCCCTTTTGAGACTTGGTTCTGCCCGAGGTATCTTCCTCCAGCTTTAGGGAGTTCTTCCTTGCCTCTGTCACCCTTGGCTTGCTCACTGGGGGCTTGGACCTGAAAAGCTGCTTTGTGACAGCACTGACTGTAAAAAGCTCCATATAAATAAAACTGAATTGAGTTGACGCTAAAAAGTAATACTTTGTAATATTCATAATAGAAGTACACAAAGTAGTGTATAGATCTTGCTGATCGTCCATGTCAAACTGTGTTAAGTTGTTTTATTCTTTTAAAACAGATTTGCTAATGATTTTTATGACTGTATGTCATACTGTTACCCCAAAACATCAGTTTGCCTCATTCATCCTTTATGAAAAATTTCAAGGGAAACAACTCTAGTCCTGTTTTTATGTTGAAGAAACATGATCATGGGGCTGAGACAGAGGAGCATGATGTCCACATATCTTGCATATTTGCAAACATGCATGTTCTGACATTAAAATAATGTTTGCAGTTGTGTTTAGATGTGCTGCATCCAAACACAGTCTCGTATTAAAACACACTGTTTGTATATTGTACTGGATAAAAATAAAGATATGTTCAGTGATTAGTGTTTTATTCATAACTTCAACTGAACCTGAACATGAAGTTATCTGACCTCTGTGAGAATATCTACTTTCCATTTCTGTTGCTGTTTTTAACATGCCCTTGCATCCTAGCCTTTACCATTTTCAAACAAAAATGTATTTGGGCAACTCTTGCAGCAGACATTGTCAAAAAGCAGCCTTGCAGAAATGCAGTTAGCAAGCCCTAAGTGAACTCTAGAAAAAGAACACCACAACCAGAACAATAGGAGTTATAACTATAATGAATGAAGAAACAAAGTGAGAACTAAGCGAAATTCTCTCAAACTAAAGAAAGCACCTGAGGCTTCCAGTTGCATCAAAGGTGGAAGCTTGTCAATTGCATCAGGAGGGTTAAGGAAGGTGAGGCTTTCTTATTCAACAGGAGCTTAGGAGCATGCCTGGTGCAATCTTAAGGGTTGTTTCATGACTGTATTAGCTCAAGTGACCCATTGAGAAGCAAAAATAAAAAAGACTGCTTTTTGCTTGTTTGATTTCCAGCCACAATGGGCCTGATGAACTAACTTTTTAGGGTCATTTTATGGGCTGTGTGTTTGGTTAAAATGCTAAATGCCCTAAACTGCCATCTGTATATGCACTTGAGAGAGGGCCAAGCAAACATGGGATGATCTCAAAAGTAGGTGTAAGGAGTTTAAGATTACATATTCCACTCAGTTCACTGAAGTCTGAGTAGCTTGTGGTGGGAGGTTTTGGGTTGACCTTTCTCTGCCTTCTGAAATCAGGTGTAAATAAAGTGTCAAAATAAAAGATTTTCTTTTAACAGCAGCAGCAAATTGAGAGGTTAGACAGAGACAAATAAGATGAAATTTTGCTTCTAATCAAAATAAAAGTGTTCAAACAAGGGATGTGCTGGTGTCAGGACGATATTTGTCAAAATCATTGGATTGGATCTTGGAAAAAGCCTTAACTATCACATAAATGCTTAACTATACTCACATGTATGGCTGGACCTCTGACTCTTCAAAGAAGTTTAATTACAGCTTAGCTTAGATAGTTAAATAACTAACTGTGGCATTCCTATTAAAAATCACTCCTAATTGTACCTTGTATGACCTATGGTGACCAAAGGACACTAAACATGCCCTTAGTTATCCTTTCATAGGTTTTCTTATTGTATAATGTTGAGGTGTGATGTGTGATATCAAGAGCTGAGGATATTTAGGACCCTGGATCATAGAACCCTGGAAAATAAGATCCTGGGATCATACTTGTGTCAATTTTAAGTATGTAAGAAATCAGATAGCTCAACATAGTTTGAGATCCCTTTCTAGAATCTGTAGCTGCATTCAAAATAGCCCTGGATTTCCATGTTTGGTTAATCTTGGATGTGTTGGGCTGGTATGAAAGCCACCTTTTCACCTTGCTTGTTAAGATGGTCTGAATTGTGTTCAGTATTTCTGCAAATAGGAACAGTAATGAGAGGCACTTCGCTGATCGGAGGTGGGTGGATGATCTTCTCCTCCAGGTACCACTGAAAATGCCACATATATATACTGGTAACAAATACTATTGGCATTGTGTTTCCTGTTACTTTTATTACTCTCCTTTAATATCCAATTTCATATTCAGCCCTGGGAACCCCTATGTTACAAAAACTATATGCATTTAGAGGTTTCCCCTAATGCCCTTGTTCTACCTCAGGGCATATTTAAGTGATCAGGGAATCTGTGGCAATATATAATCAGAGCTTTGGGTCACAGAACAGGAATGCACTTATTTTTCTGTTTAATAGCACATACTGATGAAAAAAAGTCATGACTTCACATGTGCCAAGCAGAGACCCTCAGGTCAATAGGGTGAAATATAACAATAATGCATGTTTAGCAAAGGGAATTGAGCGAAAGCGCTAGTCTAGCTAGCAGTGCTGTCAGACTATACAGCAAAAGTGGCATTATGACTGTTTTATGCTGGCTCACAGGGTTCCATTAAAGAGATTGATGTTGTGCCCTTCTGTCATGTCAGAGGACAGGCGAGGTTGTTGAGGAGCGCATCCAGACTAAATAAATGAGTTCATTAGCACCCCAGCAACGGTTGGCTAGCTCCTGCCATGCTTAGTCAGAGTGCCTTTTTTCACTCCCCACCCTCAAAATAAGTAAATAAATAAATACACCTCTGCTTTAAGAGTGTGATGACAATTGAGAAGGAGAAATGGTGGTGTCAAGGCCACCAGCCCTGCTGGTTGGGCAGTTTTGATTGTCACTGCTTTGATTGACACGCCAAGTCTATTCACATGCACGTCTATTCAGTGATATGACCAATGCCTCTCATCACCCTGCATTTTCATTCAACCGGTTGATTTTGAAGGCTGCAGTTGAGATGATTTGCTCTTTGCTTACTTCATCTAATCTTCGATGATATGTTTCCATCTCACCGTCATCATCGGACCATGATCTGAGCTATTGTACTTTGGCTTTAGCGAGTAGCAGATTAGTCATTTGGGCTATTTCCGCGATCTAATCAAAACCAGGATAATGTAGTGCCAGAAACACAGCAAAAAAGGTAATAAAAGCACTGCACTGCCAAAGTTGGAAAAGAGAAAAAGAGCTGACCCTGTAACTTCAGTGTAATTGAGGAAATGTAAAGTTGTGGACTAGGAAATGAGTAAGACGTTAGTGAAATTAATTAAGCAGGATAATTTTCTTCCATTAATTGGCTCTGCCGGAGGGCATATGTCATGTTCCCAAAAAAGCTTTTTTTTGCAACAACTCACAATTACTTCATTATTTTTAGCAGAACATTTGTTTTAGCAACCTTTTTTTTTTAAAGCATGACATTTATACTAAATAAGGGGCTAAATAGACACGCTAAATAGTAACACTTATATTTTGAGTAAAGCAGTTAACGTTTTAGCAGCACAAAAACAGCTATTAGCAAATGTTTTGCTCCACTTTACTAATCTGCAAATAAAGCAGAAGTTGGTCCTTTGTGGAATACATGTCATGCTTTTTGGTACTGTCTCATTTTCTCAGTGTTTTGCCAGTGTTTGTGAACAGATATGTCTGACTTACACTCAATGTCTAAGAACATGCTTTTCTGATGGCCTCCGATCCTGCTTTGGGCCTCACAGTCGAAACGGCCCAAGTCGGAAAGACGGACCCCGCT
Source organism: Hydrocynus forskahlii (assembly GCA_037974365.1). NCBI lineage: Eukaryota > Metazoa > Chordata > Actinopteri > Characiformes > Alestidae > Hydrocynus > Hydrocynus forskahlii. The sequence continues at coordinate 19,825,919 of JBBPCX010000088.1, read as the reverse complement.
GATGGTCAGCATTGACTTGCCGCGATGTCCTTGAACCTCTACTCTCCCGTCCTGGCTCTGGGGGAAAAAAAGAAAAGACAATAGCACTATTTGACCAAGCCAAGACAAACAAGGGCTCCCAGACAAGTTTCTGGTGGGAATTTGAATAGGTGTGGCTAATAGTAGCCTAGTGAGCAAAACACATGCCTGCGAACCTGACTGCACAGTTGTAGGTTCAAACCCCAGGTTCTGCCATTGTGTCCTTGAGCAAGATCCTTAACCCTCAGCTGCTCCAGGGAGACTGTCCCTGTAACTAATTATCGTAAGTAGCTCTGGATAAGGGCATTGGCCAAATGCCACTTTACTTACTCACTAATTTACCACCTCATCCTGTGAATGGTACTCTAGGATCAGGACTGGAAAACACCACTATACATGCACACTACTATATGTACATTTTTGACATTTCAACTAGCCCAAGCCACCATTATTCAAGGCATTAACACTAGAACGTAGTAATTTCATCAGGCTCAGAATCAGAATCAGAATCGCATCTACTGGCCTATTGGAGCAGCAAGCATGCTCTGTAAGTGACATATGGGTGTGGTGGAGGCACATGTACACATGTATTTTTACATATTGTTGTTGTTTTATACTGTTGTGCTTGAGAGACACCATTGACTGGAATCAAATTCCTTGTATGTGTTCGGTCACATACTCGGCCAATAAACACGATTCTGATTCTTATTCTGATTCTGATATGGCGACTGGTGTTGTACAACGGGCTCTAGGTCCAAAGTCCACTGGACACTTGCTGTGTCTGCTGGCTGCAGCTTGCGTGGATGTATACCGGCAGGCTGCAAGACTAAACGCCCGAACATACTGCAGCAGCAGTCATATCAAGAAGCATCTTGTGCGAAACTGAGCACTGCGTCAATTGACGCACGCAGCTGTTATATGTATAGCCAGTTAGCCACTGTTCTAATGTTAAGCTGGAACAAGCCATACACGAACACCAGCCAGAATAGATCCATTGTAGTGGATCCTGCATTTAGTTCACATATGATGAGTGTGTGTGACGACGTATTAATAGGACTTTCAGTGGATTGCATGTGTGTTGTTTCTTTCCAGCTCACATTTTTCACTTCCGAACTGGTTGTGCTAGGATTGTTTGGTTTAATTATTTTTCAGGGAAGCTGGTATCAACAGGGTCATGACAAATCTGCTTTAGGGAAAATGAAACTCACCGAACAAAAAAAGAATCTGTTCCATCTAGCAAGGACCTGTGTTTAAGAAGGTTTAGAAGCTTAGAAACCAAAACAATTTAAAGTGATTTCATCTGCATCTGTGCTCTTTTAGCTTAAATGGCCAGTAGAAAAAGCAAACTTTCTGAATACTATTGAAGAACTAAACACCAACATAATGACATAATGACTTATGTATTCAAATTATTTTGGCCTGCCCTTCTACTGACTGCTGAAGATATATTCTATTCTGTGTTGAGTTTATTTGTCTACAGGAAGTGACCATTTACAAATTGCGTAAAAGCTCCATAGGTCCCTATCCATTCTGGAATTTCCTGCAAGGGCCCTTATGTGACTGACCCACCCAGAAGACATGATTTGTGAGTGGCCGTTCTCAATACAGCTTCCCTGCTGCTGTATCAGAGTTCCAGAAGCTCATCATTTCCAAACTGTCCACTCCTTATCCTAAATATGTGAAAGTGACCATTCTGTCATACGTGAACACACCACAGCACACAGTGTGAACAGCACGGAAATCTTCCTCTGCATTTAGCCCATTCACCAGTCAGGAACACAGCACCTGGGGAGCAGTGTGTGAGAGTGGTACCTTGTTCAGGGTACCTCAGAGGTGCTTAGCAGTCTTGGGAATTGAACCCACAAATTCTTGATTGCAGGGTGAACGCCCTAACCACTAGTCCACATGATGCCCCAAATATATATTACAACAAAAGTATAATGATGTCAGACAATTCTTATTCTTGTTGAAGGTCCTAAACTTCTTCGCCCTATCAGAGCAGTGCCTGAATATATGGACTTTCTGTCTGCGCTAATTATCATTCAGCAAGCCTCCGGCGTGGAATATAGTGAGATTACAGAGGTACTCTCTCCCCGAGTAGAGATGAGTTCGGCTGAGACGCCCATTTTAACGATCCCAGCACTCCTTTCTCTCTGACAAATCGATACGTCTCTCCTCTGCTAATGCCACAGCATATGCAGAGCAGACCTGTGACAGCTAACTTTATTGCTTGCTTGCGCCTACTTGGGTGTCAGTTTTACATCTGAATAAAGTCATCGGTGCAAACTGGAAGGAGGACTCCAGGGCTGCTCTCCAGTCCAGATAATGCATATGATTCATTATTACTCTGGTGACGAACACACATTCATTTCACGTCTCTGCATGTGTAAAACAGTTCTCACCCATTTGCAAACATACACCTCGATGTATAAACTGGAACAGCACGCCCTGCACTCACAAACATTACGACGCATTGTGAAATTCTCTTGCCAGTTGAATGACTCTAATAAACGGGGCTAATAAAAACAGCTGCCAGAAACCATATTCCCCATCTTGTAATATCATCTCACTTATTTAATATATTTAGTTTTTTACAACTTCAAAACATAAAATTTACAGTCTGGCACCAGCTTCCGGTGTGAGAAATTGAGTGATGCGGATTGCTGACTACCAGCACTTCTCCATCTTTCTTCATGGATGGGCCTTTCTGACGCCTCCTTGCCTGAAGCTTCTGGCCTGTTTGATATTCCGCAGAGTTCTCAGTCTGGGGACAGAGCTGCTAAAGAGAGCGAAGAGGCAGGCCGGGTTGGCTAACTGAAGCTAGAGCGCTATCACAGACCCTGTCCTTGCATTACTTTTGATGGATGGCCTCTTTGGAACAGATCAAACGTGTGCCAAATTTAGGTCAGATCACTCACTACGAGGTTCTCTATGTATGCCATCCAGAATTCTGTATTCACCTGCGCAGAATGTTAATTCAAAACAGAATAATGCATTACCTATGTATACTTTACTAGTTTCATTTCAAAATTGTATTAATCTTTTTTGGGTTTCATCTCTGAGTCAAAAGTTTGGAATAACTAGACACAATGAAAGGCATTTTTAGACATTTTAGTTCATATTTCATGTTGAGCACAACAATGTCATTCAATAATAAGTAATACATGGGTGATCTACATCATTTTAAAAATTAGTCATTCAGAATATCCATTATTAAATTTACCTCAAATAAATATGCTGGTACAGAGTGGGGGTGGGGTGGGGTGGGGCGGGGGGTTGGGTTGGGTTGCAGGGCAAAAGGCACCCAGGACACAGCCACCAGTCACATTTCAACAAGTAAAACTATTTATTTTTGTTAGCAAATTTACATACAGTCCATAAAACCTCACGGCACATCTCAGATGTTGAACCTTTTTTATTGTCTGTTTTCTCAGTAATGGCTTCTTAAACATCCTTTCAGACCCACAGTGTTGCACAAAAGAAGGTTGGACAGAAGCATATATGAACTAAGAGTGGAGTTTGATTTTCTCCTTTCTCTTGAAGATGAAAGCTTTAAGTGCTGTTTACCTGATGGGAACACTTTTAGGACTCTTTATATATTTGTCTCATTCCAATCTGTTTCTTATTTTCTTCTGACCTGCCACACCCTAATGCAACTGGATTATCTTATATCTCCTCTCCTTTAGCCATTTTAGAGTTAGAAAGAAATCTGTAGATACTGATCTGGTGTAGTGGCATGTGGTATTGTGCCTCTTAGAAAAGGAACATAATCTGATATGCTGTTGAGCTATTGGTCAAAGATTCAAACGGGTTCACTAAAAATAAACTTCTTGTGAAATTTCGCAAGTGAAATGTATTTGCCCTTGGAAGTTTGCGATGCAAAATCACTCACTGTGAACTTTTGTGTTAAACGTGCCAAGTACACGAATGCAATATAGTTACTAAATGTATCATGACATGGCATACCTCATAAAGTTCACCAGCACAATCTTACCCTTGAGCTCAAATAGGCGATTTTTTTGATTATCAAAAAAGGAGTCCAAAGGGCAAAATGTGACCTCGCCACTGGCACTAGGAGATATGGTGTGTGAAGCGGCATTCAGGAAAGGTCCATCAGATTTCATCCAGCACACAACAGCTTCAAGGCTTTGCCACATAAAAAACGTTCAAACCGCCTCAGCAACAATGCCTGTCTTGACCAATAGTATTATGTTTCTTTAACAACACCGATAGAAAATTTGAGAAGGGATTGAGTGCTAAGCCTTCCACTCGAATGCTCGTGTCACAAAACCTGCAACTTTTACAGTTGAGTACCAGGATCGATTAGACGCTGGTGCTCGGAGGACTGCACCGGCTCCCAAGCAAATTGTGCTGTCTTGTTTTGTGGACTTGGCACCAAAATTGCATTTGACTAAGGGAACAGAACACTTTTCACTCCTCTGTTTATTGGTCAAAGTATGCAGCCAGTCAAATAATGCTTTCATTTTCTACTTACTGTAAGCTCTGTCCTGTCACCACAGTTGTAGTGGTTTAAAATGGTAAAATATACTGTGCATACTGAACTGTCTTGATGAAGTGCTTTTCAGAAAAAGTCTCTGAAGAGCCATCAAGGTGCCTCTTGTTTGATTAAGCCTTAGTGTCAGGGTCCAGGTTTGAATTCTAGCTGCCGCACATTCTCCTTGTACCTAAATACTTTTGAGAATGGCACTTAACCTCATTGTGAGGAGAAGGCAGTTGTCACTAGACAAAGCAATCGGAAGCCAATGTAACTGGAAGGAAAATCAAGCAACCATCAGTTTCTGTTAAATACACTAAAGCATTCAACTAGCTACTACATTGCCTATAGCTCCGAAAGACAGAGGGTCCTTCTACCTTCCTGAAGATATTTACATACCACTTGTTTTTTTACAGATACCATTTGTACACCATCCTCTAGTATTTGATAAATGCCAGCGGCATATAGGAGTTTATTACAAACATGTAAATTGGCTTCAAACAACTATATTTCAGAAATAGTTCTGGATCATCTTAGAGGTGTCTTTCTAGACATAGCCATTATACCCAACATATAGTGTGCAGAAATGATTGATTGTATCTTCATTAGTTCCATTAGTTCCATTCACTAAACAGGTTATCATCTTTTTAATGAAAGCTTAACCACAGTAGATCATATGTGGTTTCATATGAATTGACCAAAGGATGAATTTTATAAACAAAAGACGTAGGAGAGACTACAAGAGGCTGTTGCTATACCTTGTCCCCATGTGAGTAGGTCTGTCCGTCACTGGCCCTCTTCCAGGAGATTTCAGGCAGGGGTTCACCCTCAGCTGTGCAGGAGATCATTGCAGCACTTCCTTCTACTGCGGTCACGTTCCTCAAATGAGTGATGTGTGGCTGGACTGTGGAAGGAACAGAGAGTAACTGAGTGTGAAGCTGTTTAGATATTGTTCAGAACAGGGATCCAATTCTTTTCACAGTTTCAAATGTTTCTTGTCCCAACAAACCTGATCTGCAGGGGTTGACATAAGTGGTACGCAAGTGCGTGGCAGTTTTCAGTCTTCACAGCGCAAATGCGTACCCAGTTTGTGACTTCATCCTGCATGCCCTGCCCCGCCCTCAACTTCACGGCCTGCCCCGGTACGAGACCCCCCTCCCCCCCAGACCACGGCCGAGATACAGACCTATGCGTGCACCCCGCCCCCCTGCTCTGTGGATTTTGGGGTTTTACCTGCTTTAACACACCTGATCTGACTAACCAGCTAATTATGAAACTTATTCTGAGAAACTGAACCTGTCTTGAACTGATCAAACAGTTATCCGATGGTGAAAAAAATGATAAAATACACAGGTGTGTTGCATGTGTTCAAATTTTGGAGTGGCTGTTCAAAAGTCTCAAACGATTTTTCCGCAATACAAAACCAGCCTGGGTGCACATAAGTGCAGAAGATGATATTAATATGCTATAAGTAGTAGGACACTAGGAAGCTCTAAATTAAAAAAGAATAAATTGTAGATAGGTTTACAGCTATGAATAGAATGAATTAAAGACAGATAACTTCATAAAAAGGAAATAGATTACAGTACAATATTTATCATTTACTAAATTCATCCAAAAGTATAATTTTTGTCTATGGCTGCATGATTAATCATATTTTTATTATCATCATGATATTTGTATGAATTTTGCAATTAAATAAGTCCTCTGATGTGCTAAATGCGTGTGGCAGTTCTTACTATCACAACACTGTTTTTTTGGAACGAAATATCATACTATTGTAATAATCTTGCCGCTTTTGTTATCCTATATCTCCGTAGACAAACACTGGTAGTCATAGTGAATAGCTCAATGACTTGGCACAGTTAGAGGATGCCACCTTTGCCACAAGTCAGTCAAAGATGCATATGCGATGAAATGCATAATGCCATGAATAAAGTTTGGTGGAGGAGGCCTTTTATTTAGGGTTTGGTCTAGGCTCCTTAGTACACAATTACATGCTTCAAACTTACATGCAGCAGTTTGAGGAAGGCCCTTTTCTGTTCTAACATTACTGTGCACGAAAGTCCATAAAGGCATGACTTCATGAGTTTGGCATGGAGGAACACCCGTGGCCTGTACAGACCCTGACCTCGACTGAACTCATGGTTTTGAAATGGTGCTGCTTAACAGTTCTGCTTAGCATTTCATTATTTTTGTTTTTTATTACAAAAATTCATTTCACAAAAGATTGCAAACGGATCCCATAAAAAAACGGTAGAGATTTTGCAGTGTGTCTGTCTGACATTCTTTTGGATCAGCAATGGCTTTCAGTATTCCAATTTACACCAAACGGCTTGTTCTGTCTCAGTAGCGTAGCAGCTTAGAGATTTGATGGAAAGACTCGAGTTGAACATAATCAGCTCGTCCCACACTATTTCTCTCACATCTCTCCCTCTCTCATCCTCTCAGCATGAGCCATCACTCGTGTCCCGCCTTTACAAAATGTGCCCAAGTGCCACAGCAACTCTTTTATTTGACATCTATCCGTGATTGCCATGGAGGGGCTTGTACCAGCATGTTCACTTTCATGTACTTGAGGAACCCACATTCAACATCCAGGAGATATCTAAAGAGACACTGTGCTTATTTTAGAGAAGTCTTATACTATGCTAAATATGCCAGTAAACACTATTGTGTGGTGGTGTGTGTGTGTGTGTGTGTGTGTGTGTGTGTGTGTGTGTGTGTGTGTGTGTGTGTGCCCCCAGTGAGTCTTCCACAGATAAGCCCCCCCCCCCATGGCTTAGTGAGCTTTCCCCCCAAACACCATGCTTGTCAAGGGCAAACAACCCAGCGCGAGGCCCCATGCATAATACCCCGTTTCCTCTCGATAACTTCTGTGGAAATAGTTGCACAGAGCTAGGATGAATGGCATGGGATAAATCCATGCTGAACTGAATGGAGCTTAAAAGAAGGGTGGTTGTAAGTTTGGGCCTTTGAATGCTTTCTAGAAAGATCAAGGAGTTGTGTAGCAAGACACTCTGACGCCCCCCCCTCCCAGCAACCCCCAACACCCAGGAGACCGAGGGAGAAACTGTTGCAATGTGTACACCGGCAGACTCACACACACGCACTGTCTCAAACAAGTAAACAGAAACTGTTAGGAGCTTAGCTCAGAATTCCCACGCAGATGTGCCAAAGGTTTCGGGTACAGCCACAATCAACGCACATGGGAGCCGTGATGTAATTGCAATCCAAACCCACTTAATCAACCATTTACTCAACAGTGGTTAATTTAATTAGCACTATTTCGGTGAGAAGCCATTTATACTACAGTTCAAAGATGTGGGATCAATGATTTTAATAATATTCAACCAGTCTGGAGGCAAATGGATGTGTGTTCATGTTGTGCATCTTCACAGGTTTCAAATACTTGGGAAGACACTAGGAGCATGTAAATAAACAATGATGGATGAGATGTAGAAGATTTTTTTTTTTACCAAATTAACAAAAATAAAAATAAAATATAGCATTATCTGGAAATATCTGGAAATGATCATTTATCAAAGAAGATCAAGTCTTTAGACAGATAACTGCAGTAACACAAGTAGACACTTACAGTACATTGTCATTTTGTAACTTATTTTGAATGAAACATTCACAAATTGACAGTTTTGTTTAACTGTTTGTGCTGTTTAAATCAATGAAGTGATACTTGAGCAGGAAATAACGTGTGTGTACATTTTAACTTATTTGTGTGGTGGTCTGTAGAAAAAAAAAAAATCTATTGGCTTGGTCAGTGCGTCTTCAAAATGTCCGGTCTTGTGGGGTATTTCTAGCATGCAGTGGACAGTATCTACCAAAAGTGGTCCAGTGAAGGACAACCAGTGAACTGATGACATGGTTATAGACGTTCAGTATTCACTGATGTGCATGGAGCGTGAAGCCTAATCATAAAAGAGCTTCTGTTACTTTTCAGCACATATTACTGAAAAACTTACGATGGACTGTGATAGAAAGGTGTCAAAACACACAGCGCATCAGAGCTTGCTGTGTATGGGACTGCATCGAAATTAAATTGACTACAATAGTTTTAGTTAAACTGTGCTTTACTGACTTGTATGTTATTCACGTGTCAATAATGTGTCCATTAGACACATTGCAGACTCAATGCAGAAAGACTTTAAAAGAATGCAACTTTTCATAGAAAATTTTTTGATGTTTTGGTGTCATTTTAACATCTTGTGCTGAAATGAGATTTAAACACATTTGTGAGTTTTTGTTATTTTTGTTATTCATGACAGTTCATGACACAAATAAAGTAAAGAGAAAAGGGTGGAGG